>OY821518.1:36045058-36645058 GCA_963682025.1 Cordilura impudica | reverse complement strand
AGGCTATTAAGATAAAATATAACATTTAAAAGTAGAAAAGTGATGAAGTTTTGATACAAAGTATTTAGAAAGAGTACATTTACAGAATATTTCACAAAAGTCCAATTTTTCTCGAAATCCGCAAAAATAAAATCCTTGTCAAAAAAATTGTAGCAGAGGGATTTACTTAAAAATTCACACAGTTAATCTGCAACATGTATTTAATAAAACCTTAAAGTAATGTATTAATTTTTTTAAATTCTGTTTAAGAAAATTTTTTTAAACTTGAAAAAGGAGTTTTAAAAATTTTATCAAAAACATTTCCAATTTTCCGTCTCAATGCGCAATAGTTTACTCATATCTGAGTACTTAAAAGTATAGAGACCAAAAAAGAATGACGGCTTTAATCAATTTCTCAAAGTTGAAAAAAATGCCATCAAATTTCATGACCTAGTTTTTTTTGGCACAAAAGTGGTCTGGGGCATTTGCTATTTCTTGGCGAGGTTCTATTCGATTTTTAAGTTTTACAGCCTTTTGAAAGGACAATTTAATGCTGATCCCGAATTATATAACAGCTTCTCAGTAAAATTAAATTATAGAACGAAATTTTCGTAAAATCTGAAAAAAAGTCATATTTTCCCCATATAAACACACTTGAAATTTTCAATCGCTTTGCGCCACGACTAAACGTTTTTTGATTGGCCCAAAACTTTGTATTTCTCAGTTTTTTGCTATTCACATATTTCTAGGGGGTGAGACCGACAGTTTGATCCCTTTTTTTATTAAGGGCCACCCTAGTAAACATATTTGGTGTTTTTTTTTTTGGAATTTCAATTTGTGTTTAACGAATAAAATTTATATATTAAAGATGCAATTGTCTTCTAAATTTTAAATTATTATTTCCGACGTTTTGATATGATTTTCTGAAATTCAGTAAATATTTTCTAATTTATAATTGGAAATTTTAATTCCAGTTTTTAGAATTGATATTTTCTAAAATTTGAATGGAAAAAAGTTAATATGCCAAACTTATGTTCATTTTTGTAAAACAATAATGAAAAAACGTATGACATAAAAGACCAGCCCGTGTATACTCTTAACATTGTTCTGTATGATATCTATTTGAAAATATTGACATTCATGTTAAAATAGAAAGAACTATTGCAAAGCTAATTAGAACAAAAATTATGGCGCCATCTACTGTGGCATAGTCACACTGAGCAAAATGAAGTGACACTCTGTTAATGCAAGAGATAGGTATTTTCCCCACAACAAAATATTGCAGAAATTTATGTAAATAAAATAATATACCAATTTATTTCTAACATGCAGTTATTATGGATATATATATATAGAATATATTTTAGCATTATTTGCTTTAGATGTTGGTGAATTTTTACTCCCTTTATATTAACTCGTAGTGTCTGCTTGTCGAAAAAATTTTGGATCGATTTTAACGCCTTTCCCGTGACCCAATCGATCTGTAAGTATGCAGGCAGGCTCGTGGCAATGACAGAAATGATCTATTGAATTTTTTTAGTGATGCCAAAACAATGGAAACTGTTAAAGTTTTCTACCAGAGTTGATAAAAAAAATTTACAAAGGGTTAGTTTTTGTTATATTATTACCACAATGACCACCAAAAGAACAAGTCCAGCTATGACAACAATACAACATTTTGAATAACAACAAGAACAATATAGAAACATCATATTTTAAATTTTTTTTTTAATTTTTCAGAGATTTCCCTGGACCTGTTAAACCGATTTTAATGCTTTTTGCAATAGAAATCTTCTCATGAACTTGGTGAATCATTCTCACTGAAAATGATCACCTTAGCTATTCCATTGAGGGCGTGATCGTGACAAGAACAACATAGAAAATTATATTTTTTCAAGACTTTTTTTAGTTCTTCATTCAAATCTTGGACTCTAATCGACCGATTTGGACAATTTTAAACAAAAAAACTTCTCAGGATGTTAGTGAATCCTTTTTTATGTCAAAGAGTACCCTAGCTGCGCGATTGATGCCGTCATCGTGATTTCCACAGATGGACAGATGGATAGACGGACTGACGGACATCGCTATATCAACTCCGGTTGTTATAAGGATCACAAATATATATATTTCATGGGGTCCAAAATTTTTTTTCTAATTATTACAAACGGACTGACATACTTATATATACCCTCTGCACACTGGAGTGGGGGGTATAAAAAACAGGCAAAGTCAAATGTGTGTGCATCGCTGATGGTTTATTTTATGAATGAGCGTGACTTAAGCAGGCGCATATACGGACAGATGGACACTGTTATATCGACTCATGTTATTATAAAGATCTGGAATATATGTATATGGCATCTGGGATGCAAACAGTTTTTTATATGCTTTACAAATGGAATGCCAAACTGATATATATATATCCTCAGACAGAGGTGTGGAGCCTATATATTTAGTTTTTCTTTTAGAATTTTAAATAAATTAAAAAAAAAAAATAATTTTGTTATCTTTAAGTTATTTTAATTATAAACTGTATTTAAATTATTTTTACTTTCAAAAATTTTCGAGTCAATGAAAAAAATCCAAACATAGCACAGCGAACTGGATTCAGGCTCATCGACCCCGTCAGTACACTACATCTTTTCCAATTGTATTTCAGAAAGTATCAATTGTGTTTCAGAAAAAATCAATTGATTTTCAGAAATAATCAATTGCTGTTAAGAAAGTATCAAATCAATTTCAGAAAGAATCAAATGCATTTCAGAAAATATAAAATATATTTCAGAAAATATCAATTGAATTTCAGAAAAATGGTCAGAACGATGCAAAAATGTAAGTATTACACTGGGCTTGTAACATTTATTGTAAACTATAAACGTGTTCTTAAAAAATACAATAATTCAAATAATGATTACCATTAAGAGTCTTCCCTTGATACTTTATTTTCCAAAGCATACAAAATAAGTACAAATATTGGAAAATATTTACTGTGACTACAAATCACTAATAGAAACTATGATGATTGTATTCAATTATAACATAACAATTATCACAATGTTCAATAAATCGCTGAGAAAGGCTGAAATGACAGAAACCGAACCGATTAAGAATACAGTGTAGTTATGAATTTTTGAAATTTATGCTTTCTTCTTCTTCTTTACCACGCACCATTGAAAACAAAATTAAAATTTTCATATTAATTACAGTATTAATTGCAATATGTCTGAAAAATTACTACAAATCTAACAAATTATAATGACTTATCGGTATTGTAGGGTAAATTACTTTTTAATTCTGAAATTCAAGTAATATTTTCTGAAATTCAATTGATATTTTCTGAAATACATTTGACCATATCTAAAATACATTTGATGTTTTCAGAAATATATTTAATATTTTGTGACATACATTTCATAATTTCTGAAATACGTTTGATACTTTCTGAAATTCAGTTGATGTTTTCTGAAATAAAAGTTTAGTTAAGTTTAAGGGAGCTTTAAAGTACACGAGCTAATCGTCCGTATCGAACATTATTTGCTTTTAAACCATATCACACCGGCTAATATGATGCTTCTTAAAATAAACTATTATAGGTCAACACTTCATTCCAAACATTATTGGCAACATCCATGTGTCATAAGTACATACAATTTTAAATTCAACATGTTTAACAAAAATAATTCATATCAATTGAACAATTTAAGTTTTTATTTTTTTAAGATTTCTATTGAATAACTAGACATCATACATAGTTTCGCAATATTTACGGTATGTAGCACTTAACTTAATTGAATTGATCGTTTAAGTTTTTCAACACTTTGTGTTTATCTTTGTATTATAAAACTAGAGTAGAAAATAAATCACATCAAAACGAAAAGGAAAACAAAAATAGACATGGGAAACATATTAAAAACCGACATAATATAATTTGACGTGACGCATTAGTAAGCAGAGTATTAAACAAGTAAGAAAGTATAGTCGGTCTAAACCGACTATACGATACCCTATACCATGGTTTAGAGACCCTATCTCTTCAGTCCAACTAATTCGATATAGAAAATAAGCATAAACCACATTTGATTGGCATTGTTATTAATTTTTTTGGCTGCAGATATGAAGAAGTTAATACCGGATGCTATATTTGTACGGGGACTATGTCGAAAAATGGACCGAGAATGACCATATTTGCTAAAGTCACTTATATCTTGAAAATATATATACAAACTAAATTTGAGAAAAATCTGTGCAATATTTTTGTTTTTTGATAGATCTAAGTGAAGATCGGGAAGCAGCTTTATATGGGGCCTATGACTAAGAATTGTCCTATATTGATTTTATTTGGACTACTGATTAACGGATATAATAAATACATACAAACCCAATTTGACTGCGATCTATATGATAATTTGGATCTTATGGCAATTTATGTCGATTTCGAAAGAGTAATTTGTATGGGGACCAGGTCTGAACATGGGCCGAATTTCACCAGTTTCAATGGGGTTTATCATCAAAATATATTCATAGTTGCGACCTGTAGTTTGATTACAAGGTTTACATGGACACACAGACGGACAGACGGACGGACCGACATCGCTAAATCGACTTAGAAAATGATTCTGAGTCAGAAAGTGATTCTGAGTCGATCGGTATAATAGAATATGTGTCTAGGTCAAGTATTTTTGGTAGATACAAACAGCAGCACAAAGTCATTATACCCAAACCACTCAATATTTAACTGTTATTAGGTAAAAGAAAACATAAATTTATGGATTACTAGTGCAATATACTAAAATTAAAGAAAAGTAAAATGCACCATAAATTTGGGGCGTTTTTTATTTCATTTTTCATACTGAAAAACGGCTCACTTTTGAAAATGAAAAATGACACAAAAAAGGCGAAAAATAGCCAAAAAAGTTGGTTAATTTTTCAATTTTCATTTCAGGGAGTTTTGTACGAAAGTATACTAGGAGAAAAGGTTGCAATCGAAGACTAGATAATAAAAGATGAGATCAATTCTTCGTTAAGCGAAAACTGGTTTTGAAAAGAATCAAGTAACGATAATGTTTTGTTATAAATTTGTCTTTATTTATTTTTTTTTTAACGTTTTTTATTTTAGATGTGATAATATGATAGTATAGGTGTTTAGTTATGCTATTATAATTTTTGTATGAATCTCCAAAATGTTAAAAATCTGGTTTAAATTGAAATATTTCTATTATTAAAAGATATGCAGTTTATATTACTTTTAAAATTTTGCTTGTTTTTCCCATCAAATTTATTTTATATTTTATTTTTGACTCCGCTCATACTTTCTACAACTACTTACATCTGATGAATTTCATGTAAAAATCGAGATGCATTGAACCCGACCCCCTCAGATATCGATGAAATTTTGTTCATAAATAAATTTGATCAATACAAACAAACCCTCATTTTTAGAAATGACTGTTTTGCGATTTTTTGGGCGTGGCACAGTGGGAAATTTTTCGAAAAAACGCGAAAATGGTCGAAAAGTGCTCCATTTAAAATGCAATAACTCAAAATCGGCTGAACCGATTTCCATGATCTTGGTATCATTAAAAATATACTTTAAAAGGCTTTATGACACCTTTGAAAAAAAAAAAATAAAAATACACTGTAAAAAATTTTATAACAAAAAGAAAATTTTAAATAACGAAAAAACCAAAAAGATCAAGGGATTTTTTTCAGTGTATAATTTTTTTAGAAAGGCTTATCCTTCACCTATACCATATCCAAAAAGTAAAATGGGTTCTTTTTTAGTTTTTTTTATAATTTTTTAAGTAGTGTCACTTCTAGTAATACGTACCGAAAGTTTTTGAAATAATTCGAATAACAGCGAAAATATCAGCTCACATTCTTACACATTTACAAAATAGTTCAACAATTCTAACATTTTTTAAATGTTTACAAATAAAAAACCATCAACAATTGTTTATATTATTTGCCAAATGATTCTCGGTTGGTGGTTACCGTTTCCAGAACACATCTAATCGTTGTATTCCACTTTTTGTATATTATTTCTTCAGTTTGGTTATTTTCAAAATGTTTTAGCATATGCGTTTTTAGATTATTTAAATTTTTGAAGCAGTGACCACACATTGAAACGCACACCCGCTTTTTTGTATGTCACCATTACAATCAACGAATTTGAGAGCATCTTTGTAGTCGGTAAATGTGCATTCTCCTTCAAAACAAAATGATTTTAAGCGACTTTTTTCAAACATCAATTTCATATTCTGATGCAATGTGCATACACAGATATTTTGCTGGTTTCCAACTCCAAGTTTTTGGCCTTAACATTGTAAATTTTGTAAAACCAACTTTGGCCAAGGGATTTTTTTTTTTAATTCGTAGTAAGATTCGCGTAGTGAAGATAACATCAGTCTTTTTTGAACTTTTTCACGTAAGTTTCCTTGTTTAATAGTAATTGAATCTTGCGATCCTGGCATCATTCGGCTAATTTCATCATCTTCATAAAATAATTTGACTGTGCTTAGAGTTTCGGTAGATAAACTACGTCTGCTCATTTTTAAAAGATTGATATCTGCAAACTTCATTTTATTCCTTTGGATATCTTTACTTTTTTTGATACAATCGTGAGATATATCATCCCCAAAACGATCTTTAATTTCTGCGTGACTCATATTGATTGGTAAGAGAGATAAAAGTTTTTGCTTTTCCAAAAGATTTGAGCTGTTCTCTATTTGATATTTGATGTTTTGCAAAATTTCTTCGTAAATCAGATAATGGATCAGCTCCAAGTGAATCTGCTATATTTTCGAAAATTTGCACTGATTTTCTATTTCTGTATGCATCTCGTTTGATATATTTCCTTTTAAGAGGCGTCATTTGGTTTGGTAGATGAGGAATAATGTGATCATTTATATTTTCAATGAGTTCGTTGCTTTCGATGTTTGCATTACGGCTGGTACAAGTTGGAAGTTCATTCAATTCTTCGCTAATTTCATCGCTGGGCGTTATTGGTAAATAATTTGAGACTTCATTCTGCTCCACGTTGGATTCATTACGACTGCGCGCTTTTCTCAGTGTATTCCGGCAAGTTTCGCAAATACGGCTAAAATGAATGTTGGCGACAGCTGGAAAATACTCAATTATATTTGCAGCCTCGTTCTCACTTATTTTACGAAGCGAAGCGCAACACTTATTATATATTTTTATGCATCTGTACTTATTGTTTGAATTCATATTCACTCAAATTTTTAAAATATATGCGTAAAAATTGTAATGGGATATCTTGGCTTCTCGAAACTGTTTATAATTATGAATTTTGGTACGTTGCACTTTTAAAATATGGACTTGTAATTTTCGCGTTCGTCGACACTTGTTGAATGAGTAAAATCGATCAATGCACTCCTATTTATACTGTGTATTGTTAACTAGTTTACTGACAGGTACTTATAAATGGGTGCATATTTTTTTACGGTGGCTATACACCTGTTTCACCATGTGTGAGTTTTAAATTTTCCGAATAATGACCACCCTTAAATGTGGGTTGAATTTCTGTAAAAAAGTCATACATCTAGCCAACTGAAAAACCCAAATAATTAAAAATTACTTTGCTTACGCAATCATAAAAATTAAATAACCCTTTGTTTATTTCGTTTTGTTAATTCTGAGAATCATAAAAAATATGATCGAGGGTTTTTCGGAAGAATGTTGTGCATATGTAGAGTAAATTTTTGAAATTCATACCTTTACTCAATTGCGAATAAAAGCGAATTGAATTGGCAAATCATGTGTTGTACTGTGTTATTTTACCTGTAAATATAAAATATAAGGGCAATTACTAGAAGTGACACTACTTAAAAAATTATATAAAAAAAAACTAAAAAAGAACCCATTTTACTTTTTGGGTATGGTATAGGTGAAGGACAAACCTTTATAAAAAAATAATACACTGTAAAAAAACCCTTGATCTTTTTGGTTTTTCCGTTATTTAAAATTTTCTTTTTGTTATAAAATTTTTTACAGTGTATTTTTTTTTTCAAACGTGTCATAAAGCCTGTTAAAATATCTTTTTAATGATACCAAGATCATGGAAATCGGTTCAGCCGATTCTGAGTTATTGCATTTTAAATGGAGCACTTTTCGACCATTTTCGCCTTTTTTCGAAAACTTTCCCACTGTGCACGCCCAAAAAATCGTAAAACAGTCATTTCTAAAAATGAGGGTTTGTTTGAATTGATCAAATTTAGCTATGAACAAAATTTCATCGATATCTGAGGTTGTTGGGTTCAAAATTTCAGTTTTATCTTGATTTTTAAATGAAATTCATCATCTATAATATTAATGGGGAAGGCGATTTCTTGTGACCGATATAAAAATTGTAATTTCCATCCGTTTTTGATCAAAAATATCCAATTTGAAAGGTATTTCATTTTAGTTGTCCATCACGTTTAGAGATTTTCATTATCTAGAACATTTTTTCCGCATAAAATGCATTTAAAGTTGCTACTCACACATACATACTAAGTGTGTGTTAATTTTGTGTTGAACTCATTTGTTAACAACCCCAGCTATATATATTCTGTGTCATTAGTAATTTAGTCTTGAACCAATAAACATTGATTTTGTCGAGCCAATCCTCCGGGTAAAAGGAAAAACGAAGCGTTTTTTTATTTTGTGAGCCTCGTGATTGATATTTGGCATGAAGTTGGGTTATGTACCTAACTTCATGCCTTCTGCCGTAATTTACGTTTTATCGAATAAATGTCGTTTTCGTTGCTTCTTTTGTTTCCGGATGAGAGATAACACGTTTCGGTGGTTGTTTTTTGATCCGCGTGTTTGCTGCTTATATTACATTGATTGAAATAAATGGCTCTCCCAAACCTCACTTGCGAAGGCATAGGTTGTGAAGGTTTCCATATGTCGAATAACTTGGCCTTATGTACTACTGGAGCTAGCGCCAACCAAAATATATCAAACAAAATAATAAACCCAGAAAAACAAATTTTTTTATTCAAACTCTTTCTTTCCGTATGTCGAAGTTAATATTTCTTTACAGCAAGTATACCGACCATGTTTCAGAATGACTGGGTGAGGCGAAATCCGTCTTAAGTCTCTCCGTGACTGTGCGTGACTATGCGTGGCTGTGCGCGACTATGTCAAAGTTAATCTTTCTTCACAGCAAGTCTATCGATAAAGTTTCAGATCGATCGGACATGGAGAAATGGGTTATGGATCACTACGTGACTGCGCGTGATCATGCGTGACTGTGCGTGACTAAGCCAAAGTTAATCTTTTTTCCACAGCAAGTGTATGGACCATGTTTCAGATCGATCGGATGAAGGAAAATGACATTTAGATCACTGCGTGACTATGCGTGAATATGCGTGACTATGTCAAACTTCATATTTTTTCACAGCAAGTCTATCGACCAAGTTTCAGATCGATTGGATAAGGGGAAATGGGTTTTAGCTCACTACGTGACTGCGCGCGACCATGTGTGACTGTGCGTGACTAAGTCAAAGTTAATATTTTTCCACAGCAAGTGTATGTACCATGTTTCAGATCGATCGTATGATGGAAAATGGCATTTAGATCACTGCGTGACTGTGCGTGAATATGCGTGACTATGAGTGACTGGACGTGACTTTGTCAAACTTCATATTTTTTCAGCGAAAAATCTATCGACCAAGGTTCAGATCGATCGGATAAGGGGAAATAGATTTTACATCACTACGTGACTGCGTGTGACCATGCGTGACTGTGCGTGGCTAAGTCATAGTTAATCTTTCTTTCATAGCAAATGTATGGACTAAGCTTCAGATCGATCGGATGAGGGGAAATGACATTTAGATCACCCCGTGACTGCGCGTGACTGTGCGTGACTACCCCAAAAATAATCTTTAGTCACAACAATTCTATGGGCCAAGTTTCAGATCAATTGGATGAGGGGGAAAAGAAAGAGTTTAAAAAAATATATTCTGTGTGTTCAAAAAATATTTATAATTGAATGAAAAAATAAATACTGTTAGATTTTGCACTTGAATTTTGAGGCCTGGGCTCTGCTAATTGGTAATTAATGTACTTGTTAAAAGTTTCAAAACTGTCGCTTTCATAGTTCTTCACATGGTATTATATGGGAGGTGCCACGTTCACCAATCCTGTCCCGCCCACTTTATATCTGTCTAAAATACATTAATATCTAGTAATCTAATTGTATGATAATGAATAATTACAAAATCCCAAGGCTCACAATATTCCAGTACTCTAGATATTTGATATTTAATATTAACTTTGTTTGGGGCTGCCATGCCCATTGATCCGATTCAGGCCATTATCTGCAGACTACTCACATTAATAATAGATGGCCTCGTGCAAATTTGCAAAGCTGTCCCTATCATAGAACTCGAGATATATGTTATTGAATAATTACTTTGTTTGGGAAGTACTACGCCCACTTAACCGACTCCGCCCATTTTCGGCGCAGCTACTAATATTAATAATATATTACTTCGCACAAATATGCACAACTCTCCCTGGCATAGTATTCAATATATATGATAATAAAACTTCACTTTGTGTGGGAGGTGCCATGCCCACTAAAATTACCTTTCCAGATCCAAGTAAAATAGTGTACAAAGATTCATTTATGTAAAACAGCTCCTTCTATTTTTGTCATTCGCTATGTGGGAACAAAGCACTGTGCACTGTCTCCAAGTCTCATTAATATTAAGAAAATTTGGCATTATTTGGTCTTTGAGATTTAAAAAAAGACCATAACTAGTAAGGGTACTATAAGAGAAGCGCTAAGAGAAGAATGTGCCAAAATTCCAACCGAATAACCCAAAAAAGGCCAAGGAAGATCAAACCAAATTAAATATTTGTGGTATTTATGTATGGATGTGAACTTACTTTTGAGGCGATATTTATTATTATTTTTATTTTTTTTTAAATAATTATTTTTTAACTGAAGCTATATCTTAACTATAATTAATATAAATAACGAATAAACCATTTTGTGTTTGCAAATAAAATCGATAAATATGTTTTATTTTTATATAAATCTTAATGTTTTATTTTATTAAGAAAACAAAATACTTTACCTACATACGCCAACTACAACATTAGTTATCCAAACACCCTACACCAAAGTGTACCGCAATAATATCAACAACAACATCAACAACAGTATTAACAACAACAACTCGTTCAAAATGCAGGAAATAAAGAGTCAAATTCTGGTGCTTATCACAAATCTCCGAAATTGTAAAAGCAAAGCAGACCAATTTGAGGTGATTACTAGCCTCGCCTGTAAATTCCTTTCATAATGGACCATGGCATAAATATTATAACTTGGAATGCTAGAGGCATTCACAATAAAAGTCAAGAATGATTCCAAATATTAATTGCCAACAACGTACATATTTGCTTAATATCGGAAACGTGGCTTAAACCAAACCTTTCTATAAGACATAGAGAATTTTTTGTATATAGAAACGACAGAGAACGTACTAGGGGTGGTGGTGTCGCCCTTGTTATCAAAAAAAATATTTTTCATAAGTTACTTCCAAATGTTAATACTAACATTATTGAAAATATCGGTATACAACTGTTTATTAACAATGATATTGTAAATATTTATTCATGCTATTTTCCGGGAGGATTAGCGGGTCCAGATGGTAATAAAAAACTTATTTTTCTTCGGATATACGTAAACTTAGTAGTAGCCAAAAATACATACTTGGAGGGGACTTTAATAGCAGGCATTAGAATTGGGGATGCATCAGGGTAAATTGTTGGGGAAATATATTGAATGAAAAATTAGAGTCATATGGCATTGATATGATATATCCAAGTGATCATACTTAAGTTTCTGCTAGTATCAATAGACAAGGTTCTACGCTTGACTTATTTCTTACCAATATAACTGATACAATTACTCTAGCAGTCGTAATAAATGACTTAAGTTCAGATCATTTACCAGTCAAAATAAAGCTAACTCGTAGTATTAATAACTTACCATTATTGAAGTTTGATTTTAGTAAAGCAAATTGGAATTCCTTTTCAAGATACCTTGATAGACTTTTAAACTTACCAAACACAAGAGATGGCATACTTGAGTAACATATTGATACTTTATTAGAAAATTTCAAAACTGTTATTAATGAGGCTATTAATGGCAGTGTACCAAGGACATTACCTTCGCTTTCAAGAAAATCATTACCTTTTTATTTAAAATCCTTGATACTACAAATAAATAGTCTAAGAAGAAACTGGCAACGCTTTAGAGACTCTAATGATTTCTACGACGTGAAAATGCTTAATAAAATTATTTGTGAGGAAATGGATAAATTTAAAAACAAATCGTGGGATCACCTTCTTTCTACGTTAGATAAAGGCTCCTCCCCTTTTTGGAAGCTAACAAAAATTTTAAGAAAAAAATGTAATAACATTCCAATTTTGAAAGACAACACATGCTATAGAACTAACTCTGACAAATGCGGAATCCTTGCACAAACTTTTGCCTTAAACCATTCGATTGCTTCTAGTCTTGGTGATACAGCAACAAATTCTCTGGTAAGCGACACCCTTCGAGCGTTTCAATTATCAACCCCAAACTCTACATTCCATCTTTCAATAAATGCCTCACATATATCTCGCATTATTCAGAACCTGAAAACTAGAAAGTCAACAGGAGATGATGGTATTAATAACAGCTGTTTAAAAGCTCTTCCTAAAAAGGGAATAAAGTATTTAACTACCATAATAAATCAATGTTTAATTCTCTGTTATTTTCCATAAGAGTTTAAAATGTCTTAGATCATTCCAATTAAAAAGCCTAACAAACCACAAGATATGCCTTCTTCATACCGACCTATTAGTCTACTTTCTTCCATTTGCAAAATACTTGAGAAAGTTGTTAAAGAAAAAGTGACAAATTTTACTGAAGTGAACAATATCATACCTTCATATCAGTTTGGTTTTCGAAATCAACACAATACAATTCAACCGTTAGTGCGAATAAGAAATTTAGTGAATTCTAATTTTAACAACCAAAAATCTACTGGAATGGTATTACTGGACGTTAAAGCGGCTTTCGATGCTGTATGGCATGATGGGCTTATATATAAAATAATTAACTTACAATTCCCTTTTTATATAATTAAAATTATTCAATCTTTTCTCTCTTTCCGTACTTTTAAAGTACACATTGGTTCGTATTGTTCGGAAAGTTTTAATGTTCCAGCTGGTTGCCCACAGGGCTCTTGTCTATCACTAGTACTATACAATTTATATACCTATGATATCCCTCAACTCGAGTATTGCACCATGACAAGTTTTGCTGTTGATACTGCTATACTTTGCTCTGACTATTTAGCTGTGGATGTTATAACAAACATTCAAAGAGCCTTAGTCAAAATTTCCTCATATTTTAATAGATGAAACTAAAAGTTTGTTACATTCCATAAATAATGCCTTAATTCAATGGGAACAGAAAGTAAAATATTTAGGAGTAATATTAGACCCTAAAATGAAATTTAAAGATCATATACCATATATTGTAAATAAAATTAATATATTAACACAAATACTCTTATAAACCGGAACTCAAGGCTAAAGACAAACAACAAAAAACTTATATTTAAGTCAATTTTTCAGGCGGTTATGTTTTATGCAGCCGCTGTCTGGTCAAGTAGCGCAAAATGCCATATAAATAAAATACAAATTTCCCAAAACAAATTGCTTAAGTTAATATATAATCTTCCAAGGTATTTTTCTACCCACCGACTCCATGCTCTTGCAGATATAGAGTTAGTGCAAAGCAAAATTAATAGACTTTCCCATAGCTTTTATTGCCGTTGTTTAAATTCTGAACATGCCCATATTAATGAAGTAGCTTCAGCTTAGGTAGTTAATAAGTTCTTAGTTTAAGTTTTATCACAATTTTAAATAGATTTTTGAACATTTTTACCTCCGCTATTATATTTATGTATATATATATATATATAATTCTATAAATTAACAATAATTATTAATTAGAAAAAGATAAATTCTTGAACTCTTTATATATAATTATATTAAAAAATAATGTAAATCTAAATAAATTGAAAATTGAAATTGAAATACTTCACTGGTGTTTACTCACTTTTGATGGTGATAGTAGATAAACGACCAAGAAAGTCGTTCAAATTTATCCTCAATTATTTCTGATAAGTACAAACACCACAACAGAAAAGTATAAAATATAAGATTCGGTGGCATAAGATTTGGTGGTATTATTATTATTTTTTTGTTACTTAAGATGTACCAAAAAAAGTACAATAGTAGTAACTGTATCATCCCTGGTTACCAACACATACTCATATTATTAATATGATTAGTTTTATGGAGACCACGACAACAACAAATAAAACAGCGGATGAACTTAGTCTTAAAGCGCGATTGACATTTAAAGAGCGAGGTCAAAATGCCGAATAATTTATTTATACAAATAAAAAGAACATTTTTCAAAACAATGAGAATGAAAAAATCTATTGTTTTTTAGATTTTATCAGTTAATTATTGGTTTTCTTTTAACAGAGTTCTTCCAGATAACGATGATAACGATGCTTTGAGGAATTTAAATTAAACAACACTAAATTAAATATTTTATACAAAACAATTGTACTTAAATTTTTATGTGTTATTTTCTTATATTTTTTCAACATTTAAACATTTTTAAAACTTAATTACATTATTATTTTTTTTTATTTAAACATTTTTTTTTTAATTTTTCTTCATTAAACTTTTTCAATTTGCTTGGAAATGTTTATTGTTTTTCTTGTTAAGAAAAACTTGTACACAACTGTGATTTGAAAATTTTCTTTAATATTTTAAAAACTTTTATATTCTTGTATTTGTTTTTTTTTTAATTTTCTTAATTCGGTTATTTTCTTGTTATTTGAACAAATCTTTTTCTTATAAGAATATTTTGCTTTAATGGATCTTACTTATTATTATTTTTTTTTTAGATCTTATTTTTAGAATAATTTCCATTTAACACTATTAAACATTTAGTGGATGAAAAAAAAAAAACATGGAAACACTAAAAAGAAAAACTTTTCTTCTGTTGTTGTTAATGCTTTTGCTTTTAAAACACTTTTAAGCAGTGGGATAAATGAGTATAAAAACGTAACGAACCGCGTAAGAAACACTTTGCTGGCTACAAGTGACTGACTGAGCAAAAGATGGAGCAAAATTTTATATAAAAAAAAAGTAAATTAAATAATGCACAGTATTTTTTTGCACTTGTATTTTACTAAAAAAATCTTTTCGAAAAATTTTCTTTAAACATAAAAATTAATAAAATATCATCGGCCATTAAATTTGTAAATATAAAATCCCATACTGTTCAACATATTTTTGGTTTTTTATTTGCTGTCCACGTTTTTTTTTTTTTTTTTAAATACCGGACATTTATATTAATGCGAGTAAGAACACGACAATTTTGTTGAATTTCCGAAAATGAAAAGTATTTATAGCACCTTAATCTCAAACGTTTACCCAAGAACTACCCACCAAACGAAATTCTCCAAATATTTACCTTAAGAAAAAGAAATTTTAAATATCAAATAAAACACGGCCACTTTTTCGGTTCACAACAATAAATAAAAAAACAAACGATGCGTTGCTCAGTTCTTTCATATGTAAAAAAAAAACAATCAAATCAAATAATTGTGACACTTTTCTCTTCCAAAACAAAAAATCCTATGCTGCCTTTATCTCATCTCTGTTAAAAATGCGCACGACTTTTTCATTAAAGATCTGTTTTTTTTTTTTTTAATAAATCAGATTATTTTTTTTTTCATATTATTTTCTCACCAACAAAAACACTATGTTTTTTGTGAGTGTTTATTGCCTGCATGATGTTTTTGTATTTAATTCAAATAGATTCTGATTGTATTTTAGTGGGAGCTTTGATTTCCAAACACCATCCAATTACTGAGTGAAGAGATCTCATTCTTTTTTTTCCATGTGTGTTAAATAAAATTAAAATATCATCTGTGACGAAGTCAGTTTTATAAAATGCTCTGTCGCGTACGACAATGTAATCGTTAGCAAAAAGTGACAACAAAAATGTGTTTGTAACCCAGCAATCATTTCCAAATTTTTTATTTCTCCTCTATGAGAACAAGTAAGATACCATCTATGCACTTGCAGACCGTATCTCTTAGGTCCAACAAACTAGATACAAAAAATTGTCATAAATCAAATTTGTTATTAATTTTTTTTGCCTTCGGATATGAAAAAGTTAATATCGGATGCTATATTTATATGGGGACTAGGTCAAAAAATTTATTGATCATGATCATATCTGATAAGGTCACTTATTTTTTGATGTGTAAACATCTATACGCGCAGGGGGTAAATTTCTATTTCACAATACAATCACAAAAACAGCGTAACTTGTAAGCCGTAAGAAAAAATCGGTGTAACTTATGATTGTATTGGTGTATTGATTGTTTGAAAATGACAGATGAAAAATAAAAAATAAAAAATGCAAAATAAAAAATAAAAAACGAAAAATGAAAAATCAAAAACGAAAAATTATAAATGAAAAATTAAATATGAAAAATAAAAAATTATAAACAAAAAATTAAAAATAAAACATGAAAAATGAAAACTGAAAAATAAAAAATTAAAAACGAAAAATTAAAAATGAAAAATTATATATGAAATATAAAAACTGAAAAATTAAAAATAAAAAATGAAAAATAAAAAATGAAAAATGAAAAAGAAAAAATGAAAAATTTGAAAAAAAATTAATATGAAAAAAGAAAAATAAAAAATGAAAAATGAATAATAAAAAGTTAAAAGTTAAAAATGAAAAATGATAAACGAAAAATTAAAAATAAAAATTAAAAATAAAAAATTAAAAATGATAAACGAAAACTGAAAAATAATAATGAAAAAGAAAAAATCAAACTACAAAATGCAAAATCAAAAATAAAAATGAAAAACGAAAAATGAGAAAAAAAAATGTAAAATAAAAAATTACAAATGAAAAATGAATAAAAATTAAAAATAAAAAATTAAAAATTAAAAAGAAAAATGAAAAATGATAAGCGAAAAATGAAAAATAAAAATGAAAAAAGAAAAAATCAAAATGCAAAATGCAAAATCAAAAATAAAAACGAAAAATGAAAAATGAAATATAAAAACTGAAAAATGACAAATAAAAAATGAAAAATGAAGAATAAAAGTTAAAAATAAAAAAATGAAAAATGAAAAATGATAAACTAAAAATGAAAAATAAAAATGAAAAAAGAAAAAATCAAAATGCAAAATGCAAAATCAAAAATAAAAATGAAAAATTAAATATAAAAAATGAAAAATGAAAAAGAAAAAATGAAGAATGAGAAAAAATGAATGTGAATAAAGAAAAAGAAAAAATGAAAAATGAAAAATGAAAAACGAAAAACGAAAAATAAAAATTAAAAATAAAAAATGAAAAATGAAAAACGAAAAATTAAAAAAAAAAATGAAAAACAAAATATGAAAAATGAAATATGAAAAATAAAAAAATCAAAATGCAAAATGAAAAATAAAAATTAAAACTGAGAAATAAAAAATTAAAAATGTGAAATGAAGAATAAAAAATTAAAAATGAAAAAAGAAAAATAATAAATGAAAAATAAAAAATGAAAAACGAAAAATGGAAATTGAAAAATTTAAAATGAGAAACTTAAAAATGAAAGTGAACAACGAAATATAAAAAATAAAAAACGAAAAATTGACCGGTTGAAATAATAAATAATAATATTAATTTTTATATTATATGCCAGATAGATGACGCTCTCTATTTGATTTTAAAAAAGTGCCATAAAAAATATTTAATTGCAAGATGTTTACACATCTCCCTGTGATCGGACTCACATGGTTTTTTTTAAAAACATTTTCAAACCAAATTTGAGAAAAATTTTTGCAATATTTTGGTTAAACGTATAGTCCAGCTAGTCTGAGTTTTTTTTACAATGGGTCAAAATTTTCTTTTTTTGTCGAAGGTAGAATCATACTAAATGAAAAAAATGTTGTAAGTTAATGTCTGATAGAATTCTTATTGTCAGAGTTATATCGTCGAATTATATGAAGATCTGTTTAAGGGCCAATTTGATCCTTTTTTGAGAAAATCAAAAAAAAAGGATATTTAGGATTAAAATATTCTACGAATATTTTTAACGGATAATTTCAGTGAGGGCCACCAAAGACTTCAAAGACAACAAAGTTGTAAATAAAGCTCTTTACGCTTAATTAGCAAAATTACACTCCAGCTTATACAAAAAAAATTTTTATAGTGTATATAGAATTTTTTTTTTTTATAAATTACTCAATAAATATGGCGGTTAAATGTAAACGAGGCATTCTGAAAAACGGGCTTGGAGTGATGGGAAACTGTAAAATAGTTGGAACTTAGTTATGCTCAACTATAATAACTGTAGCTTGCACACTAAATTCCCGCATTTAGACACCTCTGGCGAGAAATTTTTGGAGGTATATTCATATGTATATATATATTTTTAATATCGGTTTATTTATTTTTTTTTTTCTTCAAAGTTTTCGAATAAAATGGAATTGGTAAACTTAATATAGTAATCTAATCCATAAAAACAAAGTTTTTATTAAAACTCTTTCTTTCCCTATGCATATGAGTTTTGAATATCTCCGTGACTGTGCATGACTGTGTGTGACTATTTTAAAATTAATCTTTGGCCACAACAAATCTAAGGACAAAGTTTCGGGTCGATCGGATGAGGGGAAGTGGAGTTTTAATATCTCCGTGACTATGCGGGACTAAGCGTGACTGTGCGTGACTATGTATGGACTAAGTTTCAGATCGATCGGATGAGGGAAAATGACATTTAGATCACTCCGCGACTGTGCGTGACTATGCGTGACTACCCCAAAATTAATCTATAGTAGCAATAAGACTATGGGCCAAGTTTCAGATCAATAACACTTTGCGATTTCCCTTTGGATCTCTCTTCGAACACCTTGATATCCTGATGAAACCTTTCACCGTGGTCCTCTTAAACCGCTTTAAGGTTTTCTTTAAAAAAATTGAGAGGTAAGTGCAGAAAATGCATCTTCAGTGACATTTTAACGCCAATGTTGTTAAAAGCGATTAGCATTTTTTCAATAGCAGTTTTGTGCTGTTGAGTTTCCAAGGACTTCTGTTATAACAAGCTGCATAAGGTCAAATGCTGTCTTTTCTATATTGGACCGGTGGCCATAAAATTCTTCATCTTGTAGTAATTTTCCTATATCGGGTCCAACGAGCATTCCTAGAAAAGGTAATTTACTGTAAATAAAATAAATTCTTTCTTACAACCGCATTTTACCTTCTTTTGATTTAGCTGCAGACAATATGGCAAAAATCGTGTGAATACGTTTGAAAGCATTTCTTTGTGTATTTAAGATCTTAATTAAGTTATTCACCATGCCCAACTTAGTATGCAAAGGTGAAAGTATGACCTTATCTTTTGCCACAAGGTATT
Organism: Cordilura impudica; assembly: GCA_963682025.1. Classification (NCBI taxonomy): domain Eukaryota; kingdom Metazoa; phylum Arthropoda; class Insecta; order Diptera; family Scathophagidae; genus Cordilura; species Cordilura impudica. Next base: position 36,625,556 of record OY821518.1, on the reverse strand, counting down.
CGTGTATTTTATTTAAGTCGCCAATAGTATTTTCTTTACATTCGTCGAAATACTTAATATAGTAATGGTTGCTAGTGTATCCTGTTTGCATGCCAGTCCATATTGCAATCATTTCGAAGTCTGCGCATACTTCCCATTTAGAGTAAGCATATTCAATTTTATTTAAAAAATTTACCTATGTTTCCTCCTTTTTTGTGAAATACGCAACGGGTATTGATGGATGCTGATTTCCATTTTGAAGTAAAACTGCTTTTATGTTGTGTTTTGAACTATTAAGCGGAACAGTCAAGTGAAAGCTTAAGTTATTTCAGGACTCCTTCAATACTATAATAGTAAACAAAGTCCTTTGATTTTTTAAAACAACTTTACAAATGCCTGTTTTTCGGTCTGGAACATAATATTTCGGCTTTCTTCTTTGTTAATGCTAAATCCCTTCCAAGATCTTCAAAATGAGCTTGTTCTATCAAATTAAGACAATTGTTTAAATCATCAAGAGACAAGTTATATCTGATAAATTTTCTACCGCCGTTATTATTTCTGCATTGGCGTGTATAATATTGACCGAAAATGTATGTGTAGGCGGTAGAGTCGTCGGAACACCTTCACAGTACACTTCTGGTAAAATTGCGTTATTTGTTGCTTCGTATGTCACTAGCGCGTGGTGCCTTTGGCATCTACCAAATTTGCAATTTACGCAGAAATAGCATGCATCTGATTTGCGATCGTCAGGTTCAATCCATGTCATAGTTGTGGAAAATGATAGCGCTTTAGTACCGCCTTTGTAAGGCAATTTCGCAAGTACAGTTCTTGGTATCCAAGCTTCAGGGGAAAATCGTATTCCAAAGAAAATAAAATAGGTCTCTTCAATTGTAGGGAATATGTTTCTTCTGCTGCGATGGTGCGTTAAATGTCCACAAACAAAACAAAACCAATCTCCTAATTTGCATACAGATCCCGCCATGTTTAGTTTTAGCGCAATTATGATTGACTTTTCTATTTTTTTTTTTTTTTAATTTTAGTAAAAATCACACGCGAAAGGAATGTCAGAAGTGACTAGATGCGAGAACTCAGTGTGCAAGCTGCAGTTATTATAATTGAATATAATTAATTCCAAATATTTTAAAGCTATCCGTGTAATTTTGCTAATTATGCGTAAAGAGCTTTATTTACAACTTTAGTGTCTTTGGCATCTTTGGTAACCCCCACTGAAATTTTCCGGTAAAATTTTTTTAGAATATTTTAATCCCTTAAATATACTTTCTGAAAGGAGTTTTTTTGATTTTCTCAAAAAAAAAAAAAAAAAAAAAAAAACAATGTGCGTCCAACCACAGGAGAGATGTGTACACATCTACACCTTTTCCAATTGTATGTATTTCAGAAAGTGTCAAATGTATTTCAGAAAACATCAAATATATTTCAGAAATTATCAAATGTATTTCAGAAAATATCAAATGAATTTCAGAAAATATCGAAATTCAGAATTAAAACGTAGTTTACCCTACAATACCGAAAAGTTATTGTTATTTCTATTAGTGATTTGGAGTCGCAGAAAATGTTTAGCGATATAATGATTTATTTGTTATGCACTGGAAAATAAACTATCAAGGTCGGCCTTTTAATCGATGGAAGATGAGGACTTCATTTAATAATCAGCTACAATAAAAACACCAGGATAGAATTTTGACCGGTTTTGAAGTCATTTAAAAAAAACGTTTATATCGTCACCTAAAATGCAAAAGGCCGTAACTAAAAAAAAATTAAAAATTAACTTTTGTTATTGTAGTTACGGCCTTTTACTTAAAAACTACTATTTTACCATAACTTTATTTTCATAAATAAAAATACATCTCCATTTTTCAGCTTGATTCTAAAATTTGGGTACTAAGTTTAAAATAGTTTTTGTTGTATGATGTTATTTGCTTCAACTGTAAAAAAATAAAAATATTAGTTACGGCCCATTGCATTTTAGGTGACGATATGTAGTTTTCAAGAAATATTATAAACCCAGTGTAATACTTAAAAAATATGTTCTTATATAGTGTTCTGACTATTTTTCTGAGACTCAGTTGATATTTTCTGAATTTCAATTCATATTTTCTGAAGTAATTTTAATAACTTCTGAAATACATTTGATATTTTCTGAAATACATTTGATATTTTCTGAAATACATTTCATAATTTCAGAAATACATTTTATGTTTTCTGAAATACACTTGATGTTTTCTGAAATATAGTAGATAATTGCTGAAATACATTTGCCGCTTTCTGATATACATTTGATAATTGCTGATATACATTTGATAATTTCGGAAATACATTTGAAAATTTCGGATATACGTTTGATATTTTCTGAAACTCAATTGATATTTTTTGAAATTCAATTGACAATGTCTGAAATACAAATAATACTTTTTGAAAATCAATTCATGCTTTCTGAAATACAATTGATTATTACTAAAAATCAATTTCTAAAATTCAATTGATGCATTTCTGAAAATCAATTGATGTCATCTGAAATACAAATGATACTTTCTGAAATACAATTGATATTTTCTCAAAATCAATTACTGTTTTCTGAAACACAATTCATACTATCTGAAATTCAATTGATGTTTTCTGAAATACAATTGGAAAAGTTGTAGTAATTAAGAAAAGTCCTAAGTTTATTTTCGACTTCTTCAAAGTTTTCCTACACACAGAAAAAATATTTGCCATCCGAATTGGTCTTAAGTGGAACAACTGTATTTTCGATTGTATCAACAGAAATTTCATATCATCTGCAAATTTTCTATTATAATAAAATATTTACTGTTAAGGCAATAGAATTGTAATCATCATGAATCCGAAAATCGGTTATAAGCATTATCGGAATTCGGTTGGTAATAAACTCGGTAGCCACAATCAATTCGTTTTCTGTGTGTAGTGTTTAGCTTTTTAAACTCACAGCACACCTAGCGGTTCTGCTTACTAGAAATGTTCTGCCAATAGCATACACGCTTGAATATTTAAAATTAACGAAAAAGATTTGTGATTTTGCTAAACAGACAGCGAACTCGGCGCCGCTTACTAAAAAGTTCTGTCAATAGCAAATATTTACTTGAATACAAAAAAAAAAATAACTTGTGAATATGTTTAACTCACAGCACACATAGCGGTCAGTAGCTTGAACATTTACAATGAACGAAAGAGATTTGTGATTTTGCTAAACAGACAGCTAACTCGGCGGTTCTGCTTACTAAATACACCAATACACTTTTATATACCACACACCGATTTTACCTTACGCTATTTTTGTGATAGTTTTGAAATTGGATATTACCCCCCCCCCCTCCCTGAACGCATAGATGTTTACACATCAAAAAGGGTCCAATTGGCCCTTAAAGAGAAGAGCTAAAGGGTTATAATCTTCCACAAAAATGATCTTTATAAAATTCGACAATATAACTCTGACAATAAGAATCCTCTCAGGCATTAACTAACAACATTTTTTTCATTTACTATAATGCTCCCTTAGACCAAAAAATGAGAATTTGACCTACAGTATAAAAAACTCAGACCAGCTGGTCAATAAGTTTGTTCTACAAAAATGATCTACTCAACATGCCCTTTCAGAAAAATATTGTCGCTGTTCTGTTCTAATCAAAAAGTCTTAATATGTTGGGCAGTGTTTTTAGTCATAGCCTCAATAAAAATCTGCATCCCAATATTCATCTTAATTCATCAAAAAATAAACATTTTCCACACATTTCTCTCAAAGTTTTGTTTGTACATGTTTTTGCAAAAACTAGGTCGAAAAAGTGACCGATCCGGACCATATATGATAAAACTACTTATTTATTTCATCCGATATGAACTTTTTCAGATCTGCAGGCAATAAAATTTAATATAATTTTTTGTTTTCATATTCCAATTAGTTGGACCTGAGACCCTTTCTCTAAACTCATGGTATATTTAATTCTGGTTATGCTGTATAGCACGCAGGCCAACACTATTACCCTCTTGAGTTTATTATATCATAATATTTAATGTTATTAAGTTCGAAAATATGATCCAGGAGACAATCTCTGGGAGTTGTTAGAAATTATAAATTGGGTTTAGTTTTTTAAAATCCAATTCCAGCTGGCAGCAGCACTAAGTGCAAGCCTGTTTTTAGAATTATCCACGTATTATTATCCGCATTTCTACTTCAGTTTTGAAATTTGTGCCTTTTTAAGTTCCTAAGCTTATCTAAGCACTCTGTAGTTGGAGTATAAATAGCGATCGACTCAAAATTATTTTCTAAGATTATATGCTGACGTCTTTCCTTTCATCCATTAAAAACCTTGTCAATTAAATCTATCAAAAGTTAAAAAAAAATAAACAAATATTGAACTTAAATTTAGTTCATTAAAAGAATGAGAAATGCAAGAAATGATCACAATCTTTTAATTTTTCGACCTAATATTCTATTAGAAAAAAATGTCCAGTATGTGGTTTTTCTTTTACCATTAACAATGCTCAAATTCATAACAATGTCATTCAAATTTGTTTTATAAATATTTTCTATGTTTATACATACTTATGCTATATGTATGCAGTCAAGCACTTAAGTATTCATACGTACCCAAAATTTCAAAACATCGCTAATCCAAGAGCTTTAGAAAAAACTTTTTGTACAGAATATATTTCTTTCATGATAATTGCCGTACAAAATCAAAAATTTCATTTGTCTTTAAAAAATTACGGAATATAAAAAAAAAGAAAGACAAAAGTATTCTACATTGCAATTCTTTCTGTTTTGAAATAAGAAATGCGTGACTTTTAAAATATCTTTTTTATTAAATTAATATTTTGTCAGCCCACCCTTAGCATCAGTCACTGCCTGTGGACGTTTTGGCATTGATGCAAAAATATTTTCGGTTATATCAGGAATAACTTAAGACAAGCACGTTTGTAAAGCTTTTTTTGAACGATTCCTTATTGGTAATATCAAAGTATATCAAACGTGGTCAAGATCTGGTGATTGGGGAAAGTAGTTTAAAAGTCTTGTTGCATAAGAAACCAACCAATTTCTGACAATGTGTGCTTTATGTTTGGGATCGTTGTCCTGTTGGAAAATCAAATGCTATCCAAGACCCAACATATGAACTGGCGGCTGCAAATTGCATTCTAAAAGCTGTTTGTAATAGCAACGATCCATAATACCATCTACATATAAACACAAACCTTACTCCAGATGCTGCTATGGCTCCCCAAGCCATGAAGTTGCCACCACCATTTTCTACTGTCAGAGCAATATTCTGTGGCTCAAGTACTGCGTTTATTTACGAAACCTTTCCAGACCGTCATTTCCGAACAGGTTTAACTTACTTTCATCCGTAAATAAAATCTTTTTCCAAAAATTAATTCCTTTCATTGCTTTTTTGTAAATTCAAAACGATGTTTTCTATTTTTCTCTGACATCAAAGGTTTTCTGCGGGGTACTCTGTATAACGAACGATTTTTCTATGGGCTGTCTTATCCAAAGTTTTAGCGATCCTTTCTGCTATTTTGGGGGCAGTAATTATTGAATTTTGGCGCACTACTTTTAAGATAAGTCTAACATCCCTCCTTGAGAGTTTCTTTGGCTGTACTGACCACGTTTTATTTCCGACGTAGCCAGTGTTTTATACTTTTTTATTATACCCTATACCACTATGTGGTTTGGGTATAATGAATTTGTGCTGCTGTTTGTAACAACCAAAAATATTTGACCTAGACCCATCCTTAATTATACCGATCGAATCAGAATCACCATCTGATTCGATTTAACGATGTCCGTCCGTCCGTCCGTCCGTCCGTCCGTCCGTCTGTGTGTCCATGTAAAGCTTGTAATCAAACTGCAGGTCGCAAATATGAATATATTTTGACGAAATTTGGTATTTTATCTTTTATCGACCATGGGATGAACTCTATTGAAATTGGTGAGGATCGGTCCGTGGTCAGACCTAGCCCCCATACAAATGACCCCTATGAAATCAACATATATTGCCATAAGATCCAAATTATCATACAAATCTTAGTCAAATTGGGTTTGTATGTATATATTACATCCATTAATCAGTAGTCTAAAAATGATCCTTATTGGACAACTCTTAGTCATAGGCCTCATAGAGCTGCTTCCCCATCTTCACTTAAATCTATCAAAAAACAAAAATATTGCACTGATTCTTCTCAAATTTTGTTTGTATATATTTTTGCAAAATACAAGAGACTTTACCAAACATGGTCAGGATCGGTCCATTTTTGGGCCTAGTCCCCATATAGATATAGCATCCGGTATGAACTTTTTCATATCTGCAGCCGAAAAAATTAATAAAAATGCCACTCAAATTTGGTTTATGCTTATTTATTTTCTATATCCAGTTAGGTGGATCTAAGAGATAGGGTCTCTAAACGCATGGTATAGGGTATCGTATAGTCGATCTAGAAAGACTATAATTTTCTCACTTGTTTATTATACCCTATACCACTAAGTGGTTTGGGTATAATGAATTTGTGCTGCTGTTTGTAACAACCAAAAATATTTGACCTAGACCCATCCTTAATTATACCGATCGAATCAGAATCACTTTCTGAGTTGATTTAACAAAGTCCGTCCGTCCGTCCGTCTGTGTGTCCATGTAAACCTTGTAATCAAACTGCAGGTCGCAAATATGAATATATTTTGATGAAATTTGGTATATAAGCTTTTATCGCCCATGGGATGAAATTGGTGAGAATCGGTCCATGTTCAGACCTAGCCCCCATACAAATTACCCCTATGAATTCGATATAAATTCCCATAATATCCAAATTGTCATATAGATCTTACTCAAATTGGGTTTTGTATGCGTTCATTACGTCCATTAATGAGTAGTCCAAAAATTATACCTTTGGCCCCATATAGAGCTGCTTCCCGATCTTCATTTAAATCTATTAAAAAACAAAAATATTGCACTGGTTCTTCCCAGATTTTGTTTGTATGTATTTTGCAAAATACAAGAGACTTTGCCAAACATGATCAGGATCGGTCCATTTTTGGACCTAGTCCCCATATAGATATAGCATCCGATATGAACTTTTTCATATCTGCAGCACAAAAAATTAATAAAAATCCCAATCAAATTTGGTTTTTGCTTATTTTCTATGTCCAGTTAGTTGGACCTAAGAGATAGGGTTTCTAAACGCATGGTATAGGGTATCGTATAGTCGGTCTAGACCGACTATAATTTTCTTACTTGTTATATATTGGATTTTAAGAAAACGTACATTTAAAAATTTGCTGATTGCGCGAAAGAATTTTTTTTTTTTTTTTCTTGAACAATTAAATTTTTTATTTCAATATTAATTTCTTTACGCGTACTCATCTTGACACTGATCACTATTTCAACAATAAAATATACAGTAGACATTCTAGCAACACGTAGGCTACTTGCAATGCAAAAACTAATGGTGTTTCAATTGTTACAATGAGTATTTTATGAGCAAAACAAAAAATATTACAATGTATGAACACTTTTGTCTTTCGTTATTTTCTGTTTTTTTTTTTCATTTGTATATTTCGTTATTTTTTTTAAAGAGAAATAAAATATTTGGTTTTGCACACTAATTATCAGGAGAAATGGGCATTTTTTTGATTTCTCAAGTGGGCGGGGCACCTCCGATATAAAGTGAATTTTTAATATCTAATTTTAGCATATAATATTTCGAGTACTACGAAAACAAGAGTTCTGAAAGAATGTACATTAGGGAGGCCCTTCATTATATGGAGAAAAATAAATGTGTTCAAACTCTCGGTCGCACCCCTTGAAATATGCGAACAGAAAAAAAACTGAGAAAGACAAAGTTTTGGGCCAATCAAAAAACATTTAGAGGTGGCTCTACGCGATTGAAAATTTCAAGTGTGTTTTATATGGCGAAAATTTTACTTTCTCTCAGATTTTGCGAAAATTTCGTTCTATAGTTTAATTTTTCCGACAAATTGTTATATAATTCTGGATCACTATTAAATTTTCTTTCCAAAAAGCTACAAAACTCAAAAATCTAATAAAAACTCGCCAAGAAATAGCATATGCCCCAGACCACTTTTGTGCCAAAAAAAAAAAAAAAAAAACTAGATCATGAAATTTGATGGCATTTTTTTCAACTTTAAGAAATTAATTAAAGCCAACATTTTGTTTAATTCTTAGACCTGTAAGTACTCAGATATGAAGTATTGTTTTGTTACCACCTTGTTAACCTATTAAGCATTGAGACCGAAAATGGGAAATTTTTTTGCTAAAATTTTGAAAACTCCTTTTTCAAGTTTTGAAAAATTTTCTTAAACAAAATTTAAAAAAATTCTTCTAGAGTTTTGAGGTCTTGTTAAATGCATCTAGAGATTAAATGTGTGAATTTTTAGGTAAATCCCTATTCCAGCATTTTTTTAACAAGGATTATATTTTTGCGGATTTCGAGAAAAGTGGGATTTTTCTAAAATATTCCGTAAATGTACTATTTCTAAATACTTTGTATAAAAAATTTATCACTTTTCTACTTTTAAATATTGAATTTTATCTTAATAGACTAGGGTTTCGGAAAAAATTTTATGACCCCATTAGCCCTTTTGGAATTGGGGTCACATATGACCCCAAACTAATAAAAGACAATTTATTCAAAAATGCAAATATTTTGTAAGTGCTGTCGAATTTGTAGATGTGATGCTTAAAATATAATAACCAAATGTTTAGAACTTGTGTCGCTAAAATTTGGGGTAAATCCGAGACCGTCAACCCATTATTTGAAAAGGTCAGCATTGGATTTTAAGATATTTTTAAATAAAAATTACGGAAAACGAGTTTTTCTATTAAAGTCGATGAAACCACTATTTAGAATTTAAGAAAAATAATTCGGTTAATTTTTATTTATTTAACCCTTCAGTGCTCCTGGGATCAAAATAATCCATTGTGACATATCTTTGCAATTATCTGTTGAATATAAATGTGAATATAAATTAAAACAACTTTTAACCAATTTTATTATAAAATTATTTTATGTATAAAAACTATCTATATTTTTCTAAATAAAATAAGAAGATCAGCAAATGACCCAAAGATAATAAAAGACATTTTATTCAAACAAATATGAAATATAAAATTAACATAATAATATAAAATTAAAGAAAAGCAATAATTATTGCAAACGCACACTAAATCATCCTTAAATACACCAAAATAAATATAATTAATTTAATATTTCATATTCTTTTTGCCATCAAATTTCATGATCTAGTGGTCTGGGGCATTTGCTATTTCTTGGCGAGTTTTTAATTCCATTTTGAAGTTTTATATTTTTTTGGAAGGACAATCCCGAATTATGTAACAATTTGACGGAAAAATTAACGCATAGAACGAAATTTTCGTAAAATCTGAAAAAAGTCATATATTCCCCATATAAACACACTTGAAATTTTCAATCGCGTTGAGACACCTCTAAATGTTTTTTGTTTGGCCCAAAACTTTGTATTTCTCACTCTGTTTGCTATTCGCATATTTCTAGTGGGTGCGACCGAGAGTTTGAACACTTTTTTATCAAGGGCCTCCCTAGTGTACATGCACATACTAAACTAGTTTGAAGAGTTGAGAAAAGTGGGCTGAATCAGACCAATGGGCTTGGCATGCTCTATAAAAAGTTACTATTTAATGTCCTATATCTAAAGTGTTGTAGCAGATAAGGTCATGGTACTTAGTGCGAGTTCATGAGTTATTTATTAATGTGAGTAGGCCGTTAAAAATGGGCGGGCTCGGACCAGTGGGCGTGTCACCCGATACTAAGTAAATATTTAATATCATTTAAATCAAGTACTATAATAGATTAAGCCTTGAAGCTTTGTCAGAGCTCATGAGTTATAAATGTGAGTAGTTGGACAAAAAAGGGGCGATATCAGACCAATGGGAATGGCACCTCTTATTCAAAAAAATATGAAGTAGTATGGAAATGACAGTATTGAAAAGTTTTACAAGTACATCAATTACATTAATCACAAAAATCAAAAAGCGCCAAAACCGAAAATTGCGAATAACAAAAATTGCCGAAATCAAAAATTTGCAAAAATCGGCAAAATCGAAAAACAAAAAAACAAAAATCGTCAAAGTCAAAAATCGGGAAAACATCGAATAATAAAATCGCAAAAAACAAAATCGCAAAACTCAAAAATCGCCAAAAACTTAGATTCGTGCCGAAAACAAAAATTACAGAAAACAAAAAAAAAAAAACGCAAAGCCAAAAATCGATAAAATACGAAAATGGCTAAGAGCAAAAATCGTCAAAATAATAGTGGTTGTATTTGTTATATTTTTTTTGTATAGTGTAATACTCGTTAATAGCTATTTTTATAGCCTACGCCACTATGTGGTCAATTTAACGATGTCCGTCCGTTCATCTGTCCGTCCGTCTGTGTGTCCATGTAAGCCTTATAATCAAACTACAGGTCTCAAATATGAATAAATTTTCATAAAACTTAGTGCATAAGCTTCTACTGGCCATGCGATGAACGATATTGAAACTTGTGAAAATTGGTTCACGTTCAGACCTAGTCCCCTTACAAATGACCCATATTATATCGATTTAAATTGCCATAATATCCATATTATCATATAGCTCTTGGTCAAACTGGGCTTGCGTATGTTCATTACATCCTTTTATCAGTAGTGAAGAAATAAACCTTATAGGACAATTCCTAGTCATAGGCCCCATATGAAGCTGATTCCCGATCTGCACTTAAATCTATTAAAAAAAATAAATATCGCACATGTTTGGCTCAAATTTGGTTTGTATATGTTTATGCAGAAAAAAGGTGACCTTATGATAAAAATATCGTCAGGACCGGTCCATTTTTTGACGTATTCTCCATACAAATATAGTATCCGAACTTTTTTTATATCCGAAGGCAAAAAAAAATTTTTTTTTTTTTGTTAACCAACACTCAGAGGTTGCCCCCTACAAATGCAGTGCATTGTGTTGATTTTAGGAAAATAGCTTATGGGAAGGAGGAGAGGAGTGTAGTAGGGCGGGTCGATTTGTAGGGAGGCAAAAAAAATCGCTCAAGTGACAAAGAAAATCATATTCTAGGGATCAAAATAAGAATCTTTGCCCAAGGAGCCATACCTCTAAAACGAATTCTGATTTCGCGACTTTTGACCTGTCTGTCTGTCAGATTGCTATGGGGCAACCCCATTCCACCTCATGCAATTGATCTGAAACTTGCCCCATAGTCTTGTTGTCACTGCAGATTAATTTTGGGGTAGTTACGCAGAGTCACGCATAGTCACGAATAGTCACGCATAGCTACGCATAGTCACGGAGTGATCTAAAAGTTATTTACCCTCATCCGATCGATCTTTTTGAATAACATAACATAGTCACGGCGTATGGTTATTATTTATTAGAAGAGTAGAAGATAAATACTTACACGTCTGAATGTTAATTTTAAATCAAACATAGTCAGCCCAATTTGAAACAAAAATGGTGATTTTTTGAAATGTTTGTATGGGGAACCCTCCAGGAGGTTCCAGGTGTGTGCCAGTGGCATAAGTGGGTCGACCCTCCAAAGTTAGTGGGATTCGATCATACATTTGGACTCGATTGGTGCATTCTAAATGGGTCAAAGTTAGTCAGACAGACAGACAGGTCAAAAGTCGGGACATCAGAATTCGTTTTCGAGGTATGGTTCCTCGGTCAAAGTTTCTTATTTTGATCCCTAGAATACGATTTTCGTTGTCACTTGGGCGATTTTTAAATCGACCCACCCTAGGTAGTAGTGTTTATGGATATTTGACATAAATTTTATTAGATTATAACTGTCAGAAAAGACCTGTGCGAGGAGTTTATTCCACATACGGCTAGTTCGACTGATAAATGAATTCTTTCTGTAATGCGGTCAACTGGACTACAACGGATGTGATCTACTAGAGAACCGGGTAGAGCGAACCGAAACTTAGGCACTTGGAATAAGTTCGCTAATCTCAGAAGAACATTTCCCATGGTAATATCTATAGAACAGCGCTACACAACCCACACTCCGACGATGTCCCAATGAGGCAATAGATTTGGATACCCTACTGTCATTGATGAGCGCCAACGCCCTCCTATGCACACGATCCAGTAGCTCCAAAATAGACTTTGAAGCTCCTGCCCATAAATGGGAGTTGTATTCCATTTTCGGTCGGACGTAAGTGGTATAGATTTGAAGTAATTTTTGCACCGTTTTAGAAAACCAAAACACTTGAATGCTTCTTTTTACACTTGAAAAACATGCTCGTTCCAACGAAATCACATTGAATTCTCATGCCCAGAATATCAAGATTATCCGATTCCTCAATACCTATAGCACCCATATATAGAGATATCATTGTTGAATCGATGGCCCTATGGGTCAACATACAACATTGAGTCTTCAGCGTATTAAAATCAACCTTATTCGCTTTACCCCACTCGGAGATTACTACGCCTTTTGCCCCCAACCTCCAAAAGGCTTGGCCTACAATTAAAGGAAAATGAAAGACAACTGCTGTTGTTATCGGCGAAAGAGTATAATAGCAATGCCACTAAAATTTGCTTATGCTTATTTTCTAGATCTAATTAGTAGGATCTGAGAAATAATCTCTCTAAACGCATGGTATAGGTTATCGTACAGTCGGACTAGACCGACTATAATTTTCTTACTTGTTTCGTATTCCGATGATTCACTGGTGTTAAATGAGGGAAATTTAAAATTCTTTAACATTCTGTACTGCAGTCAATGTGTACATTTACTTTTAAGCGACATGTATATGTCGAGAATTAACAGATGTCAATAAAATTAATTATGTGTTTTTTTTTTTTTCTTCTTGCATACACAAATATATAAATAAATTAATTTAAACGTTCACATGTGTAAATGAGTCTACTTTCTTAATACACATTAAAAATTAAATTTAACATAAACACAATGTGTTTAAAACATTTTCAGTATTTCAAATAACACATCGTGTATCATTAGGAAATGTCATTAGTTTTTAGTTGGATTTTCTTGAAATGTTGTTTTCTGTAAGAAATTCAAGGTCATGTCAAATGCTGCAAATGATTTAATTTAACCGAAAATGAAAAGGCTCTGGAAAAAGGAAAGTAAATGTGAAATGGAATTTAAACTGGAAAATCTCTTTTGTATGAAAATGTTGTTATATTTATTAAAGAATTTAAGGAGACCACTTTGCTTAAGTGAGGATTTTCTTCACAAATAAATAATAAAGTTAAAAAAAAAAAACGCATAAAATTTAAGACAATGTGACATTTTATAAAAAAGAGAAATGACACTATTCGAAGACGAATAGTACTAGTGGAATATATTTTCACCAAGTTTATTATCTCCTTCCTACAATACGTCTAACAAGCGAGGAATCGGAGTAAACATATTCTGCTGCGGAATAAATATGCACGAAAATTCTCATCGAACTGAAATTTATTTTTTTAAAAGCTTACATCCACTTTTTTTCCAAAAATGGACTATTTAATTTTTATTGCTAACTAGCAGTATCCCGATGCGCTTCACTACACCCATCGTAACCGAATGAAATAAACTGGGAATAGATTTTCAAGAAAACCATTTTATTTATTTATTGTCGATTTTTGCTTTTGGCAATTTTACCGATTATTGCTTATCGCGATTTTCGGTTTGGCAAATTTTTGATTTTGGCGATTTTTATTATTGCTATTCTCGGTCTGGCGAGTTTTTTTTTTTTGTTATTATTTTTCATTTTGGCGATTTTTGTTTCTTGCGAATGTGTTATTTTGGCGATTTTTGATTTTAGCGATTTTTGAATTCTGTCGATTTTTGGCTTTAGCGTTTTTTTGTTTTCCGTGATTTTTGATTATGGCGACTTTTTATTTTGGTGATTTGTTTTATACACGATTTTAGGTTGTGACGATTTTTGATTTTATATATATATATACATATATGTTCCTCTAACTCCCACTGGAGCATAGGGCGCCAAAACCTCACTTGTTTATTTTTTGCTATTTGGTTACACGCGATTTTCGGTTTTGGCAATTTTTGTTATTGGCGATTTTTATTTTTGGCGATTTTTGTTATTAGCCATCCTCGGTCTGGTAATTTTTGTTTTTTGTTGCTATATTCCATTTTGGCGATTTTTGTTTCTTGCGAATGTTTTATTTTGGCGATTTTTGATTTTTAGCGATTTTTCAATTTTGGTGATTTTTTTTACACGATTTTAGGTTGTGACGATTTTCGATTTTGGCACTTATTTATTTTTTGCTATTTGGTTACACGCGATTTTCGGTTTTGGCAATTTATGTTTTTGGCGATTTTTATTTTTGGCAATTTTTGTTATTAGCTATCCTCGGTATGGTAGTTTTTGTTTTTTGTTGCTGTTTTTCATTTTGGCGATTTTTGTTTCATGGGAATGTTTTATTTTGGCGATTTTTGATTTTAGCGATTTTCCATTTTGGCGATTTTTTTATAAACGATTTTAGGTTGTGACGATTTTTGATTTTGGCACTTATTTATTTTTTGCTATTTGGTTACACGCGATTTTCGGTTTTGGCAATTTTTGTTATTAGCGATTTTTATTTTTGGCGATTTTTGTTATTAGCCATCCTCGGTCTGGTAATTTTTGTTTTTGTTGCTATTTTTCATTTTGGCGATTTTTGTTTCTTGCGAATGTTTTATTTTGGCGATTTTTGATTTTAGCGATTTTTCAATTTTGTCGATTTTTGGGTTTAGCGTTTTTTGTTTTCCATGATTTTTGATTTTGGCGCCTTTTTTTTTTGGCGATTTTTGATATAGACGATATTGTTTTGACGATTTTGGATTTGGCAATTATTTATTTTTTGTTATTTGATTATACGCGGTTTTGGCGATTTTTGTTATTGACGATTTTTGTTACTTGCGATTTTTGGCTTTGATTATTTTTGTTTTTTTTTTGTGATTTTAGGTTTTGGCCTTTTTTTTAAATTTTTGATTTAGGCGATTTTTGGCATTCGCGATTTTCGGTTTTAACGATTTCTGGTTTTGCTCATTCCTCACATATTTTCCACGACAACTCACATTGGTACTTAATGTATTTGTCAAAAGTTTCAAGACTATCATTATCATAGTACTTCATATTTTTTGTATGGGAGGTGCCACGCCCATTCGTCCGTTATCGAACTTTTTGTGTCCGACTACTCACATTAATAACTCATGAACTAATACGAAGTTCCAAGATTTTATATATTATAGTAATCCAGTAATATGACATTAAATATTTACTTTGTATGGTGGGTGGTATTCCCATTGGTCCGATACCGCCCATTACTTCCGCAATTCTTGAAATTAGTGTAATATGTACATTAGGGTGGCCTTTAATAAAATAAAATGTTCAAACTCTCGGTATCACCCCCTAGAAATATGCGAATAGCAAGAGAACTAAGAAATACAAAGTTTGGGTAAATCCAAAAAAAATTTCAACGCGATTGAAAATTTCAAGTGTGTTTATATGGGGAAAATATAACTTTTTTCAGATTATAAGAAAATTTCGTTCTATAGTTTAACTTTTTCAACAATTCGTTAAACGAATCGATTTCAGTGCTAAATTGTCTCTTTAAAAAGCTACATTACTTCAAAATCGAATAAAAACTCTCCAAGAAATAGTGAATATCCCACACCACTTTTGGGCCAAAAAAACTAGGTCGTGAAATTTGAACGAAATTTTTTCAACTTTAAGATATTAATTTTGTGTGTCTATATCAAGGAGCATTCAGACATAAATTACTGTTTAATTACCACGTTTCTATGCGTAATTCGAGCAAAGCTGAACATTTTTTTTTTGATAAAATTTTGAAAGTCCTTTTTTAAAATTTTAAAAATTTTCTTAAACAAAATTCTAAAAACTGGATCTGGCACTTCAACGTCTTGTTAAATATATATTAGAGATTAACTGTGTGAATTTTTAAGCAAATTCCTTCGTTCAGACTTTTTTTACAAGTAATTTTTTTTGCGGATTTCGAGAAAAATTAGTTTTTTGTGAAATATTCAGTAAATGTATCAGTTTTCTACTTTTACATGTTATATTTTATCTTAATAGCATAGGGTTTCGGAAAAAAAATTTAATGACCCCATTATCACTTTTGGACTTGGGGTCACATATGACCCCAAGCTAATAAAAGCAAATTTATTCAAAAAATTAACATATATTGTAAGTGCTGTGGAATTTTTAGATGTGACGCTTAAAATATAATAACCAAATATGCAGGTCTTCCATGCTAAAACTTTGGAATAAATCGAACAACCCAATCCCTGCCGAGCCAAACTTTGAATTTTGGCATATTTGAAAAAATTAATTGTTCTACTAAACTAGATGAAACCCTTACTATGGGTTGGGAAATAAAATTATGCTATATTTTACGAAAACTAACCCTTATGTGCTCCTATGGTTAAAATGATCAAAATTTAGCAGTGTTTATACCCTATACCACTATGTGGTTTGGGTATAATGACTTTGTGCTGCTGTTTGTAACAACCAAAAATATTTGACCTACACCCATCTTTAGTTATACCGATCAAATCAGAATCACTATCTGATTCGATTTAACGATGTCCGTCCGTCCGTCCGTCCGTCTGTGTGTCCATGTAAAGCTTGTAATCAAACTGCAGGTCGCAAATATGAATATATTTTGACGAAATTTGGTATTTGATCTTCTATCGGCCATGGGATGAACGCTATTGAAATTGGTGAGAATCGGTCCATGTTCAGACCTAGCCCCCATACAAATGACCCCTATGAAATCAACATATATTGCCATAAGATCCAAATTATCATACAAATCTTAATCAAATTGGGTTTGTATGTATATATTACATCCACTAATCAGTAGTCTAAAAATGATCCTTATTGGACAACTCTTAGTCATAGGCCACATAGAGCTGCTTCCCCATCTTCATTTAAATCTATCAAAAAACAAAAATATTGCACTGATTCTTCTCAAATTTTGTTTGTATATATTTTTGCAAAATACAAGAGACTTTACCAAACATGGTCAGGATCGGTCCATTTTCGGGCCTAGTCCCCATATAGATATAGCATCCGATATGAACTTTTTCATATCTGCAGCCGAAAAAATTAATAAAAATGCCACTCAAATTTGGTTTATGCTTATTTATTTTCTATATCCAGTTAGGTGGATCTAAGAGATAGGATCTCTAAACGCATGGTATAGGGTATCGTATAGTCGGTCTAGACCGACTATAATTTTCTCACTTGTTTTAATATATTTTAATTTTTTTACTTAATCGTCCTACACTAGCTTTGAGTCATTTGTTGCGCAAAGTCCAAATGTGTTAATGACGTCAAATTAGAAAATCGCCATATTCATAAAATCATAAAAATCGGTCAAATATAGCACATGTATAGCACAACTTTTTCCCCCTCCTTATAATGAAGGGCCACCCTTATGTACATGTATATTAGGGTGACAGCGTTTTGTATGAAAAAAAATTTTTGGTCGAATTTTGAGGTGTGCGGGTCAAATTATTGTGACACTGGATCTAAAACTTTAGTGCGCAAAATTTGAGCCAAATCGGACAATGCTTTCTGGAAGCGCATTGAGTTCGAAGTTCAAATATGAATTTATATGTAAAAATTTAAAAAAAAATCGTTTTCACAAAAATGCTGATATTAATAATTGTGTTTCATTTAAATTAGTTAATAAACCATAATCTGGAGTAAATGAACTTTCTAATAAAGCCACAAAATCTATTATTCGTTGAAGTTAGTTATATCAAGTTCCCCAGACAATAAATGCGCCGCAGACAACTTGATTAAGATAATCGAGCTCACATTTTTAAAGACATTGAAATAATTTAAAACAACAGTACTTTTGCATTCTCCTGATCCAAAAATGATCTTATGTAAAGTATTTTCCATGACGTCTATTGTTATGCCGTTCTAAATTAATGTCAAATGGGTACGTTTTTTGTAGCACTATTTCAAAATCTTCAAGTTTAATATTTAAAAAATTTTGTTCAAGAAAGTTTCAGAACTCAACGATTGGACTTTAGGGTCTTATTAACAAAATATATCTGATTAAAAATGCCAAATATTGTAGGTATCCTGTTTTTGTTTTGGCGAGGGCAGTGTTTTCATTTCAGCGGATTTGAAGAAAAATGTGATTTTTCATAGTTTTTCAACTGTTAGTCTTTTTGTGTTTTCATATTTCAAATATCTTTTGTCAAAATATTATACTACTTGATATAAGTTCTCAATCCTGTAAATTAAGGTTAAACTAAAGCACTATAAACTGTCCCTCTTTAAGGACAAAAGTCAAATTTAAGGAGATTTACATTTTTTTTGAAACGAAATATCGAAATATTATTTTTTTGTGGAAGGATAACGATAAAACTTGTTGATTATATTTTAATAATTCTACAAAATAATGTTCTGGTCTTTTTTTCTGAAATTATAAAAATGTTGTTGTTGTAAATTATTTCAATGTCTTTAAAAATGTGAGCTCGATTTTCTTAATCAAGTGGTCTGCGGCGCATTTATTGCCTGGGGAAGTTGATATAACTTGGCTGTTTTTCAACCGATAATAAATTTTGTTGTTTTGTTAGAAAGATAATTTACTCTTGATTATGATTTGTTAATTTGTTTAATTGAAACTCAATTATTAATATTTTTTGATAATTTTTACATATAAATGCATATTTGAACTTTGAACTCAATGCGCTTCCAGAAAGCATTGTCAGTTTTGGTTCAAATTTTGCGCACTAAAGTTTTAGATCCAGTGGCACAATAGCCAGTATGAAATAAAGCCCCAGGAAATAAGGCCCCAAAATGAAAATGAAATATGGCCCTAAAAATAAGGCAACAACAACGATATTTGGGGTGTTATTTGCTTTTTCGGGGCTTTATTTCATTCTTTTTATTGGGGTTTTATTTCATAATGAAATAAAGCCCCATTTTCAAAATATGAATTAATATCCCAACATTATTTTTGGGGTTTTATTTCATTTTCTCTAAAATCAACATTCTTCAAGAATTTATGTTAAATACCGTTACAATTACTGTACGTGTTGCAAAAGCATTTATTAAAATTTTTACAAAGGGATCAGTTTGTGATCTTAAGTCGTGAAGTGAACGTAAATTTGGTTTATCCGCGAGCTAAACTTCTGGGATGCTGGTCACTAGCGTGTCCCGAATTATTTTTTTTTAGCTTGCGCCCCATATGATGGGAATTTAGGACCCTTTTACGGGAAAAATAGCAAAAAAAATGTTTGAATAAAAAACCAGACGGCTACCGGATCGTAAAGATTGCAATCCTAGTGCAAAAATATTATTGATTTTCAAAAAATTTAAATTAAAAAAAAATTGGCTGTCACCCTTATTTACATACAGTTTCAGAACTCTTGTTGTCGTAGTACTCCAGATATTATATGTTAAAATTAGATGTTAAAAATTTACTTTATATGGGAGGTGCCACGCCCACTTGAAAAATCCAAAAAAAAAAAATATAGCCTATTTTCCTTCGGGATGGCGTTTACCTACAACAAAAATTTCAAGACGATCGGTCCAGTGGTGTAGTCTCCTATTTTAGTACCGAAATACCGGTATTAATTTTTCGCTCCGGTATTGCAGTCTCTATTAGCAATGCATTGAAGTTCGATAGTTCGCGACATGCTGTCATACAAAATTTTATCAAACCAAGCAATTTATCCTGTAATAAAATATTGTTTAATTTGCAGTTCCGTTCATATTTCAAGATTTTAAATATCTTATTTAGCTTTCGAACGGTATAAAAAAAAGTGGCAACTCTATCTACAAAACATGGACAATATGAATATCTAATGTTGTATGGTCGTGAAAGACTTACCATGGTATTTACAGAATTTGTTAAAATTTTTAGAAGCAGGTTGGCAACTCTTGGTACTATATATGGACTACGTGGTTATTGCAATATTAGTAACAAAGAAAAAAATTAAAAGAATAATCAATTGATTTAAGCTCTCTTTGTATTCAATTTGATAAACAAATTGATTTTCGAATTTTCATTTGAAAAATTAATTCTTAAATTACTAAGAAGAAAACTTTTCAAAAATTGTTTTTAAAATTTAGCATTTTTCAAACACAGGGTGATACGGATGGCTACAAACGCCGGTTTTTAGATATTTGAAAAGTTAATTGCCGACTTTCAGGATGACTACGGAAAATAATTTGTTAGTTTTTCTTTACAAAGAACTTTATAGTTTTTATACCCAACATAGTACACAATAAATTTATTATAAAAGTCAAAAAGTTAGAGAATACAAAACGATCCAAATAAATCAAATACTAGAACTTTCAAGAATAAATGATGAACGTTAAATATCGCTCGCTGCCTTTGAACTCTATTTGGTATTTTTAAATAGTCCCAAAAACCTCATACAACTACTCAGATATTTATTTACTGTCAACATTTGTACCCATATATGCTATATAGAAGAAATAACAACTAGCGAGCAGTATGAAAAACACGTTGAGAAAGTTTTTGGCACCTTTGTCAAAAGTTTACATAACGTAAAAGTTTCCTTTATATTTTTCTTGAAAACTTTGAACTTCTTAATTGTGTATTGAATTGATGGTTTAATAACTGAAATTTAATTTGTGCACTAAAAAGTTTCTTCATTTTATATAATTGTTTGCTTTCGGTTGTGTTCTGCTACAAAGCAGATTTGTTAGTTTGGTAAAGGAAACAAAAGGGATATAAAAAAACTTTATGATTGGCAAAAGAGTAAGAGCTTGTTTGACAAAGAGATTAAATACTAAAATGACATCAAATTATTACACTTGGATACACCTCAAGAATGGAAGCAAAGTATTTAAA
The DNA here is from genome assembly GCA_963682025.1 of Cordilura impudica. Taxonomy (NCBI): domain Eukaryota; kingdom Metazoa; phylum Arthropoda; class Insecta; order Diptera; family Scathophagidae; genus Cordilura; species Cordilura impudica. The sequence goes on along the minus strand of OY821518.1, from coordinate 36,604,682 downwards.
ATATGTTTTAATATTTTAGGTAAAAGTATAGGGAATCACTGTGTTAACTCATCTGAATTTTTAAATATGACATAAAGGTTGAAAATATGTTAATAAATAATTTCTAAAACATGACATCATGTCTTTTCTGATGCCGGATTCCTCATCTAATAGTTGATATTAAAAAACGAAAAAAAAAACATGTTAAGCATTTAGGTAAGTGGTGCTCTGCAGAATATTGTCACAATGACTGGAAATTTAATAAATCTGGAAAAATTAAAGTTTGAACGTAAGAAGTGAAGCCAATAATGCTGTACTAAAATATTCGGAACAAATTTGGATAGTAAATAATTTTTGATAATAATAATATTAACCCTGCTCTTAGGTTAGAAAAAACATACGAAAGTTAGGTTTAGGGACCATACTGTAATTTTCATACAAAATAACAATTTAATCTTATTATTTGTATCTATGTTGGTTCAGTACATCTTAAGTATTATTAATTTATTCTTTATTCAACATAGCTAATTCAAAACTTAGTTGAAGGATTCCTCTTTATTGCATTTGTCTTTACCCAAAACCGTTTCATTCAATTTGTTTTTTGTTTTCAATAGTTCGGACGGAATGGCATACTGAAAAGATGATCAGATACAAGAAATTCTCAATGCAGAAAGTGACATTGATATTTCAGCCTATAGGAACTGCGGTTAAGAATATTATCTCAACACAAAAGGGACCAACTCGATTTTCAGTATACAGATGTCAGCATTTCTGTTGTTTTTGCCGCCTCCAATAGAAAAAATGGTTATTGAAAATACTAATAAGTACGGCTTGGTCAAGTTTGGTGACAAATGTCGCTATTGGTAAGCAACTCTATGGCTGTGAACTTTTTGCTATCTGTTACTCATCCAGTAAACGTCGTTTAAATGTAGCATATAACAACATTATTCGCTATGTGTATGGTTTAAGGAGATTCTCCCACATAAGTTCTTTCTCGGCGAGACTTTTTGGTGTCTCTTTTGATAATTTGTTAAAAATCAGAGTTCTGATTTTTTGCATAAAATTACCTAATTACCTCTCTTATAAGTTTCAATTTGCAATATCAGAAAGAGGAAGAAAGCTTATTATACATACATATCGACCACTAGTCTCTACAAGCAACGCTAAGCATTTTAAGAACAAAATTTTTAAACATTTTGTATAGTAAAATTTTAAGTTTTTGTGTACTCTAGTTTTCTTTGCTTTTTGTATCTTTTTTTATTTTCTATGTTTTTATATTTTTATATAGAAATTTTTTTTTTCTTTATATACATTTAAATTTTTTTTTTAATATATTGTTTTACATTTTTTTTATATTATTATTATTATTTATTAATTATAAACTTATAACTTATTTCTGCAAATTGTATCGATGAAAAATTAAACCTGTGTTCTAATTATAAGAAATATTTTCTTGTTGCACAGGAATGCAAAATTACAAATTACAACTTGCTGAATTGAGGGGCTGTGCTCTTTTCGACAGTTTATGCCATCAAGTTTTGGTTTGAAGTTTTGGTTATCCGTGTAGTCAAAAAACCAGGTTACATGTGGAAAATACAACCATACCTTGGTGAACCAAGATACGCAATACATGAAAAGAATGAGTAGTATTGGACTTGACAGAAGGCTTGAAAGGGCAAACAGATCACAATTTTTTCCTACATTTGAGTTGGTAAAAAAACTTCATTCCTCCGAAATTACTGACTGCCTAAAAACTCCTTTCTTATAACTCAACAATTTGCATTCAATGACACTGTGACATTAGAATCATATATCGGCTATAGATTAGGAGAATGCACAAGACAGTTGCAGTTGTTGGCGAGAATGGGTCGAACAAAAAACCGGAGATTATTTTAATGTACAATTTAACAAGACGTAAGATAGCTTTTTTTTCGCTTGAAATTTCTAATGCTACTTAAATTTTACAAATCGATGGCCCAATATTGTATTTTCAAACATATGGTACATGATAAATTCGAAATTGCAAGAGCACAAGGTTTTAGCGGCAACTGGCACTTTCTTTGGCTAAGGTGCATATGACGAAACGGAGTATATTACCTCAACAGTAGCTCTCAGCACAGTTATTGACAGAAATATGACCACCATGCACAGTTTTAGTGGCTCGAAAACGTGGAATTTGTAATTGCAGCAATTCTAGGTCTGATATAAAATGTTCTATCTGCAGAAAGTTTATCTGCAAAACTAGCCGAAAAACATTTTGATCATCATACAGTGAAAACTCTAAGAAATACTATTTTGATGTTTAAAATGAAAACTAAATAACGAAATATAGAAATCTAAAAACGAAATATGAAAATGAACCATAAAAAATGAAAAATTAATAATAAAAAATAAAAAATGAAAAATGAAAAATGAAAAAATAAAAAATAAAAAATTAAAAATTAAAATAAAAAACGAAAAATGAAAAGGGAAAAATAAAAAACGAAATATGAAAAATTAAAAATTAATAATGAAAAACCACAAATAAAAAATGGAAAATTAAAAATTAAAAATTAAAAATTAAAAATAAAAAATTAAAAATTAAAAATTAAAAATTAAAAATTAAAAATTAAAAATTAAAAATTAAAAATTAAAAATTAAAAATTAAAAATTAAAAATTAAAAATTAAAAATTAAAAATTAAAAATTAAAAATTAAAAATTAAAAATTAAAAATTAAAAATAAAAAATTAAAAATTAAAAATTAAAAATTAAAAATTAAAAATTAAAAATTAAAAATTAAAAATTAAAAATTAAAAATTAAAAATTAAAAATTAAAAATTAAAAATTAAAAATTAAAAATTAAAAATTAAAAATTAAAAATTAAAAATTAAAAATTAAAAATTAAAAATTAAAAATTAAAAATTAAAAATTAAAAATTAAAAATTAAAAATTAAAAATTAAAAATTAAAAATTAAAAATTAAAAATTAAAAATTAAAAATTAAAAATTAAAAATTAAAAATTAAAAATTAAAAATTAAAAATTAAAAATTAAAAATTAAAAATTAAAAATTAAAAATTAAAAATTAAAAATTAAAAATTAAAAATTAAAAATTAAAAATTAAAAATTAAAAATTAAAAATTAAAAATTAAAAATTAAAAATTAAAAATTAAAAATTAAAAATTAAAAATTAAAAATTAAAAATTAAAAATTAAAAATTAAAAATTAAAAATTAAAAATTAAAAATTAAAAATTAAAAATTAAAAATTAAAAATTAAAAATTAAAAATTAAAAATTAAAAATTAAAAATTAAAAATTAAAAATTAAAAATTAAAAATTAAAAATTAAAAATTAAAAATTAAAAATTAAAAATTAAAAATTAAAAATTAAAAATTAAAAATTAAAAATTAAAAATTAAAAATTAAAAATTAAAAATTAAAAATTAAAAATTAAAAATTAAAAATTAAAAATTAAAAATTAAAAATTAAAAATTAAAAATTAAAAATTAAAAATTAAAAATTAAAAATTAAAAATTAAAAATTAAAAATTAAAAATTAAAAATTAAAAATTAAAAATTAAAAATTAAAAATTAAAAATTAAAAATTAAAAATTAAAAATTAAAAATTAAAAATTAAAAATTAAAAATTAAAAATTAAAAATTAAAAATTAAAAATTAAAAATTAAAAATTAAAAATTAAAAATTAAAAATTAAAAATTAAAAATTAAAAATTAAAAATTAAAAATTAAAAATTAAAAATTAAAAATTAAAAATTAAAAATTAAAAATTAAAAATTAAAAATTAAAAATTAAAAATTAAAAATTAAAAATTAAAAATTAAAAATTAAAAATTAAAAATTATAAATTAAAAATTAAAAATTAAAAATTAAAAATTAAAAATTAAAAATTAAAAATTAAAATTTAAAAATTAAAAATTAAAAATTAAAAATTAAAAAATAAAAATTAAAAATTAAAAATTAAAAATTAAAAATTAAAAATTAAAAATTAAAAATTAAAAATTAAAAATTAAAAATTAAAAATTAAAAATTAAAAATTAAAAATTAAAAATTAAAAATTAAAAATTAAAAATTAAAAATTAAAAATTAAAAATTAAAAATTAAAAATTAAAAATTAAAAATTAAAAATTAAAAATTAAAAATTAAAAATTAAAAATTAAAAATTAAAAATTAAAAATTAAAAATTAAAAATTAAAAATTAAAAATTAAAAATTAAAAATTAAATATTAAAAATTAAAAATTAAAAATTAAAAATATAAATATAGGAAAAATTAAAAATTAACCGGTTCAAATAATAAATAATCTATACTAATATAATAAAGAGGTAATGTGTGTTTGTTTGTTTGTAGGAGGTAGTCTCCGTAACTGCTTATCTGATCTTCCTGAAATTTTCACAGAGTCTTACTGCAGATATGGGAAGTGCTATAGGCTATAATTTTTAAAATATTTTTAGTGGGCGGGTCACCTCCCACACAAAGAAAATTTTTAATATCTTATACATATATTGAGTACTATGATAGGGAGAGAGAGCTTCGCAAATTTGTGTGAGGTCACCTATTGTTATTATTAGTAGCTACGCCGGAAATGGGCGGGATCGGAGAAGTGGGCGTGGTACCTCCCATACAAGTATTAAATCAACATTATATATCTCGAGTACTGTGGTAGATAGAGCTTTTCAAAATTGTCTGACGTCACCTATTATTATTGTGAATAGTCGGACAAAAAATGGGCAGTATCGGACCAATAGGCGTGGCACCTGCCATACAAAGTAAATATAAAATGCCATATATCTGGAGTACTGTAATAGTGAGAGTCTTGGGACTTTGTGTGAGCCTATAAGTTGTTCATGTGATTAGTTAGACAAAAAATGGGCGTGATCGGGGCAGTGGGCGTGCATCGCCCGTAGTAAATATATGGTATCAAATAACTGTGTACTAAAAAAGGGAAGCTTTGACACTTTGCACGAGCCTATCAGATCTTAGTATGTGTAGTCGAACAAAAAATTGGCGGGTTCACAACAATGGGCGTGTCACTCCCCATGCAAAGAAACTATTTAATGTCATATATCTGGAGTACTGTAAAAGAGAGAGCTTTGTGGCTTTGCGTGAGCCCATAGGTTCTTTGTCTGATTAGTCGAACAAAAAAATGGGCGTGATCCGAGCAGTGGGCGTAGCACCGCCCATGCAAAGTAGATATCTAATATCATATAACTGGTGAACTATAAAAGGGAAAGACTCGACATTTTGCATGACTCCATCAGATATTAATGTGAGTAGTCCAATAAAAATTGGGCGGGATGGGATTAGTGGGCGTGGCACCTCATATGTAAAAAGTATGAAGCACTACGAAAGCGACAGTCTTTTGACAATTTCATTAGTTATCAATGTGATTTGTTGTGGAAGATATATCGCCAAAATCAAAAATCACCAAACCCAAAAATCGCGAAAAATAAAAATTGTTCAAAAAAAAAATATTCAAAATAAAAAATGGGCAAAATCAAAAATAGCTCAAAAGAAAAATTGCCAAATTATATTATAAGTTCAAGGCCAACAGTTAAGTGTTGCCAGATCTAATATGAATAATCCATCTTCTTCTCATGGGCAGCTACATGTACCTTGCTCCAGGGTAGGAACGCCCAAAAATCTGATAATTGTTGTACCGAATGAAAAAACAAAAAACATTGTATATCAGCATCAGCAAGCATTGAAATAGAAAAATCTATACTAATAATCTATACTAACATAATAAAGAGGTAATATTTGTTTCTTTGTTTGTTTGTAGGAGGTAATCTCCGTAACTACTCATCTGATCTACCTGAAATTTTCACATAGTCTTACTGTGGATATGGGAGTGCTACAGGCTTTAATTTTTTAAATATTTTTAGTGGGCGTGGCACCTCCCATACAAAGTAAATTTTTAATATCATATATATTAAGTACTATGATAGAGAAAGCTTTGCAAATTTGTCTCAGGTCATCTATTATTAACGTGAGTAGTCAGGCAAAAAAATGGGCGGGATTAGATAAATGCGCGTGGTACCCCCACACAAACTTCATATTAAATGTGATATATCTGAATTACTGTATTAGTGAGAGCCTTGGGATTTTGCGCGAGCCCTTTCATAACGATTCGGAAGGGTGGGGGGAGGGGGAGGGTGTAGCGAAGCACACCGGGTTACATCTAGTAATTTATATATTTCTGTACTCATTTTTTCAAATACACTATTTCCATTTTCAGTTTAAGTGTTACCAAGTGATATTAATATTATTTTTTATGGCAAAGTGATAAATTTGTTATTTTCAATAATTCCTACATTATTATTCATTACCTTGGTAATTATAAATTAGTAAAAAAACAAGTAAGCAAATGACGCTATATTTATTTTTGTAGTCATATTTATGAAAGCCTCTTACTTTTTGCAAAGCATCTACAAACCAAATTTGAAAAAAAAATTCTTCTAAATCGACTCACAATGAGATTCTGGGTCGAGTGCTATAATACACATCATTGTATCCTTACCACAGTTTGCTTGATGTTGAAGTCATTGCATCGCAACATTTGCGCTGGAAAATAGTAGCATTCGAGTAAATTTTTACGTGTAGAAATTTAAGTAGTTTATATTATAATTTTTTTTTTTCGTATGTTGGCCTCGCAAACTATGGTGAAATATATGTTCCGTAATTCCAAAATGGCTTGTAAAGGAAAGGCACGTAAACATATTGTTAAAATTTTAAACGAAAACCCCGAAAAGCGCTTTTAAAATAATCCTTATGCAGTTTAAATTTCTCGGATTACTACAAATTATGAAAAAATTCCTACTACTAAGAGCAGGCTGGGAAGTTACAGAAAATACTCTCTACTGATACTAACAAGGTAAGAAAAATGTTGGCACTTGTAATAAAAAATCCGAATATTTCGTGGTGAAAAGCTGTTCAAAATTGTCCAGAGTAGGAAGACCGTTGCACAGAATGAAAAAAAAAAGAAACTTCGCAGGAAAAATTTATTATGAAGTAAAACATGTCATTATACAAGTTCTTTAATAATATTGATAAAAACGCAAGAAAATGAGACAAAGAAAAACTTTATGGAATAGACCGTTCAAAAGCATTATACCATTTTGGATACCATTTGAATAAGATGCTATATGAGTATGTTGTTCGAAATGTGTTGCTCTCGACTGAGTTGCTATAAGACCTCATAGTAACGTATCTGTTAGTTTTTAGAAAATATTTAATTGAGCGCCTTAACTTAGTCTGCAATATGCAGACACTGGTTATGAAGTTGAATATAAACCTGTTCAGTAACACAAACAATTGTTTGCTAGTAACTAACAACCAGCTGTAAATATTTTAGACAATAAATAATAGTTTCGAGCTTTTATATATTTCTTCTGTTAACATCCTTCAAATTAAAATTTTAATTTAATAGATTTTAAGGATTTTTTTTTGTATCTTTTCTGGATACCGAATTGACCTTTGCATTTAAAGAATATTATATACTCATCAAATAACAACACGTAGTTGATATTCTTGATTGTTTTATGTTTTATTTATATTCGTTTCTGCAACGGTCATACCGTGTTACTGCTGCTGCTGTTTATATTAGAATTGCTTTTGTAAAATATCATTACTAAGCAGTATTATTTATTTATGGGTAACGTGACCGGATAATTGTTATACTCTAATTCGAAGGGAAGAAATTGTGGAACTTATGGTTATCAAAATAGAGATTCCTTCAAGACGTCTTGTGATTTAAAAATAATATAATAATGTGATAAAGAGTTCAAGCCCATCAGTATTCAATTTTTTCTGCTGAAAATGCTGGAAAAACTCAGCGATGCTCACGTAAGACTTAAGCTTGATGGATGGCAATATCCATTCCAAAGGACCACTCAATGGTAACTGTGCTTCACGAGATATTGAGGATTTGAGGGTGGTCTTTTGAATTCAAGTAGCTTTAGGAAACATAGAGGTGCCTCCAGTAATGTTAAAGCTTACGCAATTCAACATTCTGTAATGGATTTTGATGTTGTTAGCAACATTAGCGATAATTATTATGATGGATACGAATTTCAATTGCATCTCTGGGAAACAGTCAGAGTTTAAAGTATGTCAGGAGAGGAACACCCCAGGATGCAGTGATCTTGTTGTTGTTATAACTTCTAGTTGTTAAAAGGGTTTCAAGTTAGCATCAGGTATATTTGTGGATGTTATTTTCTCTGTCTTTCAGGCAGTAATTCAGAAAAACTTGGGATTGAGGGAAATCTGGCAATTTTTGCCAACAATCTGACTCCACTTATATCTCATACTATATCTTCCATCCAAAGAAACTTTACAATGAGTAACTGTTTAAGGTAAACTGCCTCATTATATCAGACTATGAATTCACTACACTATGCCTATGCTACACATGTGAAACTCCGTTTCACAACAGAACATGGAATATATTCCAGCCAAAAAGACATGGCCTCAAGTCGTACTTCAGGCTTCCTCGGCTGAAACCAAAAAAATATCCCCATCTGTCAATGCCAAATAACTCGAAACCATCATCGACCCTAAACTCTCATGGAAACTGAGTTCTGCGCACAGATGTAGAAAGGCAACGGCAGCTTTTTTAACTAGAGAAAGATGTTCGCATTTTAGAGGGCCGGCGCTCGAAAATTGTATGGATGTATGTCGCCACCGTAAGCCCTATGTACATGCCAGGCTTCTAAACCGGTTTCCACTGAACCTGAATTCTAATCGGGAGCCCATTAAAGGTTATGTTAGCTTTTTGAAAGCACATGGAGAGGGGCGATCTAACGGCAGGCCATGACATCAGGGTCTTCATTGGTGACTAAGATATTAGCTGTGGTGTTGGTGCGGGCATCTTCTGCTATCATTGAGATACTCTGCTTTCTTGCGGAGTACTAGCCGATTCTAGTCTCGTTCAGGTAAAAACTCTGCAGATCGGCAAAGCTTCTGGTGGAATTTTTGCCGAAGATCAGGCTTCACTTATATATCACACTACATCTTCCTTCCTTAAAACAGTGCAAGGAGTAGCTATCGAAACTAAGTCGCCTCTTCTCAATTACTCTAATATGGACCCCGGTTAAAGAGTGATTTTTACAACAATGTAGGGGCAGATGAAGTGGCGAAGATAGGTGCTGCTAGTAATGCTACTTGCACAAAGTCAGTCGCAATTCCGCTGGGCATCATAAAAATGGAATCTCTGCAAATTTTGCACGAGCAGCGGAGAACAGATGACAGAATATAGGCACTGGTAGTAGCGGGAGTCAGACGTGGTCTGACTATATTTTAAGATGGATTAAATCGCTCCTTAGTGGGAATAGATGTGACATATCGAAACATATGGCCGTGTTGATTGGTCATGGTTGATGGATAAACATACAGGAAGACTTGGACTTCAGGAGATCGAGCACTGGTGAAGTTGCGGCACACATTGAGAAGTAGAGTTATGTTATCACCTCTTCTGCGATAGTGCAGCTTAGGCTGAGTCAGGTATAGATCTCCCTGGGTTATCAGACACTCTGGTTGATCTTACACACCATCTGTATGTTTCTGACTGAATCTGATACCGACATAATTTTCCAAAACAGAGTCACTTAACGCTAATTGATGCTCACCTTTAAATCAAACAATCAACCATTTACATTATTATTCTTGACAACGCTTGATATGCCTACAATTGATGTTATTAAAAATTTGGGATATATTCTTTTCAAATATAATAAACCAGCCTACGGTCCAGAGGAGCAGGTCTATTAAAGAATACTATATATGCTGCTTCCTTTGCCGGTAGGTGTTGCAAAAATTTCCATCCTAGATCAAAGCTTGAGGTTTGGATAGATGGACGGATATTGCAAGAATGTATGAGAATCTGATTATGGGTCTATAGGGAAATAGAACTTTCATTATCTGTACAACTCTACTAAATTACCTAAATTTACTTTACTTATAGACAACTTCGTGGCACTCATAAGCGTCCATTTGAGCAGCATATCCATCAAATTTCTAGTAGATTTCTTACCACATACTCTCTAAGTGATGCAATGACACCAACACTGCGAAGGAATGTGCGTATTGAAGAGAATATCGCCACTGTAAACAGAAGTGTGGAATAAGATCCAAATTTATCTGTTCGATATCGGTAGCAGGAATTGGGGATATGTCCGTTCACTAAGTGGAAAATTTTATACAAAGATCTTGGCCTACACTCATATAAGATCCAGCTAATGAAGGAATTAAAGCCGCGAGACCATTAGCGTCGTTCTTTCGCCATTGTGCCCTAGAGTAGTGGGAAACTCACCCGACATTTTATCGCAAAATTGTGTTCAGCGATGATGAGGTCAATCAACAACAGACCCCATAGACTCCATTACATCTAGAAAAATTCAATATTTAGTGTGGTTTACACGCTGGTGGCATGATCGGACCTTGAAAGCTGAAGCTAGTGCACGCGCTATGATCAATAGAGGTTGTCACCGCACCATGATCAATAATTTTTTAATCTCTTTCTTTTAACTCCTACTCTGTGTCTGTCTGTCTGTCTGCCATAGGTGGACTCTATTCCCTTATCCAATTGATAATTTTGATTAATTGTGGGGTAGCCACACACAGACACGCGTGGTCACGCACAGTCACGGAGTGATCTTAATGTCATTTCCCTTCATCCGATCGATCTGAAATTTAGTCCATACACTTGCTGTGGAAAAAACATTAAATCTGACTTAGTCACGCACAGTCACGCATGATCAGGCACAGTCACGTAGTAATCTAACCCCAATTTTCCCTTATACGATCGATCTGAAACTTGGTCGATAGACTTGCGGTGAAAAAAGATCAAGTTTGACATAGTCACCCACAGTCACGCATAGTCAGGCACAGTCACGTAGTGATCTAAGAACATTTCCCCTTATCCGATCGATCTGAAACTTGGACGATAGACTTAATGTGAAAAAAGATTACTTTAACATAGTCATACTTAGTCACGCACAGTCAAGCATAGTCACGCATAGTCGCGGAGTGATCTAAATGGCGTTTTCCTTCATCCGATTGAACTGAAACTTGGTCAATAGACTTATTATGAACAAAGATTAACTATGACATAGTCACGCACAGTCACTGAGAGATTAAAACCCCACTACCTCTCATCCGATCGATCTGAAACTTTATCCATAGACTTGTTGTGGCCAAAGATGATTAATTTTAAGATAGTCGCACACAGTCACGCATAGTCACGGAAATATTCAAAGCTCTTATGCATAAGGTAAGAAAGAGTTTTTATGAAAACTTTGTTTTTATTGGTTAGATTATTTTATTTTTTTTTTTTTTTTAATATGGATGATATTGATCCGGGAGTGATATGGTTGCAACAGGATGACGGTACGTGCCATATGGCGACACCAATTATCGAATTATTGAAATCAGTTGGCTTCCAAGGTAGTGCAGTTTGGCACCTCTCCATTATTATCTGTGGGGATGACAAACTAGCAGCATTTGACTCAATCGAGGGCAACATTGAATGTGTTAAATGACGTACGGCCAGCATTGCTCAAAATGTGGCTAAAATTGGACGCCCAGAATGTGCTTAGTCAAGAGCAGCCATGATAAACAGATGTCCGAAATTATTTTCAATTGTTAATGCCGTCTTACGAATAAAAAAATTTTGTTATTAATATTTTAATTTCTGTGTTATTTTTAAACTCTTTCTTTTAACTCATACTCTCTGTCTGTCTGTCTGTCTGCCATGGGTGTACCCCATTCTCCCTTATCCAATTGATCTGAAACTTGGCCCATAGTCTTGTCGTGACTAAAGATTAATTTTGGGGTAGTCACGCACAGTCGCGCGTGGTCACGCACAGTCACGGAGTGATCTAACTGTCATTTCCCCTCATCCGATCGATCTCAAACTTGGTCCATACACTTGCTGTAAAGAAAGATCAACTTCGACATAGTCACGCACAGTCACGGAGAGATTTAAAACCCATTTTTCTTTACCCGATCAATCTAAAACTTGGTCGATATACTTGCTGTGAAAAAAGATTAACTTTGATATAGTCACGCACAGTCACGGAGAGATTGAAAACCCCACTTCCCATTATCCGACGGATCTGAAACTTTGTCCATAGACTTGTTGTGGCCAAAGATTAATTTTAAGATAGTCATACACAGTCACGGGGATATTCAAAACTCATATGCATAAGGAAAGAAAGAGTTTTAATAAAAACTTTGTTTTTATGGGTTAGATTATTTTCAATTTGAAGTTCCATCGGACGTAGAAAAGCGCCCGGTATTACGACTGTAGGAAGATGTAACCAGAACTAAAAAAAACTGAGGATTTGGCCAAGAAGAATGCAGGCATCTAACAAGACAGGCAGGTATGCAAACTTAAGCAGTTTTGATGCCTACACTTAAATTGAAAATCAGACTGTTGTCACATCAATCGTCCTAAGATTTTCATCCAATCTTTGTTGTGCAGCTTCTAGACTTAAATTCCGACACTAGAAATTCAGTTCTAATGAACAAAGTGATGGAATTAATGGAAATATATTTTTTTTGATTACTTTAAATGAGATAATCCTTTTAAATGTGGATTGGTTGCACACGTTATTATTATAATTTTTTTTTTTTTTGCTATACTCGTATTTATGCGATTAACTCTGTGTGTTTGAGTATGTTTTTTAGAAAATGTTTGAAAAAGCACGAAGTGCTGAGGAAGCAAACCATGAAATTAAAATGTGATGAAAAACTCATTGTGGCATTAACACAACAAGTAAATATACAAAGCACTTGTTGTACTACAAACTACATAAACGGATAATATACCAAGAAACATACATACTTACGTACATCATTCACTTGTTTTATGTATCATTCACAAATACAGCAGCGTTCCTGTTTTAACAGACTTTATACAATTTTATTGAAGTTATATTCATAAAAGCCAGTATTCGCAACCCATCTCCCCCCCTCCCCATTTATTTATTTATATATATCTGCAACCATTTACGTTTAATAATTGAAACATCTTCTACTTGGTCTTATGCGAGTTCTTCATCCGTGTATTTTATCATCCATCGTCTTTGTTGTTTATAATTTCATTTAATGCAGTGAGAAAGCAATCATTGTCGAAGTGTGAATTTCATTCAACAACCCCTGAGGCATAAATTCATATAACAGCCAACAGAAATGAACAAAATCAGCTTTCAATCTTCTTTTTTTTTTTCCTTTGCGGGAATAAAGCCAAATAGGCGATTGTTATTTTTGTTGCTGTTATTGTATGTGTTCACTCTGCCATACTTAAACAAGCAAAAGTCATTGTTCTAATAGCAAAAGATCATCATATAAACTTATTTCTTACAAACCAAATGAAACCAAAATATTCAAGCTGTCATATTCTCTGGTTTTTGGCAGAAAGTCAAAAGGATTCTGGGGGTTTTTATTCTCTGCGCTGCTGTTCTCCATCACTTTATTAAAACATATAAAATTTATTATTAAATTGAACTTTTATCTTTTGTTTGTCATATGTTCTATTGAATTAAATCGAGTTTTGGTGTTGAGGTGTATTTGGTTGGCTAAATCCTGCTGTGTTTGCGAACTCAATTTGGCGACAATTTTTTATTTTTTTTTGCAGTTTTATTATCCTTCATTGCTGCTGCAGAAAATGTAGCAAAACCCTCTGGAGCTATAGATCTTAGAGATAATATTTGATTTAATTATGGTTGTGTTTGTTAAGATTTAGAGATTTTTAAATCCAGTAGAGGTAAAGTGACATTGAATTAAATGATTATACTTAGAAAGACTTATGTTGAAATAGGGGATTTTCAAGTTTTATTTTATCTTTTTAATTAATTATTTTTTACTGTTTAATAATATATATGAAAAATAAAATTTTCATTTAAAATATATTCATGTTGTATATCTAAATTTGTGTTAACATTATGTTTAAACCAGATTGGCACTATACAAGTTAGCACATTTCATATTATTCAATATTTTATATGGTACAGTATATTTGGTTTTTTCATACAAAAGTAAAGTTTTGTTAATGGTAAGGCTGGACATCATCTATATGGGGGGTTTCATGTCAAGTGCACATACTTTTGAAACCGATGTCTTCCGATCGGGATGATATTTGCACCAAGGTTAGTTCTATTGGATAGTAGTTTAGACACAATTTTTCAATAAGATGGGTCCAGATCTCTCTGAATTAGAGGGGATCAAAATTTGACATTTTGGCCAAACAGGTGTTTCTTCTCATCCATGTTACTTATTACCTATTGTTCTTAGAAAATGTTCTCCCAAATAGTTTAGATAGCTATTTCTTCAATATTTCGGAAAAAAATACTTAAAAAAAAAAATTTTTTTTAGACTTTTTTTTGCTAAATTAACATCCTCGTGTTCAGATTGAAATGTTGCAAATAACTCTTTCAGGTTACAGATAACCTTTCTCTTCTGTTATGTTATGAAGGTATGTTACATACCTTCGGAAAGTTTAGTTTTTCTAGTTTCTCAGTGTAAGTTTTATTTGTAAGGTTTTACACACAAATAGGAAAAAATTCAAAATAGTGCATTTGTGAAAAATTGAAAAACCGTTGTCTTGAGTTACAAAACATTTATTTTGATAGATAGGCCACTCCCATCCTACTAAGCGACCAAAAAGCTCTTAAAGGAAAAATCCTAAGCTTTCTTATGAAAAAAAAGAAAAAAATGCCATTTTTGAAAAAAGGCAAAAAAAAAAATGCTTTAATTTAGCAAAAAAAAAGTCTACAAATTTTTTTTTTTTCTAAGTATTTTTTTCCGAAATATTGAAGAAATAGCTATCTAAACTCTTTGGGAGAAAATTTTCTAAGAACAATAGGTATCAAAATTTGATCCCCTCTAACTCAGAGGGATCTGGACCGATCTTGTTGAAAAATTGTTTCTAAACTACTATCCAATAGGACTAATCTTGGTGCAAATTTCATCCCGATTGGAAGACATCGGTTTCAAAAGTTGGTGCATTTGACATGAAATCCCCCATATATATAAAATGGAATGTGTGTTTGTTTATTTGTTTATTTGTTTATTTGTTTGTTTGTTTGTACCTTATTGGAGACCAAACCTCTGGACCGATCTTCCTGAAATTTTCACAGCGTTTAACTGGGACTCTGGCATGATTAAAAGGGTACTTTTTTTTCGACCGCGCCCACTTTTACGCCCACTTTTTTAAAATTTTGTAATTGCTCCCATATAGTTTTTAACAGATTTACTTCAAATTGTATACACATTATACTCCAGGCGAGGTAGAAATAAAAAAATTTTATGCCACGCCCCCTTTCACGCCCCTTTTCACCCCAAATTTTGTTTGAAAGTTTTAAACTTTTTGTTCTCTGTGCAAATTTTTTCCTTCCAACGGATTTTTTTTATTTGGTAGTATGTTGCTCTTAATACTGTTAACGTCCCATATAACTATGAACCAAGCCCACTTCACCACCCCCTTTTTTTAATTCAGATACTTACTAATACCACTAACAATGTTTGCTATACAAAATACTTTTTTTGTAATATGTATTTACCTAAAGTTTTATACACTTTTTATCTACAGGTAAGGTAGCCATACATTTTTTTATTACCAAATCTCCGTTTTTCGCCCCATTTTACCTTAAATTATAATTAATCTGCTTCCCATCTATCTATATATATAAAAATGAATGTGTGTTTGTTTGTGCTTTATAGGAGGCCAAACCCCTCAACCGATCTTCCTGAAATTTTCAGAGCGTGTTACTGTGACTCTGGATGGAATAATAAGCTATATAAATTTTTGATTGGACACGCCCACGCTACGCCCATATAACCCAAAATTTGAAATCGTCATATCTCGGAAATTTTTTGACCTACAGCGGTCACGTTTGGTACATATGGTATTGGCATGAATAGAAATACATGCCAGAAAAAAAGTGGGCGGCACCACGCCCCTTTTTAGAAAAAAAAATCGTAATATCTTCTAAACTACTGGAAGGATCGTCATGAAATTTTCACAAAAGGATATTTTTGTGAAACAATAAGTCCTTAATTGTATAAAGTTGTTAGTGGGCAAAGGGGCGTGGTCCCGCCCATACAACCCAAAATTAAAAATCGTCATATCTCGGGCATTTTTTAACCTACGGCGATGATATTTGGTATATATAGTATTGAAAGGTAATAGAAATAGTACTACAAGAAAACTGGTCGGACCACGCCCTTTTTAGAAAAATTAAAATCCATAATAACTTCTATTAAGCCCTTGACTATATAAAGTTGTTAGTGCAATAATTAATTCTAAATTAAATAAATAATATTTATATTTTGTTAATATATAAATATTTTTTTTTTATTTTATAACGATGGGGGTAGCGAAGCACACCGGGTTCAGCTAGTCTACTATATTAATAAGCTAGGCCTTTTATTGTGACCGATTTTTTGATCTACAGTTCTATCCCGATTTTGACCAAACGTATATTATTTGAAAGGTATTTATTTTAAGCCGTTTTGCAGGCTTACAGATTATTACATTTGTTCCTTTATTTTGAGTAAATTGCATTTAAAGTTGCTACTAACACAACGTAAAATTATTCAGATGCTATGTGAGCTTGTACACAGTAGAGTGGTCCTACGTTATATGGACATTTTTATACCCTATACCACTATGTGGTTTGGGTATAATGACTTTGTGCTGCTGTTTGTAACAACCAAAAATATTTGACCTACACCCATCTCTAATTATACCGATCGAATCAGAATCACTATCTGATTCGATTTAACAATGTCCGTCCGACCGTCCGTCCGTCCGTCTGTGTGTCCATGTAAAGCTTGTAATCAAACTGCAGGTCGCAAATCTGAATATATTTTGACGAAATTTGGCATTTGATCTTTTATCGGTCATGGGATGAATGCTGTTGAAATTGGTGAGAATCGGTCCATGTTCAGACGTAGCCCCCATACAAATGACCCCTATGAAATCAACATATCCAAATTATCATACAAATCTTAGTTCAAATTGGTTTGGTATGTATATATTACATCCAACAATCAGTAATCCAAAAATGATCCCTATTGGACAATTCTTAGTCATAGGCCCCATATAGAGCTGCTTCCCGATCTTCACTTAAGTCTATCAAAAAACAAAAATATTTCACTGATTCTTCTCAAATTTTGTTTGTATATATTTTTGCAAAATACAAGAGACTTTACCAAACATGATCAGGATTGGTCCATTTTTGGGCCTAGTCCCCATATAGATATAGCATCCGATATGAACCTTTTCATATCTGCAGCCGAAAAAATTAATAAAAATCCCACTCAAATTTGGTTTATAGTCGGTCTAGACCGACTATAATTTTCTTACTTGTTGAAATTGCGATTTTGTGTATAGGCGGGGTCCAGTTTGTTATCTTTCAATATAAAACTAATAAATGTGAATTTTGGGGACAGTGGGATAAAGAAAAGTCACGCCGGAATAATATGACTTTTTTGAGATTTTACGAAAATTTCGTTCTATTTTTTTGACAAGATGTTGTAAGAATCGGAATCAATATTAAATTATCTTTTCAAAAGACCCACAAATGACCCAAAGCTAATAAAAGACAATTTATTCAAAAGAATATGATATCTATAATATTAATAGGCTAGGCGATTTCTTGTGACTGATGTTTTGTTCTACCGTTTTATTCCGATTTTAGCCAAACGTATATTATTTGAAAGGTATTTCTTTTTAGCCGATTTGCAGATTTACAGATTCTAAAATTTTTTTCTTTGTTTTGAGTAAATTGCATTTAAAGTTGCTACTAAAAAATACATAAAATAATACAATGCTGTGTGTGTTTATTAAATTTTTTAATGTGTTTGTAATAAAAACGAGTTTGTTTTTTGTGTTGATTTTTGAATTGGTTATAATTGATTAGCATATTTTTAAGGTCTTTATTTAATGAACAAATAAAATTTCCTAGAATTTGCACTCGAATTTCGAGAGCTGCAATCCGCTAGGACTAAATTAGTATACAAATATAAAGTTAAAGAAAGCAATACTTATTGCAAGTCGTCAGTTGTGACAGAAACCAATTTGAATCGCACACAAAATCATCATAGAATTAATTTTATATATCATATTCTTTTGAATAAATTGTCTTATATTAGCTTTGGGTCATTTGTGGGTCTTCTTATGTTATTTAGAAATATATATATATTGTTTTTATACATAAAATCATTTTATAAAAAAATTGGTTAAAAGTTGTTTCAATTTATATTCTCGAGCAATAAGCAGATAATTGCACCAAAGATATATCACAATGGATTATTTTGATAATAGGAGCACTGAATGGTTAAATAAATAAAAATTAACCGAATTACTTTTCTTAAATTCTAAATAGTGGTTTGATCGAGTTAAATAGAGAAACTCGTTTTCGGTAAATTTTATTTAAAAATATCTTAAAGTCCAAAGCTGGCCTTGGCAAATAATAGGTTAATATTCTCGGATTTAGGAACGGAAGTACTACACGTTTGGTTATTACACTTTAAGCGTCGCATTTACAATTTCAACAGCACCTACAAAAAAATTGAATTTTTTTAATAAATTTTCTTTTATTAGCTTGGGATCATATGTAACCCCAATTCCATAAGGGTTAATGGGGTCATATTATTTTTTTTTCGAAACCCTAGGTTACCAATGCTGTTTTCTTTTCTGACAAAAAATGTAGCATTTTATTTGCACTTTTTTCGAAAAGTGTATTTTTTTATATGTTCTAAATCAAGAGTAACCTAATTTTTTACATCAATCGAAAGGTCTCAAAGTGCTGTGTTCATAAAATGCAAAAAATTTTGATTGTTATCCTCTTTGAAGTCATGGGGTGAAAATATTCAAAAAAGGGGAACAATGTGGAAAAATTCTCACACTATAAACTGAAAGAAGTCAATGGCTACAATTTTTTTTCGATTTACAAGCGCTCGACTTTGAGACCTTTCGATTGATGTATAAAATAAGGTTGCTTTTAATTTAGAAATATAAAAAATACAATTTTCGAAAAAAGTGCAAATAAAATCGAAATTTTTGTCAGAAAAGAAAACGGCATAAGATAAAATTAATAAAATTAATAAGATAAAATTTTTATTAGAATAAATAATAAAATATATGTTTCAAAATACAACTAGCAAAATATAATTTATTAACTAACAATAGTTTGCCTATAATATATAACTATATGGTTTACACAAATACATCTTTTATCTGGATGACCTAAGCAGATCGTTAGGTTTTATGCGTCTTAGACGCCGGATTTTCCCATTCGTATCGATAAGACTAGATGCCTCTTCATTGACGTGTGTTCGTGATCTATCAGCATGGCTATAAGCAATTTTTTTAATTTCTTCGGTAACTGTGTTTATACCCAAGTCACGGTGTAAGTCATTGTTTCTAACGTACCACGGTGCATTAACTATGCATCGTAGAATTTTATTTTGAAAGCGTTGGATTTGAAGTATTTCATCTCTGGCTGCGCAACCCCACAGCTGCGATCCATACGTCCAAACTGGTTTCAGGATTTGTTTATACAAAAGTAATTTATTCGGTATGGATAATGTTGAGTTTTTACCAATTAACCAATACATTTTTCTAAATTTTATCTCTATCTCAGTTTTTTTCTTCTTTACATGTCCTTTCCATTTTAATTTTGTGTTTAATGTCATACCTAAGTACTTGGCTGAATTAGAATAGGGGACAATAACATCGTCTATATAGATTGGATGGTGCTCAGTTTGATTGTACGTAAAGTCCACATGAACAGATTTAGATTGATTAAGTTTAATTTGCCATACTTTTGACCAATCCAAATCTTTGGTTACCGCTGCTTGAAGTTTAATCGTGGATTCTTCAGCTGTGTATCCTGTTGCAATTAAGGCAGTGTCATCAGCACATGTTTTTGCTGTTGTATAATTATAATTATCAGTAACAGGGAGATCAGCGGTGTACATAAGGTATAAAGTTGGACCTAATATACTTCCCTGTGGGACTCCTGCTTTTATTGGCCGGATTCCTGAGAACGATTTTTCCTGTTTGATTCTAAATTATCGATTGCTTATGTAAGATTCCAAGAAATCACAGAAGCTTTGAGGTAGATATTTTTTTATTTTGTAAATAAATCCATCATGCCAAACTTTGTCAAATGCTTGGCTGACATCTAGAAAAACAAAAACAAACTTTCTTTTCTTCAAATGACTTTTCTATAATATCGGTAATCCTATGGACTTGGTCGATAGTAGAATGGTTTTGCCTAAAACCAAATTGGTGTTTAGGGATGATGTTATTTAACTCTATAAGAGGTCTTAATCTGGCAAGAAAAAGCTTCTCCAAAACCTTTGATAAAATGGGAAGCAAAGATATGGGTCTATATGAGGAAACTTCATTTGGCGGTTTCCCCTGTTTGGGGATCATCATAACCTCCGACATTTTCCATAGACTGGGAACGTGTTTCAGCTTAAAACAAGTGTTGATTATGTTTGTTCACTTGATTATACCTAAATTTGGCATTTCTTTAAGCAGCTCCGACGTTATTAAGCCATAACCAGGGGCTTTTTTTCGGGTAGTTTTAATATGGTAGAGTACACTTCCTCTGTTGTTGCAAATGAAATGTTCATATCTTAAACAAGATATGCAGTTTGGGGTATGGTAATATTTTCATCATGGGGATAAAAAGTGTTCTGCAGATAATTGGCAAAGATGTAAGCCTTTTGCAAGTCACTTTTGGCCCAATCGGTTCATTTTTTATGGGAGCGATTTGAGCTGATGGTCGTTTAAAACTGGCTGTAGCCTTCCATAACGAATAGTCGGTAGATTTTTCATTTGGTAAGCCCTCAAGATAATGTTAAAAAATTGTTGTTCTTTTCCTGTTGAATTTTATTTTTAATTTCTCGGCTCATTCTGTTTAATATTGTTTTATACTGAGGATATCGCGTTTGTTGCCATTTTTTACGAATTTTTTTTTTTTTTCTTTAATCACATTGTTCATTTCATATGAGTTTTTTCTTTTTTTTTACGTTATTTGTAACAGTTGGTGTACTTTCCCATGCTGCATACTGAAGAATTTTTGAAAAGTTTTCTAGTTCTTTGTCTAGTTCATCAATATCATTGATAACATATTCACTGTCGCATATTTCATCTACAATTTGGCGAAAGTTTTCCCAATCTGTATTTTTATTGATTAAATACGGTGGCGGATCGATTTTGCTGACACTGTTTTTTAAGAACATATAAAAATTAAAAATTAAAAATTAAAAATTAAAAATTAAAAATTAATAATTAAAAATTAATTTTAGGGGAATGGTCTGAGTTCATTTCATATCCTTCGGTTATTTTCAAAAAATGTCCCGATATTTTTCTCGTTATAAAAAAATCTATTAGGTCAGATACTTTTGTTACATCACTTGGCCAATATGTTGGTTTTCTGGTAGTTACAAATTTGCAATTTAAGGATTTGCTTGCTTGAAGAAGCTCTCTCCCCTTTATTGTTGTAAGGCGTGAACCCCAAAAAATATGTTTGGCATTAAAATCGCCTCCTAAAATAAATCGTTCTCCCAATTTTTTAAATACTTGGTTATGGTTTTCTAATTTTATTTTGGCTATATAGGGCAATGTTAAGTTTCTGTTTTGGAAATTCTATTGTTACACTTGTTACTTGAAATTCTTCGCAGCATATTTTTTCTTCTTCATAATGCTTTATATTTTTTCGAATAATTTCAGCACTTCCACCTCGGGCCTGATTACTTGGATGTGGAGTGTGGTATGTTTCAAAATCACGAATTTTTACGAATGATTCATTTGTAAAATGTGTTTCGGATATTAAACATATATCTACTTTTTGGGAATTTAGTATAAGTTCTAATGATTAATTAATTTTCAGTGGATTTTTCTAAACGAGTTAGTCTTTGCTCTAATCTTTCATTAAATTCTTCTTGCTTATTAATCTTTTCAAGAATTTGTTCTAATTTAGAAGTTTCATTCTGTATAGGATGTTGATTTTGTTTTATTTTAACTGTTTTTTTAATTTCATTTTTCTTTTTTAAAGCTTCAACAAAAGAAGGTTTATTTTCTGGATTCGTTTCAGTATTTTCTTGAGAATTAGCTAAATGTTGGTGAGAATCTCCTTTTTTTTCTTTAATTTGTTTATTTCGTATTTTTTGCAGCTCTCTTGCAACAATACACCCCCGATAGCTGGCCGATAAAGATAAAATATAACATTGAAAAGCAGAAAAGTGATGAATTTTTGATACAAAGTATTTAGAAAGAGTACATTTGTAGAATATTTTGCAAAAATCCCATTTTTTCCGAAATCCGCATAAATAAAATCTTTGTCAAAAAAAATTGTGGGATAGGGATTTACCCAAAAATGCACACAGTAAATCTCTGACATTGTAGTGTGTTTGATAAGTCATAGTTACCCTACCTTCTGTACGGTAACTAAATAGTAAAATTAAATTACTAATTGTAACTAAATATATCCACCTGCACCGAACTCAAGCGTGAGAAAAGTATTTCTCACAATTGTACTGTAGTATAGTTACGTGTGAACTGCTTAATACGCAAATTCACTCGTCTACTCAGTTACACATAATGTAAGTGTATGTGTACGCGTGTACAATGCATGTGCGCGCGTACGTAGGTAGATATACGTTAAAATTAGTATAGAAAAAGAATTAATAAAGAGACGTGAAAGTAAACAGTCGCATGAGCGGCTGTTTTTAAACAAATAATAAAAAGTGTAATTATTTAAATTATATGGCGATCCTGCCAATGAAAAAAAATAAAATATGAAAAAAATAATAAGTCAATTAAAATTTTAAGAAAAAATTTAATTTGTGAAAAAATCAGAAAAACAATAACTACATATACCAAGCATGAAAAGTCGAAAAACGTATATTATTAATCAACATTTAAATTTAATCAACAATTGAAAATTTGTTAAGAAGGAATACCAAAAGTGTAAAAGCCAAAATAATTGTAAAAAAGTGAAGAGTCGAAAAACGTACATTATTAATCAACATTTAAATTTAATCAACAATTAAAAATTTGTTAAGAAGGAATACCAAAAATGTAAAAGCCAAAATAATTGTAAAAAAGTGAAGAGTTGAAAAAGGTAATAACGACATGAATAAGCAACCGCAGCAACAACGGATTCATCAAACTGGAATACCAAAAGTGTAACAGCCAAAATAATTGTAAAAAGTGAAGAGTCGAAAAACGGTAATAACAACATGAATAAGCAACCCCAGCAACAGATTCATCAAACTCTACGTCAACAACAGTAACCATCATCTACAGCAGCTGGAGAATAAAACAACAGCTAAGTAGCATATTTTATTTTTTTAAATAAGTTGAATCATACATATTACATAGTAGTTAAATATTGATTTCTTCGATACTCGTATTGATAACATTTTTTTTGTTAAAATCAATCAATTGAAAAGAAATTTGAATACAAAATATTAGAAAAAAAATTATGTATTTAATTATATTAAAAAAAAAAAAAAATTTTTTTAAAAACAAAAAAAACATGATTATTAATATTGAACTCACTTTAAAATTAATTAAACTGTGAATTTTTCTATAAAATAGAATAACTTAATATATAGAACAGAACATAGAAAAGTCATCATATTTAGGAATAAATCTACAATTTAAAATATTTAATGTATCATTAAAACTAAAATATTGATTCTTTAATATAAATTTAAATATTGATTTTTATTGGGAATAGGAAATTAAAAGATAAATTATATTTTAACATGGGTAAGCCGGAATCAAAATTAGAAAACCCGAACGCAAATGTAATAACCAACGTTGAGGTTGTCGACCACACAAACCAAATACAATCCTTGTGGTACCTCACATTGTGCTTGGTATTGATAAGCGGGGTAAACTTAACGCTAAAATTATACCTACTGCACAAAAGATCTCTCCGTAAGAGATATCTAAGTAGAGGCGACAACCTTGACAAGGTTTAAAAATGGGCCCATAAGATTTTAAAATTATATACTCCTCGAATAGATTTAAATAAAAAAAAAAAAAAAAAAAAATAAAAAAAATAAAAAAAAAAAAAAAAAAAAAAAATAAAAAAATAAAAAAAAAAAAAATAAAAAATAATAAAAAAAAAAAAAAAAAAAAAAAAAAAAAAAAAAAGAAGAAAACATTTTACATATAAATTATAATTTTACCTACAACATTAATTTTAAATAACTTTATAAAATTTAAATTAAAATTAAAAATAAATTTCAAAATCGAATTAATTAAAATTTAATTTTATTTTAAGGAAAAAAGGGAAGGTGAAGAACCCAAAATAGATCTTGAGACCTAATATTTTTTTTTCAAACTAAATTTAAAAATACTATAAGTATATGAAAGAATGATCAGGAATATATATCATTCTTTTTCTGTAAAAGGGAGGTGTAGTGTGTTTGATAAGTCATAGTTACCCTACCTTCTGTACGGTAACTAAATAGTAAAATTAAATTACTAATTGTAACTAAATATATCCACCTGCACCGAAGTCAAGCGTGAGAAAAGTATTTCTCACAATTGTACTGTAGTATAGTTACGTGTGAACTGCTTAATACGCAAATTCACTCGTCTACTCAGTTACACATAATGTAAGTGTATGTGTACGCGTGTACAATGCATGTGCGCGCGTACGTAGGTAGATATACGTTAAAATTAGTATAGAAAAAGAATTAATAAAGAGACGTGAAAGTAAACAGTCGCATGAGCGGCTGTTTTTAAACAAATAATAAAAAGTGTAATTATTTAAATTATAACATGCATCTAATAAAACCCTAAAGCGCCAGATCATTTTTTTTTAAATTTTGTTTAAGAATATTTTTTAGAACTTGAAAAAGGAGTTTTCAATACTTTATCAAAAAAATTTCCCATTTTCGGTCTCAATTCGCAATAGGGTAACAACGTGGTAATAATACAATACTTCATATCTGATTAGTTACAGGTATAGAGACAAAAAAAATTATGGGTTTAATCAATTTCTCAATGTTGGCAAAATGCTATCAAATTTCATTGCCTAATTTTTTTTTTTTTTGCACAAGAGTGGGATTTTGCTAGTTCTTGGCGAATTTTTATTCGATTTTCAATTTTTGTAGCTTCGTGAAAAGATAATTTAATATTGATCCCGATTCTTATAACAACTTGTCGGAAAAATTTAACTATAGAACGAAATTTTCCTAAAATCTCAAAAAAAGCCATATTTTCCCCATATTAACACACTTAAAATTTGCAATCGATTGCCGGCGCGACTTTTTTTTATCGGATTGTCTCCAAATTACACATTTATTAGTTTTATATGGAAAGGTAACATACTGGACCCCGCCTATACCCAAAATCGCACTTTCATTTTTTAAGAACCACTCTAATATACATATTAATCTAATTTGAAGAGTTGCGGAAAAAATGGGCGGAGTCGGACCAATGGTCATATCACACACTAAACAAAATAAATATTTAATGTCGTGTATCTAGAGTACTGTAATAGATAAAGTCTTAGGTTTTTGTGTGAGTTCAGAAGATATTAATGTGAGTAGTTGCCCAAAAAAAAAACGGGCAGGATCGGACAAATAGGCGTGGCACCTCCTATACAATTAATATGAAGTATTATGAAAATGACGGTCTTGAAAATTTTGACAAGTACATTAATTATCAATGTGAGTAGTCGTGGAAAATATGGGCGGAATCGCAAAAATAAAAAATTGCCAAAACCGAAAATCGCGAATAGCAAAAATAGGCAAACTCAAAAAATTGCAAAAATCAAAAATCGGCAAAAAGGTAAATCGCCAAAATCAAAAATCACAAAAATATAAAAATCGTTGAAGTCAAAACTTTCTAAAAACCGAAAATTGCGAATGAAAAATATCGCCTTAATAAAAAATCAGAAAAACAATCGTAAAAGTAAAAAAACTCTGTGAGTTTAAGTTGGAAGTACTTATGCTTTCAGCATATTATTTTCAATTTGGAATTGTTATGCATTCAGCCTAGTTTAGTTAGCTGTTATACTTGTATATTGTTATATTTTTAATTGTGTTATACTTTTTGGTTGTTGAATTAGTTGTGATACTTTGATATTGTTATGTTTGTAATAGTGTTAACCTTGAGGGTTGTTGAATTAGCTGCAATAATTTTATTGCACCAATACACTCATAACTCACACCGTTTTTGTCTTTCTCTGATTTTGTGATTGTATTTTGAAATAGATTTTTACCCCCCTGAGCGCATAGATGAATAACCGAAATCGCTAAAAACAGAAATCTTAAAAAAAAATTGCAAGAACGGAAAATCTCGAATAATATATATCACAAAAAAAAAAAAAAATCGCCGAATTATAATATCGCCAAAACCGATAATCGCGAGTGACAAAAACGCCAAGTTCAAAAATCCCCAAAATCAAGAATCGCAAAGACCAAAATACGCTGACACCAAAAATTGCCAAAATCAAAAATCGTTAAAATCAAAAATCGTAAAAAAGCAATAATCGCTAAAATCATAAATACCAAAAAACAAAAATGGCCAAGTCAGAAATCGTTGCAGCCAAAAATCGCGAAAAACGAAAATCGCTAAAATCAAAAATCGCCTAAATCAAAAATCGCCGAAACCGGAAATCGCGAATAACAAAAATTGCAAAAACCAGAATACGCCAAAATCCAAAATCGCCAAAACTGAAAATTGCTAATAAAAAAAATCGCTAAAATTGAAAGACCGCCAAAACTGAAACATGCAATAACAAAAATCGCCAAAATCAAAATCGCAAAAAACAATAATCGCCAAAATTTAAGATCGCAAATAATCACCAAAGTAATTCTATATATTTGTACAAAACGCATAAACATCATTATCTTTGTGTTATTCATAATTTTTGATAAACTCCAAATAGTACAGTAACTATGTAAGCTATTTAACATACGCTCTCATTCAGTTGGAGAGTTCGATAATAAGACTATACCACAGATGTAAAGTTTTCTGATGATAGTACCATATACATGAATACCATTATTAAAAATAAATTATTTATTTTATAATGAAGTAGACTTCGTATACAGTTTTACGCCAAAATCGAAAGCGAAAGAATCAGGGAAGGAGGATTCATCCCAAATGCTTCCCTAAGCAGGTAAGCTTAAAATCGACTACTTTTTGGAATTGTGTCAAATTCACAAGCCAAAAAAAAAAAAACTTATATATCTTTTCCATTGAAAACAAAATATTTTCTACAGTCGAGTAATTCTTTCTGAAATAAGCTAGATATTCGTTCAATACGTTTCTGTTATTTATCCAGTCCGTTAATATGATTAATAAAATAGTGTAAACAATTTTGCATATGGTGATACTTCAGCATAATCGTCAATAGTTTGCACCACATTCGGATTACTTATTTTAAAAACAGACAATAACTCGTTTATGAAGCCAACAGCTGAAATTTTGTAAAACTTCTAAATTTTACCATTTTGATCAGGTCATTTATTTGGTTGTAAAGTTTTTATAACAGACAAAGTTCTTTGGATGAATTCAAAAATGTGTCCCTAAAATATGGAATGAACCACTTTATTGCTTTTTCGCTTTCTATACTTTGTAAACTGGAACTAAGTGATATGGAATTTATTTGCATTCAAGTTACGTTTGATAGAATGCTGATCAGTTTTCAAATTGATATAAAAAAAAAACGGCAGTAACTCTTCTTCTCCACACTGATCTGTTTCGATTCCTTCTTGTTGGTCGAATCGGCAGAGATCGGTAATATCGGTTGTTCGGGAACGTTAGTCGGCAGTTTTCGGTGATCGACTGCTGAAAAGTGTGGTGGCAACACCCAGTTAAACGGTAAATGTCGGTGAAATCAGCAACGTGAAGCAGAACTATAAGAATTGTCGAACGAAATTTGTGATCTATTAATTTCAGTCTGGATGATACTTTCCTAATCTCCTTTTTTAATATCAAATTTTCTTCCTTTCTTTCTTCAATATCAGCTTTAAAAGACACTGGCTCATATTCTTATGTAACGTCCTTCTAAATATCGTCCAACAAATTATATCATTAACACATATGTATTTATAAAATGCAGAAATCACCACTTCGTTACAACCAACAACATTCTTTTGGCTGACTAGATTTCTGTTATTCAAATCATTTGTCAACTTATTTGTAAAATATATTTAGTTACCATAATTAAATTTGTATTAAGACCAGTCTGGTTAAGAGAAGCTAATAAAAATGACAATACATTTTCATTTCAAACAAGAAAACTGTGAAAAAATAGAAAAAGAATGCTACTTCAACATGTCTTCTGATGATGATTTTTAATCCATTTAATCTTTTAATCCAGTCGAGTGAATTTTCACTTGATTATGGAAAACCACATACATACAAAACATAACAGCAGCAACAGCAACATAATTGTAACAAATCAGTGAAGTAAAATAAAAACGGAAACCAATAGAAGGGGAGGCATATACAAACTAGTGCCATGTGGAACAAGTAAGATATTCACAGTCGGTCCAGACTGGCTATATGATACCCTATATTACGGATTTCAGAGAATGATCCTAGATACAAACGTACTGGGTAAGGTCATAAATAAACATAGAAAAAATACTCGTATATAAAATTGTTTGTGAGAGTTTTATCTAATTTTTATCATATTGACAATTCGGATGATATCATAATATGAGACCGATGCAAATCATGTTTAGCGAGGTCAGTTATGTGTCCCAGGAACATGCATAATAATAAGAATATGCGTAATTCTATATATAGATTTAAGTAAATATCGGGAGGCTGCTTGATATGGGTACTAAAATTAAAATTGTTACCACACTCTCTGCTGCTGAAATGGTGATTTATGAATAAAATAAACGCACATAGAACACACGACAAATAATATATAATAGAACTGATGTTAGAGCCATCTTCGCTGATCTTATATTGCGCATATATGATAATTCCATCATATCACTTTTGGCCTGTAATTTGCATGCATAGTTTAAATAAGCAGTTTCCATGAACTTCACGGAAATTTTTTTTACACAAATAGCATGAATTGATTTCGTTCTTAATATCAGGTGTAGAAATAAGTTCCCGCCGTTTTTGTATCCTGTACCACTATGCGGTATAATAACTTTGTGATGATGTTTGTAGCAACCAAAAGATGGGACATCCTCTATTGAAATTAGTGACTCCTACAAGAACGACGTAAGTTGCCATAAGATACAAATCATTATATAGATTCGGTCAATGTGTGTTTATTACATGCTTTAATCACACTGTCCAACAGCATTTTTGAAAGGGTAGGTTGAGTAGATCATTTTTGTAGAACAAACTTATGGTCCAGCACGTCTGAGTATTTTTTTTACAGTGGGTCAAAGTTTTCATTTTTTGGTCGAAGGGAGCATTATACTTTATGAAAAAAATGCTGTAAGTAAATGTCTGAGAGAATTCTTATGGTCATAGTTGTATTGTAGAATTGTATGAGGATTTTTGTGGAAGATCTTAATCCTCTAACTGGTCTCTTTATGGGTCAATTTGACCCGTTTTTCGAGAAAATCAAAAAATATCCTTTAAAAAAGGATATTTAAGGATTAAAATATTCTACGAAAATGTTTGCCGAAAAATTTCAGTGGGGGTCACCAAAGACACCATTGTTGTAAATAAAGCTCTTTACGATTAATTAGTAAAATTATACACCAACATATACAAAACAGGTAAAAAACGGCGTCAAGTTCGGCCGGGCCAAACACAGTTCTCGCGTCTAGTCAGCTGTGACTTACAGATCGGGTGTGATATTTATTAAAATTAATAATAAAAAATAAAAGAAAAAATTCAAACATAATTGAGCTACTAAGCAGTACATATCGGGTGTGATTTTTACTAAAATTAATATAAAACAAGTGAGAAAATTATAGTCGGTCTAGACCGACTATACGATACCCTATACCATGCGGTTACAAACTCTATCTCTTAGGCCCAACTAACTGGACATAGAAATTAAGCAAAAACCAAATTTGAGTAGGATTTTTATTAATTTTTTTGGCTGCAGATATGAAAAAGTTCATATCGGATGATATATCTATATGGGGACTAGGTCCAAAAATGGACCGATCCTGACCATGTTTGGTAAAGTCTCTTGTATTTTGCAAAAATATATACAAACAAAATTTGAGAAGAATCAGTGCAATATTTTTGTTTTTTAATAGATTTAAGTGAAGTTCGGGAAGCAGCTCGATATGGGGCCAAAGGTATCATTTTTGGACCACTCATTAATGGATGTAATGAACGCATACAAACCCAATTTGAGTAAGATCTATATGACATTTTGGATCTTATGGCAATTTATGTAGATTTCATAGGGGTAATTTGTATGGTGGCTAGGTCTGAACATGGACCGATTCTCACCAATTTCAATAGCGTTCATCCCATGACCGAAAAAAGCTTATATACCAAATTTCATCAAAATATATTCATATTTGCGACCTGCAGATTGATTACAAGCTTTACATGGACACACAGACGGACGGACGGACGGACGGACGGACATTGTTAAATCAACTCAAAAAATGATTCTGATTCGATCGGTATAATTAAAGATGGGTCTAGGTCAAATATTTTTGGTTTTTACAAACAGCAGCACAAAGTCATTATACCCAAACCACATAGTGGTATAGGGTATAAAAAGAAAAATTAAAGCTTAAATAAGCATGACGGATTCTGTTTACAAATTAAGAGATTGGTTTTGTTTATTTGTGGACATTTTACGCACCATCAAAGCAGAAGAAAGATATTGCCTACAATTGAAGAACCATATTTTCTTTTCTTTGGAATACGATTTTTATCTGAAGCTTGGATACCAAAAACCGTATGTACTACTTGCAAAAGTGGTATTTTGATCTGGTACAAAGGCGGTACTAGGGCGCTGCCATTTTCTGCGTCTATTACATGGACTGAACCTGAAGATCACAAATCAGATACATGCTATTTCTGCGTAAATTACAAATTTGGTAGAAGCCAAAAGCACTACGCGACAATGACATACAAAGCAACAAATAATGTCATTTTACAGGAAGTGCGCTGTGAAGGTGTTCCGGTGCCTCAACCGCCTACACAAACATTTTCGGCCAATATGACAGTCGCCAATACAGAAATAACAGCGGCGGTTGAAAACATATCAGATATAAGTTACTTGCCTCTTGCTGGTTTAAACATATGTCCTAATTTGGTAGACCAAGCTTATTTTGAAGATCTTGTAAGAGAATTAGGACTAACAAAAGAGAAAGCTGAAATATTATGTTCCAGATTGAAAAAAAGGAATTTGATAAAAGCCGATGTAAAAGTTACATTTCCAAGAAAAAGACACGCCGATCTGGAAAGTTATTTTAAAAAATCAGAAGAACTTGTATACTGTTGCAGTATTGAAGAGGTTCTAAAATATCTAAAGCTTCCACTGGACTCTTCCGCTTGGCGACTATTTATAGATAGTTCAAAACACAGCTTAAAAACAGTTTTACTGCACAATGGAAATCAGCATCCATCAATACCGGTTGCGTATTCCACAAAAAAAAAAAAAAAAAAAAAAGGGGGAGCAAAAGTTGTATTCATAGAGCTGGCTTGCCTGGGACATGATACAATGGCCTATAACCTACCTCCAAGTGGTGCTCCTGGGCAACGCTAGGCAAAGCCAGTTAGTTCTGGTGATTATTCCTAGCGGCTAAAGGTTAAGGAAGAGAAATGTCTGCCAGTGCAATCCCTTCACGGGGGATAACTGGTAGCTACTAAATTGGCTACTTAGTAGCGAAGCCTTACCAAAAGGCGCTAAATTTGGTGCTGCGGGGAGATCGAATTGCCCAAAAAGAGGACTCTTCGACTTCTTGTGGATACCAAGCGAGCCATGACACTGTAATCTGATAGCCGACTGGTGGATCGTGAAACATCCAACCAGATGAAAAGGTTGTCACAACCCTTTAATATATGTGAGTCCAAGTTGAATTGACGGAATTGATGGATCACATTACGAACGTGGCACTAGAGGCTTTCGAATCTGATGTGCAGAGGAGATCGCTGTGTGTGACTAGTAGGGGTGGTTGTGAGTGGAAGAGCTGGTATATGCGTTGGATGGAAATGCTGGTTGGATTGGGTGGCATGAGTGGAAGATGAGTCGCAAGATGAATCGGATGCGAGAATGTCGGATGTAGCATGAGTAGATTT
Source organism: Cordilura impudica (assembly GCA_963682025.1). NCBI lineage: Eukaryota > Metazoa > Arthropoda > Insecta > Diptera > Scathophagidae > Cordilura > Cordilura impudica. Next base: position 36,572,464 of record OY821518.1, on the reverse strand, counting down.
GACGCTACAAGAGTGCGTAGAAATGGGTCAGAAAACAGTGTTATGGTAAGCAAGGTCAAAGCAGAAGTCTTTGACGAATCTTTTACGATCTCATTGGGAACGGCCCCTCGGGGAGTTTCGCAGTGGCTTGTGGTGCCCGTATCGCGGGCAGATCGCAGATCGATGTGGAGGTGCATTCACCCAGGTGTTGCTAGCTCTAAAGCAAAAGAGTTTTAGATAGGCTCGACACAATAACAAAGTGTGAAGTGATGCCGTGAACATCACTCCAGCTTGTAACCGTCTTATGGCGGGGCGAAGGCAAGACGCATAGTATCTCTCCATGTGCTAAGACCACCGTGTGGTTAAGTCGTCAAGACAGGTATACACGTAAAACTCAAAGAGACTCCACAAAAAAGGAGGAAACATACGCAAATATTTCAAATCTCTTAAATAAAATTGAATACTATAAATATAAATGGGAAGTATGCGCAGAATTCAAAATGATTGCAATATTGACTGGAATGCAAACAGGATACACAAAATATATGTGCTTTCTTTGTAAATGGGATTCACGTGCTACCAGCAGCCATTATCATATTAAATATTTCGAAGAACGTAAAGAAAATATTATTGGTGACTTAAATGTAATCCATGAATCCCTTGTCCCAAAAGATAAGGTCATACTTCCACCGCTGCATATTAAGTTGGGCGTGGTGAAAAATTTTATTAAAAGCTTAAATACACAAGGAAATGCTTTCAAACGCATTCAAACAATTTTCCCCAGATTATCTGCAGCAAAATTAAAAGAAGGTAACATACGGTTTTAAGAAATAATTTATTTCATTCAATGTAAATTACCTTTTCTAGGAATGCTCGTTGGACCCGATATAAGAAAATTATTACAAGATGAAGAATTTTATGGTCATCTGTCGGATATGCAAAAGACAGCATTTGACTTTATGCAGCTGGTTATATCAGAATTCCTTGGAAACTCAAAAGCACAAAACTATGCAGAAAATATTGAACGCATGCTAATCGGTTTCAACAATATTGTCGTTAAGATGTCACTAAAGCTGCATTTTCTGCACCCTCATTTCAATTTTTTTAAAGAAAACCTTGGAGCGGTTTCAGATGAACACGGTGAAAGGTTTCATCAGGATATAAAGGTATTGGAAGAAAGGTTCAAAGGGAAATCCCAAAGTGTAATGCTTGGGGCTTGTACAGAAACCTTGACCCATCGGAACATTCACGTCATGCTAAATACAGGAAAGCGTATTAAGTTTAATCTTTAATCCATTGTCATACTACTGCTATTTCCCAATTCTCTTTTACTCGACAATTTCCATATGATTTCCGTATTCTATGGGTTATTCCATGAAAATTTGCCAAAGGAACCATACCTCTATCGTTAAAATCGAGTCCCCTACTTTTTGTTGGTAGATTTTTTCCCAAATTAACGTTCGTATGAAATATTACCTACACGTTCACATCCATAACTCAAAAACTATCGATCGGGTTTAATCACCAGTGATCAATTTACAAAAAAAAAATCTCCAACATTGGTCCAACGGTTCAAAAGTTACGGGCATTTTTGTCCAAATTTTGGAGCATTTTTCCATTTTCTTCATGATTTTCTCCAAGAATATTACTTTCATGGCCATTTTTTTGGCTCAATTTTTTTGACTTACGAAGCTTACGAACCTTACGATAGACTTCTTTATTTTTGTTTGTTTATAATATTCCAGTGCAAGAAGGATAGAGATAAACAGTCATTTACTGTAATATGCTCTCATTTGCTCTCTTTTTAGGGTTTGCATACGATTTATAAAGAATAATTCTTCGCTGACGTCATTTTGACAACAACAAATACACAGCAATTCTAATTGGACGAAACAATCAGCTGTAGTTGGCGGGGTGGTGATTCCAGTGTATGCTAGTTTTGTTTGAGCGTCATTTCAGTGAAGTGTTACTTGAAATAACTAACAAATAATCAAACTATTTTGAAATTTAGAAAAGATTTAAAGGTAAGTGTAAAAACTTTGCTAACTTTTATAGTTAATTGTTATATTATTATTCTATGAAAAACATATTTAATTCTTTTAGTGACGGTTTAAAAAATGGATTCAGAGCCTGGTTCATCGCAAAATCCAACAGATACCCAACGCAGTAGTTTGCAACATTACTTGGACACGATTTTTACCACCGAATTTACTTGGAGTTGTAAATACAGTAATTCAAGATAATCCATATTTTGCACACTCAGAAAATATCTTACTATCTATGTTGTTTGATGATAGAATGGAAAAACGTAGCATTGCTATAAAGAAGATTTTACATTACCTAAGAGATTTTCTCGACCCAACGGAACTTAGAGTTTATAAAAAATCTCTTATAAACTTTAATTGCACGGAATATACAAATATGATTGATTTAAATGACGATACCATTTTATTCGAACCACCGTTTACGCAAAGTTATTCGTATGAACATTTGGAGGGCTATTTAAATTACGAAGTGCCACCGTTCGATGATCCACAAATTCCTTTACACATTCAAGGAACGGAAAGACATGTCCAATTGCTGGCTGCCACTGCTAAACGAGTTGCAGGAAAGAATGTAGAAGGCGCTATGCCGACGACATTAAAGAGCCGTACGAAAACACCCAGACTTGAAAGCAAACAAGACTTTCAGAAAAAATAATGTTTTTTTTCACATATTGTCTTTTACTACACTCAAATTGAATATTTTTTTTTTGATAATAGGTTGATAGATACTTTATTATCTCTTAATTTGAATTTTTGTACAAAAAAAAATAAAAAGGGAAAAAAAATAAAAAATTTGGTTGTATGTGTTATTTTGTTTTAGCAATATCGCATGAATTAATCAACCGAATTCGATAAATTTGGACTTAAACTCTTCGTTTTGAATTGTAAATTGAATTATATAATGGATTGAGCCAAAAAAATCGCCATGAAAGTAATATTCTTGGACAAAATCATAAAAAAAATGAAAAAAATGGACAAAATGCCCGTAACTTTTGAACCGTTGGACCAATGTTGGAGATTTTTTTTTTGTAAATTGATCAAAATGAGCTCACCTTTCCAACGCGCCTACTGGCGCTTAAACCCGATCGATAGTTTTTGAGTTATGGATGTGAACGTGTAGGTAATATTTCATACGAACGTCAATTTGGGAAAAAATCTACCAACAAAAAGTAGGGGACTCGATTTTAACGATATAGGTATGGTTCCTTCGGCAAATTTTCATGGAATAACCCATAGAATACGGAAATCATAGGGAAATTGGTGAATTTTTTCACTCCCTACAAATCGACCCGCCCTAATGTACATCTATACTAATATAATAAAGAGGTAATGTGTGTTTGTTTGTTTGTTTGTTTGTTTGTTTGTAGGAGGTAATCTCCGCAACTACTCATCTGATCTTCCTGAAATTTTCATAGACTCTTACTGCGGATATGGGAAGTGCTATAGGCTATAATTTTTTTAATAGTTTTGGTGGGCGTGGCACCTCCCACACAAAGTAAATTTTAATTATCATATACATATATTGAGAACTATGATAGGGAGAGCTTTGCAAATTTGTGTGAGGTCACCTATTGTTAATATTAGTAGCTACGCCGGAAATGGGTGGGATCGGATAAGTGGGCGTGGTACCTCCCATACAAGTAATAGTTCAATATTATATATCTCGAGTAATGTGATAGAGAGAGCTTTTAAAATTTTTCTGAAGTAACCTATTATTAATGTGAGTAGTCGGATGCAAAATGGGCAGTATCGGACCAATAGGCATGGCACCTCCCATACAAAGTAAATATAAAATGCCATAAATCTGAAGTACTGTAATAGTGGGAGTCTTGGGACTTTGTGTGAGCCCATAAGTAATTCATTTGTTTAGTTAGACAAAAAATGGGCGTGATCGGAGTAGTGGGAGTAGCACCGCCCATGCAAAGTAGATATCTAATATCATATAACTGGTGTACTAAAAAAGGGAAGGACTCGACATTTTGCATGAGTTCATCAGATATTAATGTGAGTAGTCCAATAAAAATTGGGCGGAATGGGATTAGTGGGCGTGGCACCTCCGATGTAAAAAATATGAAGCACTACGAAAGCGACAGTCTTTTGACAAGTTCATTAGTTATCAATGTGATTTGACGTCGAAAATATATCGCCAAATCAAAAATCGCAAAACTCAAAAATCGCGAAAAATTAAAATCTCCCAAAAAACAAAAATCTTCAAAATTAAAAATCGCTCAAAAGAAAAATTGCCAAATGATATTCTAAGTTCAAGGCCAATAGTTAAGTGTTGCCAGATCTAATATGGATAATCCATCTTCTTCTCATGTGCAACTACATGTACCTTGCTCCAGGGTAGGAACGCCGAAAAATCTGATAATTGTTGTACCGAATGAAAAAACTAAAGCCATTGTAAAATCTACACCAATAATCTATACTAACATAATAAAGAGGTAATATTTGTTTGTTTGTCTGTAGAAGGTAATCTCCGTAACTACCCATCTAATCTTCCTGAAATTTTCACATAGTCTTACTGCAGATATGCGAGTGCTACAGGCTTTAATTTTTTTAATATTTTTTAGTGGGCGTGGCACCTCCCATACAAAGTAAATTTTTAATATCATATATATTAAGTACTATGATAGAGAAAGCTTTGCAAATTCGTCTCAGGTCATCTATTATTAGTAGTCAGACAAAAAAATGGGCGGGATTACACAAATGCGCGTGGTACCCTCACACAAACTTAATATGAAATGTGATAAATCTGAATTACTGTATTAATAAGAGACTTGGGGCTTTGCGTGAGCCCTTTCAGAACGATTCGGAACGGGGGGGGAGGGGAAGGGTGTAGCGAAGCACACCGGGTTACATCTAGTACTATAATAAACCAGTATTAAAACAAAATTATAATTTTTTTATAGAAGTTGGCGTGTAATTTTGCCAATTAATCGTAAAGAGCTTTATTTACAACAATGGTGTCTTTGTTGACCCCTACTGAAATTTTTCGGCAAACATTTTCGTAGAATATTTTAAACCTTAAATGTCCTTTTTTAAAGGATATTTTTTGATTTTCTCGAAGAAAGGGTCAAATTGACCCATAAGGAGACCAGTTAGAGGGTTAAGATCTTCCACAAAAATAATCCTCATACAATTCCACAATACACCTCTAACCATAAGAATTCTCTCAGACATTAACTTGCAGCATTTTTTTCATAAAGTATAATGCTCCCTTCGACCAAAAAATGAAAACTTTGACCCACTGTAAAAAAATACTCGGACATGCTGGACCATAAGTTTGTTCTACAAAAATGATCTACTCAGCATACCCTTTCAGAATTATGGGGTCGCTATTCTGTTCCATTCAAAAAGTCTTAATTGATGGACAGTGTCATTAGTCCAAAAATAAACCCTATATAACTATTCTTGGTTATACGCCCCATATAAAGCTGCTTCCCTATCAAAAACAAAAATATTGCACAGATTTTCCTCAAATTTGGTTTGTATATATGTTTTTGGAAACAAGAAGTGACTTTACCAAATGTGGTCAGGATGCGTCAATTTTTCGACCTCGTCCCCGTATAAATATAGCATCCGATAAGACCTTTTTCAAATCTGCAAGCAAAAAAGTTACTAAAAATTCCAGTATGATTTGGTTTATGCTTAGTTTCTATACCCAACTGGTAGGATCTAAGACCAATTCTCTATATGCATGGTATAGGGTATTGCATAGTCTGTCTAGACCGACTATATTTTTCTTACTTGTTTTCATTAAAAATGTTAAACATCGGCCTCAACATATTTAACCAATATTTCAAGTAATTTATGAATACCATACCAGAAAATATGCTTGTGTTTTGCAGCAAATCATTCGTCAAGCCATTTTCCAATTTCAGCGCGTGTCCTATTAGGGAGTACAGTGGGTGCGGAAGGATGTACCACCCAAGCGAGACGGTGCACTGTCATGTGACGGAATCGCTTTGCCATCTCTCCTGTTCATTTTGGTCATCGTCAAATTAATGCGTGGTTGAAATTTATTTTTTGTTGGCGAAAACATTGCATATTAACGACTTCGTCGAGCTTTAAAAGTTCATAAGGCACAATGTTTCTGTAGTCCCCCTAGATACATAGAAGATCATCTCTTCGAGTCGATTTGTCCTTGGTGTTGTAGCACCGGCTTCGCCAGGTGAAAGCCACGTTTTTTCCGCTTCGTGTATAAAAAAAAATCCAGTTTTCGTTCCCCGTGAAAATACAATTCAAAAGCGGTTTTTTCTATCACGTTTCACCGGCATTTCACAAGTTTAATGTTTATTAAAATCATGTAGGAGTCATTTATTAAGTTTATTGAGTATTTTTTCATAATAATTAAATTTATTTTATAAAACTAAATCACATATTTTTTCGCCATGTTGCACATTGACTTTCTGTAGTATATGTAGTACAAAATTGAATAATCATTAAACAGACCAAGTGGTCCTTTAATTAATAAAGAAGCACAACAGCGCCAACTCTCATCTTTATTTCATGGCGATCCTGTCAGGAGTATTCATCACCATTATTTCCTGACGATCTTGCGGAAAATTTCTAACAGCATAAAATAGTAGAAATCAAATAGCTTAACTGTTTCGATTGAGTTGAAAAAGGTCCTGCTATGAAACATCAGATCCTGCCAGTTAAATATCTACAACCAAAACCTGCAAGAAGAATTTCTGCCATCAAAATCGGATCCTGCAAAATCCGGCAAAATATCCTGGTTTTTCTAAAATCCTATTTCTGAATCCTGCTTTCTTTTGTGTTTTTGGTGAAAAAAACCCAACAAACTGAAACTAGAGAAACTAAAACAAAAAAAAAAATTTTTTATTTTGAAAATAAATCTAACAGGTGTCTAGCTTTTAAAGAAAAGATTTTTTTGTTAAATTAAATAACGTAACCCTAAAGTGAATAAAAAGAAAATTTTTCGAAAATCGTAGAGATTTGTGAAGAAAATTTTAACAAGCACCACAGATATGATAAAAGGAGAAAGAAAGATTGATGGGAATATAAAACCGGACGAATGGAGGAATCCTTTAAAAAGGTACAAAATTGCGGAAGGAAATTGGAAAAAGCAACCACAAGAATACGTCAAAGAAATACCAATACCGGATATACTAAAAGTTGGTCCAAAACCTATCAAGAAAATTGTGAAAAAAAATAAAAGAAAGTTTTCCACTGCCAAGGATAAGGAAATCGAGAGGTGACTTCATGAACTGTAAAAAGAAAGAATTGACAATAATTAACTCCGAATTGGCATACTCTAAGGACATAGAGAATGGAGCTAAACTACACGAACGTATATCAAAAGTTAAGCCAGAAATTAAGGAATATATAAATTTGAAGATATTAACCAACCAAAATAAAACAATGGGTACCCAAACAAAAATTAACGAAGTAATTTCGGCAGCAACTCTGGAAGTTAAAATAAATATCTGTGCGATCGTGACTTTGGTTATGGTAATGAAATATCTACGAAAATACGTAGAGAAATAAATACAAAGACAAAGTATAAGAAACGGCTTACAGCAATCAGAATTTTAAAATAATAATAACAAAATTATAGAAAAGAAAAAGAAAATTAAAACAAGTAAGAAAATTATAGTCGGTCTAGACCGACTATACGATACCCTATACCATGCGCTTAGAGACCCTATCTCTCAGGCCCAACTACCTGGACATAGAAAATAAGCAAAAACCAAATTTGAGTGGGATTTTTATTAATTTTTTTGGCTGCAGATATGAAAAAGTTCATATCGGATGCTATATCTATACTGGGACTTGGTCCAAAAATGGACCGATCCTGATCATGGTTGGTAAAGTCTCTTGTATTTTGCAAAAATATATACAAACAAAATTTGAGATCGGGAAGCAGCTCTATATGGGGTCAAAGGGATCATTTTTGGACTACTCATTAATGTATGTAATGAACGCATACAAACCCAATTTGAGTAAGATCTATATGACAATTTGGATCTTATGGCAATTTATGTCGATTTCATATGGGTAATTTGTATGGGGGCTAGGTCTGAACATGGACCGATTCTCACCAATTTCAATAGCGTTCATCCCATGGCCGATAAAAGCTTATATACCAAATTTCATCAAAATATATTCATATTTGCGACCTGCAGTTTGATTACAAGGTTTACATGGACACACAGACGGACGGACGGACGGACGGACGGACATTGTTAAATCAACTCAGAAAGTGATTCTGATTCGATCGGTATGATTAAAGATGGGTCTAGGTCAAATATTTTTGGTTGTTACAAACAGCAGCACAAAGTCATTATACCCAAACCACATAGTGGTATAGGGTATAAATATTAAATTTTAAAATTAAAGCAACAAAATAATAGAATAGAAAATAATTATAAGAAAAATTCATAGAAACTAATGAACATTTTTTTATATATGTAAAACTGTTTGTAAAAGTCTAAATAAGGAAAATTTATTTAATGATTAAAAAGCAAATAATAAAATATGAAGAAAAAAATTAATATACTTGTATGGTAAAGAAAAGAAATAGAATGAATATAAATAAATACAATTAAACAATATTTAATTATTATACCCTATACCACTATGTGGTTTGGGTATAATGACTTTGTGCTGCTGTTTGTAACAACCAAAAATATTTGACCTAGTTCCATCTTTAATTACACCGATCGAATCAGAATCACTTTTTGAGTTGATTTAACAATGTCCGTCCGTCCGTCCGTCCGTCCGTCTGTGTGTCCATGTAAACTTTGTAATCAAACTGCAGGTCGCAAATATAAATATGTTTTGATGAAATTTGGTATATAAGCTTTTATCGGCCATGGGATGAACGCTATTGAAATTGGTGAGAATCGGTCCATGTTCAGACCTAGCCCCCATACAAATTACCCATATGAAATCGACATAAATTGCCATAAGATCCAAATTGTCATATAGATCTTACTCAAATTGGGTTTGTATGCGTTCATTACATCCATTAATGAGTAGTCCAAAAATGATCCCTTTGGCCACATATAGACTGCTTCCCGATCTTCACTGAAATCTATTAAAAACAAAAATAATGCACTGATTCTTCTCAAATTTTGTTTGTATATATTTTTGCAAAATACAAGAGACTTTACCAAACATGATCAGGTTTGGTCCATTTTTGGACCTAGTCCCCATATAGATATAGCATCCGATATGAACTTTTTTCATATCTGCAGCCAAAAAAATTAATAAAAATCCCACTCAAATTTGGTTTTTGCTTATTTTCTATGTCCAGTTAGTTGGGCCTAAGAGATAGGGTTTCTAAACGCATGGTATAGGGTATCGTATAGTCGGTCTAGACCGACTATAATTTTCTTACTTGTTTTTATTTCTAATGGATTCAATGGATGAAAGCAAGAAAATCCATAGGTCATCCACACTCTTTAGAAACTGTATTAGAAGCAAATGTTATCAGAAAAGTCTAGAAAATTAAAGGTAACATTCAAAAGGGAAATTCGTATCGGACAAATGACAATTTATAATAATGCAAGCAATGGGCAGTCAGAAAATTTAAAAAAAAATATATGTATACATTATTTGTAAAAATATCGCATTTTGTTGAACATCTTCCACAAATATTGCTTTGTGGTGACCATCGAGAACATCTCACTGAATCATCTAAAATCAATAAAAGAAAATCATTAGTTTTCTAATAAATCCAGTCTTTTTTTGGAAGTCATATTTTGAGAATTAACAAAATGTCGGCTCTTGACAGTTTGTTCATGGATTTAAGAGCAAAACACAAAAAAGAAGAAATGTAAATTTTGAACAAAATCGAAAATTATTCGTTCAAAGACTAGTTCTTAATGCTATTATTAAGCCGAAGAAATTTCATTATAACTTAATGGATTTTGAGACATAGTGGTTACCGATTGCAAACATAGTCTCGAGAACAAATGCATTTAAAGCTTTTCGATGTAAATGCGGTTGATATGAGAACTCTTCAGTTATTGTGAGATATCTCGTAAATTATTCATAAGATTGACTTGAAATTTTCAGAATATATTGTTCTAAAAATCTGTTTGCACTTCACCCCTTAAATAAATTGAATAAAACCAAACTATGAAAACAATTATTGCTCATCAATTTTCGTTGAAATGATAAGTCGGAACTACGAATTTAAAATTTAAAATAGAATATTAATTCATACTTATAATACAGATCTGAAAATAGATAAGAAAGCTGGATTATAAACACACATAATATTTATTTTTGAGGCTTTAATATGTGAAAAATTTTCCAGCCCAAACTAAAAAGTCTCCAAAAAGCCATTCCCTATATCTATGAAGAATTTCATATTCTTAATGAAAAAGTTTTGCGTAGAGAGAGTTATGCTCGGTTCATTCAATTTGTGTAGGAATTCATTTTCTGTTTTGGGAAATACTATATTCTTATAATGGAAAAAGTGTCCTTAAACAAAAATTTTACCACGAATAGTTTTTATAAGTAGGCTGGTATTTTTCAGAGGTGGCTAATAATGTTTTGCAAAAAAAGATCACCGGAGTTAAAAATTATATTTAAGAACAAAATTTTTTGAATAAAACCAATGTCAGCAAGCAAGCCCGTGCCGACCAAAAGAATTTATGTTTAGCTTTTTGAATTGAAACGATTCAATGGACTTTTAAATATAAACGCGGACAGACGGACAGATATTATTAAATCGACTTAACGAGTGATTCGATTAATAAAATAAGACCCAAACCTATGTCAGCTATTTCTAGTAGTTGCAAACATTAGCACAACTTCATTAAACTATAATGTAGGGTATAAACAATTTAAATAAAATTTACAAAGCAAAGGGATTTTCAGTGAGTATGTATGTATGTTTAGTTTTATTATTTTTTTTTCTTTTATAGCAAGGCAACAACATCAAACGTATATTCGGGATTAAAAGACCACACATATTACAAAGAAAGACAGCAAAAAGAGGATATTAAATGTACTCCATAGTTTGGTAAACACAGTCAAGGTTTCAAAGGGAAAATGAACAAACACTTGAACAATTTTTTCATAATAATTAGAAAAGCAATATACTATAGCCACATAGCAACTACTGTCGATAAAATATTCATTTAAGCAGACAAAGATGCTTTTTTTCTTCTTTATTTACTTTTTATAAAAAAAAAAAACAATGAAAACAATGCAGCAAAATAGGAATAAACAAACAAGAATGTTATAGTCGGTTAGGCTGACTATGTCTTAGCCTATGTTATGAGTTTCGAAGATAATATTTAGTTCTAAACATGCCGATGAACACGTTTATGAAAATTTTCATAAAGTTATACAGCTGTTTCGGGAAGAGTCACCAACTCTTATCAGTAACCAAAAGCAGTAGATAGTCTGTTTGTTTGGTAAAAAGTTAAATTCATATATATTTCCTGAAACAACCTAATGAGAATTCAAGCAAAAGTTATATTATATAAGCCTCTTCCAATATAACAAACTAAAATATAAAACAACTTTGAAAAAAAATATGTTTGTATATGAGTACACATTGCATACCAGAATATACATGTTTGTTTTTGTCTTGCTTTATTTAAGGTAAAATCATTTGATTTTGAGCGTGAATAATTTCAAACTCAATCATTTAAATGATAAGGATCGAAAATGAGATTTTTTATTTTTATAGCAAATAATAAAATTAAAAATACGGAGGGCTCGCTATTAACGCTAAACGTAAGTTTAGCAAAAACAAAAAGTTTTTCTTGTTTTTTCAAGACAAAAACAAAAATGTATATTGGAGAGGCGGTTTCCAGTTTGTTTTCCTTCTATATGGAATAAAAGTGAAATTTGGGAACAATCGGATAAAGAAAAGTCGCACCGGAAATCGATTGAAAATTTCAACTGTGTTTATATGGGGAAAATATAATTTTTTTTTTAGATTTTACGAAAATTTTGTTCTATAGTTTAATTTTTCCGACAAGTTATTATATAAATCGAGATCAGTATTAAATTATCTTTTCAAAAACCTATAAAACTTCAAAATCGAATAAACAGTCGCCAAGAAATAGCAAATGCCCCAGGCCACTTATGTGCCAAAAAAAAACTAGGCCTTGAAATTTTTTGGCAATTTTTTCAACTTTGAGAAATTGATTAAAGCCAAAAATTTTTTTTTGTTTCTATACTTATAAGTACCAAACGTGAAGTATTATTTTTTAACACGTTGTTAACCTATTGCGCATTGAATCCGAAAATGGGAAATTTTTTTATAAAATTTTGAAAACTCCTTTTAAAGTTTTAAAAAATTTTCTTAAACAAAATTTAAAAAATTTAACCTGCCACTTTAATACAAGTTAGACATTGACAATGTGAATTTTTATGTAAGTCCCTGTCCCAGATTTTTGTTGGCATGTATTTTATTTTTGCGGATTTCGAGAAAAATTTGATTTTTTTGAAATATTCAGTTTATGTAATCTTTCTAAATTCGTTATATCAAAAAATAATAAGCTCTCTGCTTTTATATATTGTAATTTATCTTAATATCCTAAGCTTTCGGAAAAATGTATCAAAAAATTAAAATATTTTGCAAATCCTGTTGAATTTTGAAAAGCGTAAAGTATTATAACCAAATATGTATATTATCCATTCCTAAACTTTGCAATAAATCGAACTACGTCAATTCATTACTTGCCAAGGCCAAACTTTGAATTTTGGCATATTAAAAAAAAGTAATTACCTAAAAATAATGCATTGTTCTAGAAAAGTAGACGAAACACTTATTATTGGTTGGGAAATAAAATTTTGGTATATATCGCCAAAACTTATCGTTATATGCTCCTAGAAATTTCATTCACCCTGAAAATTTGAAAAATATTGATTTAAGTGATTTTGGGTCCCACAAAACCAAAAGTTGCTTCAGCTATTTTAGAATTTCTGCAGAATTTTTATAATTTCCTCCATCGACTTAAGAATCTAATGAAGATTTTTTAAGACTTATTTCTGAAGGGAATTTTTTGTAGCAAACGATACTGCCAAAAGAGGCGTTAAATTCATAAAAAATTTTAATAGTGTTAACAAATAATGAAGAGGAAAAACAGTTTTTACTCCAGACAGTAGAATCCTACAAAAAAAACAACATCTTTCCTGTACAAAGTAAGTTTAGTTTAACAACGTTGAGTTATAGTTCAACAATGTTCTTTTATTTTATTTGGAAACATGTAGATTGTTTTTAAAAATAATATAATTTTATAATAAAATTGGTTATAAGTTGTTTAATTTATATTCGCGAGCAGACAATTGCACCAAAGATATATCACAATGGATAACTTTGATCCCAGGAGCACTGAAGGGTTAAATAAATAAAAATTACCCGAATTACTATTCTTAAATTCCAAGTAATGGTTTCATCGAGTTTAATAGAAAAACTCGTTTTCGGTAATCTTTAATTAAAAATACCTTAAAAACAAAAGCCACACACAGAAAAAGAATTTGTTGGAAATAGGTTGCCATTAAAAATAATTATTTATTTATCCAGATATATTATTGTAATTCAAATATATTTGAAAATATAATAGATTTTCTTTATAAAATACCTCTTAACCATAATTCTAATAAAACGAAAATATATACAACAGCAAAATAAGTTCCGTTCACCAATGAAAGTTTTTATGCAAGTTGTTAAAATATTTCAATTGGGGCAACTGAACTAAAGCCAGTATAACATGTGTTAACTCTAAATATTGGTGATAACAATAAAATATTCCATCATAATGAAATATTTTAAACTATAAATTAATTTACAGTCATTGTTACAAATTTTATGTTAATATGATAGAAAAAAATTTGTATTTATAACAATTTTTCGGTTACAATAAAGTGGGAAACCAAATTTTAAACTATTTGGTATTTACAACCGAAAGGAAATCAAATTCAGTTATTAATATCATCAAATATAAAAAAATGTTAAACCTAACCGAATTTTCGAATTAATATGTCATTTTTGAAAAAATAAGACAGCAGATAAAAGAAATTTAAATTAAACAAAAATATAAAATAAAATTTTTGTTAATTTTAAATTATATTTAATCGTATGTACATACATATGTACATAAGAATGGATTGTAGCATAATAAAGAACATTAATCGATTGGGTAAGTGGTCATTATTTTTTTTTGTTGTGTTTTTATTTTTTGTAAAAATAATTTTATGCAAAGTTAGTTTAAATTCAAAATAAGCTTTTCCAAATTTTGTTGCATTCTATAAGAAGTAAGATCGTCAAGGAATAGTTTTTATAAAAAAGCAAGTAAAAACACAACAATAATGGTCGTAAATTTTTCATTCTATATGAAATCTTACTACTTTAGGTAAATTTGCGACAATGTATAGACAAACTGCTATTTTTTACCATCAAATTCAAATTGCTTTTACCCAATTTTATGAAACTATCTTTGGCCATTAAGTTGGTATTTGGGGGACAACAAAGCAAAATGTTAAATAACCTTGAAAATAAATTTAAAGCCATTATCAAACAACAAACTGTCTGGCCATATTGTTTAGCATTGGCAAATTGATCAGAGTTAATGGGAAACGTATACAACTATCTCTGCAACTACTTCAACTGAATAATGGCGAGATAAAAGCCTTTCGGTAACGGGGACAGGATCGTACATTCTAACCGTATTTGTCTACAGTAAAACGGTCATCTTACTTGGATCCGAACATGGTGTGCGGCCTTATTTTTACTATATTTTTATATTGCACAAGTTCTATTTTACTTATAACATTTTTAAGAAATATCAGAAGAATATAATGCGAGGATACAACATGCAGCTATAGACAATTATCAAACGGCAAAAAAGTAGTATAAGAGCCTAAGTGAAAACGGGAACATTAATGCATTAACTAATACACGTAATATCGCTTATTTATTCCCTATTCGTATGTGTTACTAAAATCTTTTTTATCATGTAATATAATCTTGTCTTTTATTAATTTTAATTTCATATTTAGAAATAAACTAATGAACAAAATAAGAGCATTAAAATTGCATGTGCTTTTATATATCAGATGATAAGTGCGCTTTTAAAATAGGCTACCTGATAAATGGTTGTTACAACCAATAAATAAAATCTAAATTCCATTTCATCAATCGAATTTATTTCAAAATTCAATTGTCTTAATACTTAATACGTTAGTTTTTAAAATATAATAGTTTTTAAATATAAAAAGCTGCTGTGTGCAGCTTTTCAAATAATAGGTTTATGTTCTCGGATATATCCCAAATTTTAGAAACGGAAGGCATACACATTAAGTTATAATATTTTAAAGAACGCTTTTAAAATTTCAACAGTATTTGCAAGATATTTGAATTTTTTGAAAAAATTGTCCTTTAATAGCTTGGGGACATATGTGACCCCAATTCCAAAAGCGTTAATGGGGTCACATTTTTTTCCTAAACTTTAGACCATTAAGATAAAATATGGTATTCAAAAGTAGAGAACTGATGAATTGTGGATATAAAGAATTTAGAAAGATTACATGCACTGAATATTTCACAAAAATCCCATTTTTCTCGAAATCCGCAAAAATAAAATCCTTGTCAAAAAATTCTGGTATAGCGATTTACATAAAAATTCACAATGTTAATCTCTAACATGCATCTAACAAAACCTTAAAGTGCATGTCCAGTTTTTTGAATTTTGTTTAAGAAAATTTTTTAAAACTTGAAAATGGAATTTTTAAAAATTTTATAAAAAAAATTTCTAATTTTCGGTTTCAATGCGCAATAGGTTAACAACGTGGTAATAAAACAATGCTTCATATCTGAGTACTACTAAGTATAGAGACAGAAAAAAAAAGTTGGCTTTAATCAAATTCTCAAAGTTGAAAAAATGCCATCAAATTTCATGATCTAGTTTTTTTTTGGCACATGAGTGACCTGGGGCATTTGCTATTTCTTGGCGAGTGTTTATTCGATTTTGAAGTTTTATAGGTTTTTAAAAAGACAATCTAATGCTGATCTTGATTCGTATAACAACTTGTCGGAAACCTTAATCTGTAGAACTAAATTTTCGTAAAATCAGAAAAAAAGTCATATTTTCTTCATATAAGCACACTCGAAATTTTCAATCGATTTCCGGTGCGACTATTCTTTATCCGATTGTCCCCAAACTTCACATTTATTAGTTCCATATAGAAAGGAAACAAACTGGAACCCGGCTCTTACCAAAATCGCAATTTGAAAAATGTCCATATAACGTAGGACCACCCTAGAGTACACATTGCATACCACAATATACATATTTGTTATACCCTATACCACTATGTGGTTTGGGTATAATGACTTTGTGCTGCTGTTTGTAACAACCAAAAATATTTGATCTAGACCCATCTCTAATTATACCGATCGAATCAGAATCACTTTCTGAGTTGATTTAACAATGTCCGTCCGTCCGTCCGTCCGTCCGTCTGTGTGTCCCTGTAAACCTTGTAATCAAACTGCAGGTCGCAACTGTGAATATATTTTGATGAAATTTGGTACGTAAGCTTTTATCGGCCATGGAATGAACGCTGTTGAAATTGGTGAGAATCGGTCCATGTTCAGACCTAGCCCCCATACAAATTACCCCTATGAAATCGACATAAATTGCCATAAGATCCAAATTGTCATATAGATCTTACTCAAATTGGGTTTGTATGCGTTCATTACATCCATTAATGAGTAGTCCAAAAATGATCCCTTTGGCCCCATATAGAGCTGCTTCCCGATCTTCAATTAAATCTATTAAAAAACAAAAATATTGCACTGATTCTTCTTAAATTTTGTTTGTATATATTTTTGCAAAATACAAGAGACTTTACCAAACATGATCAGGATCGATCCATTTTTGGACCTAGTCCCCATATAGATATATCACCCGATATGAACTTTTTCATATCTGCAGCCAAAAAAAAATTAATAAAAATCCCACTCAAATTTGGTTTTTGCTTATTTTCTATGTCCAGTTAGTTGGGCCTAAGAGATAGAGTTTCTAAACGCATGGTATAGGGTATCGTATAGTCGGTCTAGACCGACTATAATTTTCTTACTTGTTTTTGTCTTGAAAAAACAAGAAAAACAATTCGTTTTTGCTAAACTTACACTTAGCGTTAACTGCTGCCCTACGTATTTTTAATTTTATTATTTGGTATAAAAATAAAAAATCTCGTTTTCGATCTTTATCATCTTAATGATTGAGTTTAAAATTTTTCAGGCTCAACATCAAATGTTTTTACTTTAAATAAAGCAAGACAAAAACAAACATCTATATTGTGATATGCAATGTGTACTCAAATACAAACATATTTGTTTCAAAGTTGTTCTGTATTTTAGTTGGTTATATTGGAAGTGGCTTAAATAGTGTAACTTTTGCTTGAATTCTCATTTGGTTGATTTCAGCAAATTTATTTATATAAATTTAACTTTTGACCCAATAAACAAACTATCTACTACTTTTGGTTACTGATGAGGGTTGGTGACTCTTCTCGAAACAGCTGTATAATCTGTCATGCAGAATACAGATCAATTTTTGAAACAAAAGTGCTAATGGTTTTCCTTAATTTGAAGTAAAAACACTTGATCTTGAGCCTGAATAGCATCAAACTGAATCAGTATCTGTAATATTTATCACATGGGCTACCAGATGAAAAATTATCATATCTATGGGATCACTTATATGCCAACAAAAATTTTAAATAGAATCGCGTTGTTTTATTGTGAATAAATAGATTTAATTAAATGCATTTATATTTAAAAAAAAGTTGTTGAAAAGCTTATTCCGGGGTAGCTAACTAAGGAATTGTTACTAAGGAAATTAATGAACCTTATGAAAGGCGTACTCGCTATATTTACTTTTAATTCCGATTAATGCCAAAATCATGTTATAACTATTAATTATGAGGGTTACAAACTTGCCGAAATATCTATTTTACCTTTTTCCACATTGCGTTGTGGGGAATATTCAAAATAAGCTTTTACCTTTTTATCTGTTTTGTGTCGTTAAAAGCCATCCTTTTTGTTGTTATTGTAGCTCTAGTTTTACTCTTTTTACAGTTTTAAATGTTTTTATATAAAAGGATGCCATTTCTACCGGACTTCAATGCCGTTGTGTGTGTGAGTAAGAAAGTGCATGTGGCCAAAACATAAGGCTATAAAAAGCCATTTCCGCCACAAAATGAACACACGTGGACTTAAGTCAATACCATGCAAATAAAACCGTTTAAATATATGTAAATATGTAAATGTTTGAGAAAGTATTTGCACACACACGAGTGTATCATTTTTGAGCATTTTTCTGTTAGTCGCCGTGGACGAGTCACTGTCTGTGGATTGGCTACACACAACAACGTATAGAACTAAAAAATACAACATAATCGGCTTATATCATTTCGTTACTTTATTTTTCGGCATTTGTGTGTGTCCATATATATTTTTTTATTCAACTCCTGGCTTAATGATGAGGCGTTCTCAGGTTAATGTTTTCATTCGAAATAGTTGAAAATCCTCAAAACAATATGCCGACGTATAAATATTTAACCAATGGAATATCCACGAGCAACTCTTTGCAGAATGTTATAATGCTAAGACGAAAAAATATAAAATATTTATTTTTATTGGCAATTCTTAGACAGAATTTAATAAGTTTGTAAAATTTATTTAAGGATGAGACACTAACGAACACCTAAATAAAATAACGTAAGAAAAGAAAATAAAAGTTGAAATAACCAAAACTGAAAGAGTCTAATTAAAAATAAAAATACATCTACAGTTATTATAAATATGGGATCCTCTATTTTTAAGTAATGAACGGAGCCCCTGATTACCTGCTCAATATTCAATTAAAATTTGTACAAATATATTAACTTACTTAACAAAAAATGACGCTAAATACCTGGCATTTGCAATTCTCAAAAAGTGACAGCGTGAGGATTAAAAAAAAATTAAAAACTCAAAAAGGTGGATCATGATTTGACCGATTATCTTTATAATTAAATTAAAAAAAAAATTTTTTTGTTATTACTGATAATCATTCCTGTGCCTGTACTAAATTTATTGGCGGATGTTTTATTGATTTCTGAGTTAAAAATAAAAATTTATAATTAAAGAAATTTTAATTTTACACTTTCTTAAATAACAAAAGTTACTGATTTATTTGTAACAACTATTTCTGAACCTCTCTCTCTATTGATATTTAGTTTTTAGTTATTTTTATTTACGAAATGTTTAATAAAATACAAAAATAAATAAAAAAAGTAAAAAAAAATTAATTTTACAATATAAACTCACTTCGGATATTTGAGACAAGTTTAGAGAAAATAAACGGCAATAATATATTTATTTTTGAAAAATTTTAAAAATATCCTTTTTAAGATATTTTATTACAAGATTTTGATCATGTGACGTTGAACTTTGAAATTTTGGCTTAGTAGAGGATGTCTCAATACCATTTCATTAAGACTTTGATTTAAGTAATGGCTTAAGATTTATGGTAGTATAATAAATTTATGCAAAATAATGTTTGTAAATTATTAAGTGAATTTTGAAAGTCACTAAAAATAGTAGTCTACTATATTATCATGTTTAGTTTATAAGGCTGAACATTTAATAAAATACATATAGTCTTTTGTCACATACCAAAAAGAAAGAAGTCTTTTAATTTAGAAGAAGCCGCGCCTCATCTCTTACATGGCAATCCTGCGGAAACCACCATCATAAGCAACAGTAGAAATCATGTTTGCTTAACTGTTTAAATCGCGTTGGGAAAGATCCTGCTTTCAACAAGAGATTCAGCTTTCAATAAAAGATCCTTCCTTCAAAAGAGACAGCAAACAACCAAGCTTAGTAACTAGACTGCCCTGAAAAGCAAAGAGTCCTGCAGAATTATACATCATCAGATCCTGAACAAATTATGAAAGGTTTTATGTTTAGTTTGTATAATAAAATCCCAGCAGCCATTACATGGCGAAGTTGATGGAAACTATTTTTTTTAAGAAAGAAAAAATTTTTTGTGTGAAAATGCTTCCAACATACATCGCATTGGGATAATTCCATGCAAAGGTCAACTTTGGATCCAATTTTAAAATTTTAAAATAATTTTTATTGATACCATTTCAAAGAAAAGGGTATGAAATCATAACAATAGTTTTTTAGATGTATTGTTGAAGCCCCTGTTTTTCCAGTAAGAAAGGAAAAGTGTAAATAAGTAATTTTTAAAATAAGGCAGTGTCATATCTGTCACATTACAAAATACTTCTTTTTACTATAATTTATTTTAGAATTCATGATTTTTATATGCTTTATTTAAGATCGGCCAATACTAAATTTATTTTGAAATATGAATTTAAGTTCTCGGAAATTTTCTAGGGTTTTCCGGAAGTTAAAGTTATTTCCCGAAATGCCACTCGATGTTTACGGCACAAAACGTATTTTAGAATTCGTAAATTTAAAATTGCTTTTCTAACTTTAAAGATCATGAATTGAAGAAAAAAATGTGCTTAACAGTTTTGTTTTTTTATTCAAAAATCGTGATGAGCTTTCAAAGTGCAAGTTAATCCCAACGAGTACTTGCATACGTATAATTGTTGTTTGAAGAATTATAACACTCACACGTATGAAATCTTAACTATTAAAATATTACTCATACGTGTGAATTGCCATTAATTTTTATTAGGGTAGTCAATCGGTAAGAGAATTTTGATTAATTGGTGAAAAAAAAACTATCGATCAAACAACTTAAAAATGGTAAATATCTGTAAATAATAATCCGTTCAATTTATGTTGATTAATCGGATAAATGTAAATAATTTTAAATTTTAATTTGACTTAGCAGATGACTTGGTATACTTAGAAGAATCTGCAAAAACTATTCTCTTAACCAAATAAAAAAAAAAAAAACAAAACTTAAAGCAAAACAAAAAAATATATATATATAAATTTATATACTTTTTAAAAGAAATTTTAACAAAACCTAGGTATTTGAAAGCTTCTTTCGACAGTTGAAAAATGTATATATTCGAACTCATATCACACTGAATTTTCCTACCAGAACACGAGGAGAGTTCGATTTGATAATATCGACACCACCCATGGATGCACAGAACATCGATCAGTCTGTGTCTTTTCTATGGTTCCATGAACATTATTGGGTTTTGCGAACATTAAAACTGACCCTATACACTCGACACTACTCAGAGATTTTAAAATTTATGTCAGTGTGTTATTCAGTTATTCCTCATGCTACCAATTCTCCTAATACTTCGCCTCTGATTGAAGCAACTTGAATCTTAGAAAGCCAATTAATAAAAATTATCTTTAAATTTGGTTTATCTGGTTTTCGTTATACAATTAATTGGAACCACGACCCTTTCTCTAAATGTTTGACGAATAGTTTCCGTTACAATTTAGTTTTCTAAGTAGACCTTTCTGTTTTTGCAAATAATTTAATATCATATGTATGAAAATTGTAAAAGTGCAATTAAATCGAAAATAGAATACATAACATATATGCACTGGAATCCATTTCCAGATATTGCCTTGTTTCGTATGTATATTAAAAATGTGGAATATTCTATTCGGAAATTATATTACTATTTTCCCTCGAAGCTTTGAATATATAAAAATAAAGTTGAATTTTGTTTTTCATATTAATATCAATATCTGATCATGTATTAAATTATTAAAAAAAGATATTGCAAAAAATAAGAGGTAATAAATTTGAATAATAAGTTAAAAGGGTTCTAGGACATCAAAGAGATCTTACGTTCAAAATCAATTTTTCGAGGAAAATATTCTCAAATTTAGCAAGTCCATATTGACAGTCTTGCCTGAAGATCGTGATTCTAAGGTTTTTAGGGCTGCTCATAACGAATCAGGCATCAGATTTTCAAAATTCTAAATGGCATATGCAGTATGGTTCTTGCACTGCCAGAAACACTTCCAAATTTAATGTATGTCGAATGTATATTACAGCATTCGGTCGGGAAGAAAGAAAGCCATGTAATAGAACTTTCCGGAATAAAATTTTGCGTTATATGTCGAGGTAGTTTTAAAATATTTTTGCATTACACGAAGATACTCCTATCGACGTTAAACAATTTATCGATTTAAAAATAATTTAATAAGATTGATTGTTTTTTACACAGAAAACTCATGGTCGATTTCTCAATTGAAACGTTATCCTGATGAAGTAGGCGAACAGAAACTGAGTTTATTTGTAGAGCAAACGTATTATCAAAATTTTTGTATAGATACTGATGAAGCAGTAGTTTTAATATCGTTTCATTTTGCGCGAACAATTCATTGCGATATCAGTCAAGATAATGCGTATTCCGAATTGCAAATAAAAAAGGAAAGCCTCAGGAATATGAACTTGAATCATTATGAAGTCTACTTAAGCTGTTGAATATTTCATTTTTATAAATTTTGTCTTTTTTAGTTCAAAAATTTGATCGATGAAAAAGGCGACTTTAGAAAAGCTCCGCACCGTGTTGTTAGCTTCCTTCATCACTTTCTTACTACGTGCAATATACTGAAAAGTTAATTCTACTTAGTGATAACTGCATGGGATAAAATAAAATAATTGTCTTCTGCAATACCTGATATGGCGGGTAGCCAAAGCCAGGGAATCAATATCGTTCAATTTGCCTCTAACTGGCCATGGTAATTTCTCACCAGACAGGTGCTTTGGTATATTTAAATCGAAGTATGCTGTAAGAAATCTCGACCCACATGAAGATCTGATGTAATGTGTAACAGACTCATCTCCTTTAGGTCACAGTAAGCATGTCTCTGAAGAAAGTGTATTTTGGTACAACTGGGTTACTTGCTTAAAAAAATTTTATACAAAAAACAAGTAAGTTTCAACTCTTACAACTACCTGTAGATAATCTTATCCTTGAGATTATAACTCCACAAGGTTTGTCTTTGGTATTTGTTTAATAATATTCGAAATTTAGTTTTTGACATTAAAAAAGCTGACAATAAGAAGACAAAAATATCGATAATTCAAAATTACAAAAAAAAAAGAAAAAAGAAAAATTGACAAACCCTCAAGAAAAGGATATGCATACCAAAAGCAGCACAATGGTATTAAGCAAAACATAAATAATGAACATATAAATTTGTGGTTTGTTTTATTAGACAAGATTAGGTTAGATGGGTCGCCGAAGGCTAGTACATGCGGAGGCCATTTGGACCATTGTGACAGCCTTTGGAAAGTGTCGGAAAGGTAGAGAAAGGAAAAGAGATAGATAATTTAGGGAGTATGGAAAAGTAAAGAAAGGTAAAAGAGAGCTCTTGCGTCCGCTATGCGTCCCTCCTAAACCAGCCACATTCCATCAAGAAGTCCGCAGGTCGACTAATGTAACATCTACTTTTAATCAACTCAAAAATTGTTATGCCATTATCCAAATCTGTGCTCTCTAAATCTTCTCACTTACAATTTTCAGGAGAACCAGATAGATTTTTAAATTTTTTACGCTATATTAAAACCGCCATTTTGAATTTTGAAGATATAGCTCAAAATTTGTAATCAGCGACCCCGAAAACCCCATATACTACTAGCTTCATAAAATATCAACAACTGTTTAAAGACCGCCATATTAAATCCGCCATTTTGAGTTTTAGAAATCTGATGCCAGATTTATAACTAAACACAGAAAACGGATTCGTTCTTGCGACCGAAATAGTAGTCAATCGAATTTTAGTAGTCCCATGTACCATCAAACTATTCTGTTATTATTACTAATTATAATTATTACTAAATTATACATATAATATTAACTTACAATGGTAAAGACAATTGATATTATATATAAATTCTATTATATGAATGGTAAAATTTAGTTGATACAATGGATTTATCAATTAAAAATTATTATTGTTATTATTATTTTTATACCCTATACCACTATGTAAAGCTTGTAATCAAACTGCAGGTCGCAAATATGAATCTGTTTTGATGAAATTTGGTATATGAGCTTTTATCGGCCATGGGATGAACGCAGTTGAAATTGGTGAGAATCGGTCCATGTTCAGACCTAGCCCCCATACAAATGACCCCTATGAAATCAACATATATTGCCATAAGATCCAAATTATCATACAAATCTTAGTCAAATTGGGTTTGTATGTATATATTACATCCATTAATCAGTAGTCCAAAAATGACCCCTATGGGACAACTCTTAGTCATAGGCCCCATATAGAGCTGCTTCCCGATCTTCACTTAAATCTATCAAAAAACAAAAATATTCAACGGATTCCTTTCAAATTTTGTTTGTATATATTTTTACAAAATACAAGAGGCCTTACCAAACATGGTCAGGATCATTCCATTTTTGGGCCTAGTCCCCATATAGATATAGCATCCGATATGAAATTTTTCATATCTGCAGTCAAAAAAACTAATAAAAATCCCACTCAAATTTGGTTTATGCTTATTTTCTATTTCCAGTGAGTTGGGCCTATGTAGGGTCTCTAAACGCATGGTAGAGGGTATCATACAGTCGCTCTCGACCGACTATAATTTTCTTACTTGTTTTTTTTTTTAATTTATATATTTTACATTAAAATAAATACATTGCATTAAGTTACATTAAGAAAGAAAAATAAAATGAATTTGAATAAATAGAAGTTATTTTTTCACCAATTTGAAATCATACCATATTCGCATATATAAAAGATGTCCCAAAATTTTGCTAACATTTTTAGAAGAATAAATATTATTATTATTATATATTACATTACTGTTATTAATTAATAATAATAATAAATAAATATTATTATCAATATTAATATCAATGCTGTGAACATTTACATATAAATTGGTTAGAAAATGATTAGGTCATAAGAGACGCAATTAATATTCCTTGCTACCTGAAGAAATACATATCTAGATTTATATTGGATAAAAAAAAATGGAATTGAAGAAAGTCATTGCTATATTCAAAAAGCATTTAGTGATATATGTAATACATATTAAATCCAGTATTTTACACATTAATGCAGACTGTATATATTATGGCTGAAAAGGCCCTACATAGGTTATTTTTCGACCTATGTCAAATTATTTCAACCTCAATTCGAAAGCACAGGAAGTTTGCAATAGTTTTATTTAAGCCGAACTCGTAGCGAGCATTGATAATTGGCCGAGGTCTTAACATGAACTTATTTTTACAAATTTAAACAGTTGTTCGTATATACTACATAATGTACTCTGTATGTAATTTAATTAGCATATTTATTTTTCTAGGTCATCGGTCGCATTA
The DNA here is from genome assembly GCA_963682025.1 of Cordilura impudica. Classification (NCBI taxonomy): domain Eukaryota; kingdom Metazoa; phylum Arthropoda; class Insecta; order Diptera; family Scathophagidae; genus Cordilura; species Cordilura impudica. The sequence goes on along the minus strand of OY821518.1, from coordinate 36,547,145 downwards.
TGTCAAATATTTTTCGTTGTACAAACATCAGCACAAACACATTACTTGCCCAATCGCACAATAACCTCCGCGGTCTATTGATTGACTTTGCAACCACGACTGTTTTCGTGACCTTTTAATCAGAAAATGAAGCATTGGGAAACATGTGTAATATTGCCAATACTGGCATCGGAAGAATTTTCGTATACTTTACGCGTGCCACACAGTTGAATTTGTGTTGCTAAATCATGAGATTCTGCTGAAATGAAAAGCTGACAATCACGAATGGAATTAATTATTAGTTGTAATATGACAATCGAGACTATGTACCTTCACTTCTGCCAGAATGTGTTCTGGTTTTGTAAACTGTTATAATACATATCACGAAAAAACACATGCCATCTAGACTGAATAACTTCTTTAGGTTCCCAAGTTATGGGTATTTCTTGATAAATAATTTTAAACTCTTTTTACATGTTACAATTAAATTATCTCACAAAATTCAAAAGTTTTCTTTATTCTTCCATATAATTTAATTGTATTTGACATATGACAAATGAAATCGAAAAATTCGGTCTGCTAATCATACAGTGTTGCCATAATTTCAAATTGTAAAGATGATAAGTTGCAAAATAAGATGCTAAAATGTACTGGAGTCAAAAAAAGATGCTAAATTTATTTTTTCAAATTTCGTTACCTTTATATTGAAAAATTAAATTTTTATTAATAAATTCTTTGGTTTTTAAATTGAAAAATTTATATAAAACATAAGTTTCGATTATATTACAATAATTGGTTTATGGAATCAAATATTTCTGTGATGTCTTTATCTTCAAGTTCTTCTTGGCTCTGATATTTTTCTGACGATAGACTTTTATCAACGACATCGTTCGGTATATTGTAAGTGTACCAGCACCCATTTTTCAATTTCACACCTTCTTCTATACGTATTATAGAACATAACAACTCCGATTTTATTCTGTTCAAAGTTTGCTTTTAACTAAAGAGAAAGGCAAAACATCAATACAATTATTGATAACTCTTTAAATGGATTTTCGCCAATAGAATTCTTGTTAACTTCAATCCATAAAGAGCTTGTATTCAGTGTTGTATCCCAATATTGTTCTGCGATATAACTTCATTGGATTTGAATTTTTTCTGTTTCAGATGATCTAAATTTAAACTCTTGTAATATATTGGTTGTCGGTTCTTTTACCCGGTTTAATGTTTTTTGTATTGAAAATTTCGGCATTTTTTTAATACAATAAATTTTTTTGCTATCGACTTTTTATTTCATGAAAAACTGTTGTTAGTGTTAACATTCTTCTATTTCAAAATGTTTTGTTATATTTTTTGAAAGAAATGAGCAGAGTGGTAAAAAGAGTAGTACACAAAATTCTCGTATTACACTTTGAGAAATTAAAACTTATCAATATCATTAAAATTACAATTGTATATTCAAAAATAATGAAAAAAATCAAACAAAAAAAGATGCTGAAAGCAACTTTTTATTAACAAAAGATGCTAAGTATGCATCAAGCATCTTTTCATTAATTTTGGATGATAAACGACAAAAAAGTTGCTAAATCTAGCAACTAAAATGCTAAAATGGCAACACTGTAATCATATTCCAATATTTTCTTTAATATTCACAATAGAATTTGACTCAAGCAATTTCCTTTCGATTAGAAATACCAAAACATTTTAATAGTTTGGGTTTCTATTATTATAACCGAACGAAAATTCTTGATACAAATTTTATATGTTGTAAGCTAACCAATTATTTGTTACAATATCTGTTAAAATATTTTCAATTTGCAATATGTTATTAAAATAGAATTGGTAGTTGCAGGCGCCAATAGTTATGATTGACGCATGTTATTGTCAATTAAATTAATATAAAAATTTGTAAAAAGATATTGATTGGTAAACGGAACTAATTTTGTTGGCTTAGATACCTTTATTTTAAATTAATTTTGTGTATATGATAGTTATAAAGGAATATCTATTGTACTTTTAACAGGGACCGTAAATAATGATTATTGTTCGTTGTTTTAAATCAAAAAATCAATCACTTGGAACAGACATAAAAAAAAATTTATTGCACCATTATTATTATTTTTTGACAATCTTTGCATATCCCTCATGATTTTTAAATTTTTGATTTTTTAAGTTTTCTTCAATGGTAATGATTATTTTTGAGTAATAATAAAAAAAACAGTCATAATCATTATTTTTGAGCAAAAAAAAATAAAACTCAAAAATAATCATTATTTATGATTTTTATTTTTTTCGCTCAAAATAAAACTCACTTTCAATTTACGACTTTATATATGATGTACTTACATATTTTTATGCATATGTATATATATTTACACCTACATGAATACCCATAATATAATTTGTACTTAATAATTTTGTTACTAAGCGCTTGTTTTGAAATTCAAAATTTGAATCATTTGTTAAAATTGCATTTGTTTTTATATATATTAATTTTATTACTAACAGTCGTTTTGAACTTACATACGTATGAATGTACATACGCATGTACATACATACATATGCATTAGGCATATAACTTTTTAATTTTTTTTGATAATATCATAACTGGCATACCAATTGGCAATATCACGCACCATCAGTAATATTTGTACAGAACGTGCAATAAAAATTGAACAGGATATAAATAATATAAATTTTGCAAATATACACGTACTTTAAACTTAAAATTTTTTCCTACAATAATAATTAAATGATGCTGTAATGTTGTTGATTTTTTCTTAATAATATAACCATTGTATATGAAGTTAAACAAATTGTTATGATATGAAATAAAATAACTTGTTAAAAAAAATTTTTGAATTGATTTAGAAAATGATTTAGGTGCGTGAAGTTTTTCTGCAAATTTAACTAAGATAATGTTTTTCGTTAATAAAATATCATTGCCCAACTCGTGGTACTATGCCAAAAATTTGGTTATAGCCCTAATATGCATGTATAATGAGCATGAAGAATAGTAAAGCTGGTATGTAAATCTATACCGTCAAAATATAGTTTACAGCTGTGTAAAATACTATTACTAACTCGGTCAGTTATAAGGAATATTCCAAAGTGAGCACAAGACTAAAATTATTAAAATTAAAATAAATAAGTGAAGGACATTTAAAATAACAAAATTTACAAATATTTAACATTGTTAATAATACTGAAATAAAACTTTAAATAAATAATAGAAAGTTATTAAAATAAAAAATATAAACGAGTGATCAATCGTATCGTGTTTCGAAATGGGTCGCAAGCGAAATTTAACTCCGCGCAATTTTTTTAATTTCAACGTGGAAAAAAATGTTTCTGAATGCAAAATTTGCAAATTAACTTTTACGGGCAACTATGTGTGCAATCTAAAACGTCATTGGAAGCCAAGCACAAAAGTGAATATGAACGCGAATTGGCCGAAAACACAGATGACGAAGTGAGTGAAAAAAAATCAAGTTTTCTGTGACAATGGGACAAAACGAAGCCAAAAATGCGTGCATCGACCTGGTGACTGCCGAAAAACTTCCATTGGCTGGCCTAGATTCAAAAGGTTTTAAGACGCTAACAGCACAAACATTTAGTGGCTTAGATATGCCGGCTGTAACATTTAGAAATATAATGAGCTTGGTAGAGGAAAAGTACAATACCATTAAAGCGGAAATTATAGCCGCACTCAAAAACAGAATGCTCTGCCTGAAAATGGACACTGCCACAAGATGCAATCGCGGAATCCTCGGCATAAATATTCAATTTATTGAAAGCGGTACGATTTGTATTAAGACTTTGGGCCTTATAGAGCTGAAGAAATCGCATACATACCAAAATCTCCGTGTTCAAATTCAATCGATATTAAACTATTTCAACATAAGTAAAAATCAAATTTATACCATCACCACTGATAATGGTAGAAATATGATTAAAGCAGTGGAGCTACTAAATGAATGCGAAGTTCTTGATGACTGTGAAATAGTAGCTGAAGAAGATTTGGATGATGAAGAGCTGGTTAAGAATATAAAAATTAATTCAATCAGCTCCATCAAATGTGCAGCACATACACAGCAACTTGTTGTAAAAGACTTTTTTCAATGCTTGGAATCAGTTAATTTCATTGAAAAAGCGCGGAAAATTGTGAAAGTTTTAAGAACGCCGTCTTATAGGTGTGTAATTTTACATACTATTGTTATTATTTATTAATAATTCTTTTTTTTACCATGAAAGGTATTTGATAATGGACGAGTCATTACCGCAACCAGTGCTTGATGTTGCAACTCGTTGGAATTCAACATATCATAAGTTGAACACACTCCAAAAGTTCGGGGATTTTTGTGAAAGGCACCTTAAGAATTCTATGAAACTCACTTCAGGTGAGTGGGTGGATTTAAAAAGCCTTATAGAAATGTTGGAACCGGCTTATATAGCAACTGAGAAATTGCAAAGTTGTCAATTATTCATGGGTGATTTTTATAAGCTGTGGTTACAGCTTAAGCTTACTGTCGCAGCAACAAAAACATCTCTGAGCCACGCTTTAAGACAGTGCATCCAAGAAAGAGAAGACAGCTTATTGGGGGGTAACGTGGTCATTTGCAGCATCTACTTGGATCCACGAATAAGAAGAATATTGCTGCAAAAACCGATAAGCCTTATGCTCTCCAGCGCACAGCTTAAGCAGCTATTACTACAAATAATAAATTTGAAAGAAATCGTAAGTAAATTTATCTTAGAACTAACGCAAACACAAATTTTTATATATATTTCAGATTAATCCAATACCTGAGCCCTGCTCAAGTAGCCCGAAGGCATCGACATCATTCGACGCAGAGAGCGCATTGCTTTCGCAGGATTCGAACACCTGCTCGCTCTTGAACGAGTATCTCAATACAATTGAGGTAGCTTCCGATGAGGAAACAGAAGATGGTTGGCACACTGAGGAGTTACAGAAAGGCTATTCTGAAATTGGCAACTATTGTCCAAAGCCAGTTTGCCCAAACAAAAATATTATGAAGTACTGGGAGGAAAAAAAATTTCAATACCCCTATCTGTACCAGTTGGCCAAAGTGGTGCACCCTGTTCCTGCCACACAAGTGAGTGTTGAAAGATCCTTTTCTGCATTAAAAACAATGCTAACGGATCAAAGATGCAACCTATTAGACGAGTCGTTGGCGAAATTACTTTTTGTAATATTAAATAATAAATAATTAAAAACAAATAAAATTGATTAAAAAAAACTTAATAATTTTTTTCGCCTTGGTTGGTTCCTCTGGATTTGTTTTATGGGGATGTGCAACTATGTTGGTAAAAAACCTCAAAAAAAGTCATAAATTGAAAGTGAGTTTTATTTTGAGCGAAAAAAATAAAAATCATAAATAATGATTAGTTTTGAGTTTTATTCTTTTTGCTCAAAAATAATGATTATGGCTGATTTTTATTAATATTACTCAAAAATAATCATTACCATCGAAGAAAATGCTTAAAACTCATAATATAATCGGGTGAAAACATGTCAAACCATCACAAAAATATGCCACTTTCGGAAACACCATCACCGATTTTGATGAAACTCACCACAAATATTGTTTATTACAGGACTTCAACAAAACTCATTTTATTTTCCATCAGGCCCTTTTGGTTTTCGAAATATGACGTCATGAAAAATTAAAAAAACTTCAAAATTTCCATAAAGTGTCCTTACTCAATTTCCTCTAACTTTTAAAGGACACAGAATATGAGACTAAGGTTGATTAAATTGTAAAGGGTAAAGTAAGCCCTTTAAATTGATATGCATATCGATTTTTTCCAAGCAAATGTCAAAGGTCATTTTATAGGGTCTTGAGCTCAAAAGCCCATATCTTGAAAAACATATCTTCAAAAATAAAAAAAAATATATATGTTAATTATTGCACTCCATTTTACATTTCTTGAAAGTTTCATGCTGGTGCCGCAATTGGAACAGAAGTTATGTACAAAAATGAACGAAAAGATTATGTGGCGTTCATTGAAGACAAAAGTTTTTTTGATTTAACAAAGCAACACACACTTACACACAGTGGTTTCAACATTAAAAAGTTAAAGTAAATGCGTATCTTATTACTTACTGGACCAGTTTTAACAAAACTTGTATGCAACTGTAAAGTAGAATGAAGGATTTATTTGGAAACTATTCTTGTACCCACCCTGTTTTCATTAATGTGCAAGCTTAGTAAATGTTGAATGTGATACGAGGGTCGAACTTGAAAATGAAATTATTTTTAGAAATTTCTTATTTGTTATATCATGAAATCGATTTTAATTGAATTCTAATTTATTTATTTTTAGCAATAATTTAGTTATTCAAATAAAGTTGTGGTGGAATTTTCAAACAAATCCTGAACAAATAAATATATTGAAAAAATAACAATAATAATATAATAATATTTCCATTTTTTTTTTTTTTTTCTAAAAAGAAAATATTGTTTTGCTTTATTTTTTCATAACTCTTCACTTAGGTTTAATGAAATATTAAACTAAAATAAATCAAAATAAAATAAAATAAAATCATTTAAAAAAAATTGAATAAAATAAAATAAAATTAAGTTAAATTAAATGAAATAAAATTTATCCTATATTTAAAGCTTAACGTTAACAAAAAGTTGTTTAAGTTTACAAAGAATTAATAAGAAATTTTTTCAATTAAAAAAACGGTATCATTGGAGTAAATCTTTACTTTTAATGTTCCTGTTCCTTCAGGTATAAAACAGTGGTATTTTTGTGTACCTGGTATTGTACGTAACCCAACAAAACGGTCTCTGAGAAATTCCTCTTCTTCGTTATGATCATCCTCAGAAAGTAATATAAAATTGCAGTTAATGAGTGTTTTTTGGCACCAGTCAAATAAAAGTTGTGGCGTTGTGATCTGGTTCTCCAAAGGACGTTGCAAACTTGCTCTACGTGCCTCTCTTTTAACTGTGCCTCCAAGGCCGTCACTAGGACCTTTCCCATGACTTGTAGCAAAAAAATGCCACTCACCATCACATCCAAAATCTTCCTTATGAAAACATAAATTTGCAAAGTTTTTCTTGTTTTTAAACTGCCCAGCACATCCATCAGAAAAGTATATTACTTTTGATGGAACTCTTTCAAATCTTTTTTTGAGGAAATAATGCAAGTGTCTATGGAATAAATGGACTGCTACTGTGTTATGTACAAGACAACTCGATATAATTATAAAATTAGTGCTTTTTAATATTCCATCTAATTTATAATATATTGCAATTGGATATAATGTTGCCTGCGAATTGTTCCAGTGAAATCCTTGGACTGAGTCTTGAATAACAAAGGACACATTTTCAGAAAAATCACAAACAACGACATACTCATTATCTTTCAACGAAGTCTTACTATATGTTAAGAATGCATGCTGATCTTTCGAAATAAATGAATGTGGAAGTAATATTTCAAGTTTCTCGGTAAGAGAGTCTAAAAACTCCTCCGTCGGTTGGATCATCGTTTCTAATTTATCTCTGTCAACACTTACCCACTGTTTAAAAGTGATTTCGTCAATACATTTTTCTTCAAACAACCGAAGCATCCTCTCTTTGAAATTCTGTGTTCCGGGACAAAAGTTGCACTTACCAAGGTAACAGTATGGAGATTTTAAAGGGCACATAATTTGTTTGAAACAGTCTTTGTATGATTCCATTTCAAAATTTTCTACGTTTTTTGTTAGTTTCTTTAAATTAATAGAATGAAGCATTAATTTGACGTTCTGGTGCTTAACACAGACGCATACATTATGGGTGCCACATGCATCAACCAACACTACGTTTTTTGGACGAAGCTCACAAAATTTTGAAAGCCCTATCTTGTGTTCCCCATGTCTTTCTGTATACAATGCATACATTTCTCTTAAATTCCCCATTAACAGTCTTTTGGTTTTATGTAATTTCACGCCATTCTCGATAACCGAAACAAAATCTTTGCTACCCGGCAAACACCGGCTGACGTCGTCGCATTCAAAAAATTTTTTTACAATATCAACAGTTTCTATTTGTAAGGGCTTTCCCAGTTTTTGATTCGGAGTACTAAATATACCTTTTTCATTTACAAGAGTTTTCACTTTACGTGCCATAAAATTAGATATTTGAAATTCCTCCTCAATTTTACGAATAGACCAAGTTTTAGGCAAAATAGTAAGTAGCTGCATTTTTTCGCTGTTTTTTGTGAGAGTTTTAAATTTTTCTTTTAATTGATCAATAATTATTGATTCAGTGCATTGATGAGTTGTTGGTGGTTCCAAACCTGGAAAAAGCTTTGTTTTTATTGAAGAACTCACATTCTGAAACTTGTTGGCTTTATAATTTTTATAAAACATTTTTTTGGTTGAAATTGGAGTTTCATCAAGGTATGATAACGCCTCGTTTAACTTAGATACTGCAATATCTTGTGCGACTTCATCTTCTGAAAAACATTCTTGTTCGACCACTTCTGAGATAACAGATTCTGCCTCAAAATCAAAATCTGAGGTTAAAACGATTTCTTCTCTTATTCGACAAAGTTTAACTCTGCACGTCGTACATATTCTATCTGATGATAAAATATTTTTATTTTTGCTAATCATCCATTTTTGAACTTTTCTTATGCCTTTTGAATTATATTTGTGACCCACAATTTTAAAGGGGTTACAACAAAATTTTTTGTTAAATGGCATTTTTATTTAAAACACAATTACCAAAACTGTTTATAGTTATTTTCACCGGTATTTTTAAGCAATTTTTATTTATTAAATTTTTGGGATTTTTATTATTCTGTTTAGATCACTTGCTAAAATATAACTGTCCAATTAAATCATCAACACATTGTTAGATGAAGAATAAAAATGTAACTGTTAATAGATTTGCTTGCATTTTTAGCTTGAGTAAAAAATTGCAACAACAACCGAAAGTGGTCTAAGCAGAAAGAAAGAGAAAGCTTAAGCATTCTTATTCTAGCTTACACAATATTTAATGCAAAAAACTGATAACGGTAAATTTAGTTTTATGTACATACATAGCTAAAAAATCTACAAAAACAATAGAAATTGTCACAGCTTAGCAGGGTGAGATTGTTTTGGCTGTTGCATCAAAAAACAAAACTCGTTATTTTTTTTTTTTAATTCAAGTGCCACCTAAATTAATAAATAAAATATAATATATCAAAACTTGAATATCTTGTGCCACATAATTGCCCATAATTCATATTCTAATTGCGGCACCAGCTTGAAAATTTCCAAAAATGTATAGAAGAGTTCATTTATTAACATATATTTTTTTTTAAATTTTTGAAGATATGTTTTTCAAGATATAGACTTTCAAGCTCAAGACCCCAAAAAATGACCTTTGACCCTATCGTGAAAAAAATTAACATGCATATCATTTCAAAGCACTTGATTTACCCTTTTCAATAAGACCAAACATAGGTTTCTATTTCGTGTACTTCAAAAGTTATAAGCAATAGCGTGATGAAACTTTTGGGAAATTTTGAGGTTTATTCAAAATTTCATGACGTCATATTTCGAAAACCAAAAGGGCCTCAGGAAATAAAAAATGTGTTTTGTTGAGGTTTTATTATACATATTATTTGTGGTAAGTTTCATTGAAATCGGAAGGGGTCGATCCGAATGGCATGATGGTTTGACATGTTTTCACCCAATCATTATTGTGTAATTTTTATTATAAAACTCATAATGATTACGGTCCCTGATTTTTAAATATTAAATACGTTCGGCACTCACCAATTTTTTGTGCTTTCAATAAAAACTCACGAACAAAAAAATATGTCACATATATGTGACATGAGTTTTCTAAACGATTTTCTTAAGAGAAACTGCGTGTCACGTATATGTGACATTCATAAAAGTCACATATAAGTGACATGAGTTTTGTAAAGACTTGGTGTCACATATGTGAGTCACTAAATGGTTTGATTTATATCAATAAAAATAAATTTAAAAATTTTAATATTTGCTACATATGTATACACTTTACTGGCTGTGCCAAATTTTGAAACATGGATATGACCATAATCCGATTACATCACCCTCTTTGTCTCTGCAGACTCCACATATATACTTGGTTGCGGTCCTTTTTTTATTTTTAGTGCACTGATGGCATCGTTTTCTTGATCTTTGTTTTTGAGTCTCAGTCAAATATGCTTTTATAATCCTTTCTTTAAATGACAATAGTGATATGGGATTATTAACATTTATTTTGTTACAAATCCAGCAGGCATTCCAAAGTGATATGTCTATCAGGTGAAAAACACCTTCATATACCAGCGAATTGATCGCCTGGGGCAGGCATAATACGACCCTTTTGATCAGATCGATCGATACCTGACATGTTTTTATTGTAGTCAACAACCATTTTCGGTTTGAGTGTACTTACTCCTCTCATTGATATTGTGTTAACCATGTCAGAATTATGCTTTGTAGAAATCATAAGAACGTGCTGGTTTGTCTTTCCATTTTAAAACTAAAATGCCTTTTGCATTATGCCTCCATGCTGATGTTCCTCTGGTGAGCTTACTTTTTATAACATAAGTGGGATTACGTTTTCTATTTGCTCTTAAGGTTCCACACATTGTTGTTTTGTTACACAATAAATATTCTGCCAGATCTACGCTATTGTAATAGTTGTCCATATAAAGTGTGTGTCCCTTTCGCAAATAATTATGCATTAATTGAGCAAATGAATGTCCTTTTTCATTGCAAACGGTAGCTTTTCCAGTGTAAATAACCATATTTATTAAAAACTCATCTGTATTACATAGTTCGTAAAACTTTATTCCATACTTATGTCTCTTATTCGGAATATACTGCCGAAATAAAAGTCTTCCTCTCCACAAAATAAGAGCTTTATCCAAAGACAAGTTTTGGGGGGGACTGTAGATTTTGTTTACATTTTGAAGAATACGATTTACGACATTTTTAATTTTGTGTAGACGGTCAGATTTATCACATTGTTCAGGGAAATAGAAACCCATACAACGAATTATATTTTCAAACTTTATGCGACTCATAGTTCCACCGAAAATACTTTGGAAATAAAGCGGATTTTTGCTAATTTCCGGCTTTTTATTAAGGGGCATTGTAATACACAAAGCAATTACCTTTGTTATTCCTCAACGGTCACACCTTTCCATCTAAGAATATTAGATTTTGCGCTTAGTTTCTTATTTTTAGACATATAATTAGCGCGTGCATTTGTCCACAAAACAATTTTCTTAACTAACTAGTCAAAATCTGCATAAAATAATCTATTGGTTTTGCATTACGTGGTAAATCAATCGATAGTTTCTCTTCACTAGTAAATTCAATATATTGCGTTTCGGGCTCCACATCAATCCAATCATTTTCATATGTAACAATTCCACCACGATCGCTTCTAAAATATTATCATCTTCTGAGAAACTGTCTTCCCCAGACTCTTCACACTCATTATCTGCGGCAAAGCTGCTTCCAGAATCTTCAAAATCCATATCACTTTCTCTGGAATTCAAAATTGCCTCAAGAATTTCCTCTTCAGAAACTAGTTTTTTTCTACGACCCTCCATTCTAAACAATCAACGAAAAAATACATACATACATGCATACATGTTTTCTATATAAATATATACATAGGCAGTTAAAACGTTACAAAATTATAAAAAACTTACCTTAAAATTCTTGATATCAATAACAAAATGTACGCTTTTAGAATATAGAACCTTCTTCTATTGCTATTGCGACACGAATGAACTATTAAAAATGCATTGAAAGCTAGTTTTCATATCAATTAGCACATAAAATTTTGTTAGGGAATACCTGAAAAAAAAACGATATTTTAAAATAACTGCTTAGCGTATCCACAAACCGCAGCGCTCATTTATATCTGAACCTTGCCAGAAACTAAAAAATTACAAGAAAATTACTTCCAACAAACGTTCGTGAAATAGAAGCTTAATACATTTTATAATTATGCGACACATATATGTGACATGAGTTCTTATCAAAACTCCCATGTCACATATATGTTACGCTGAGTGGCGAACGTGTTAAAGAAATACAATCAAAATTCATATTACTTTATAAAATTTTTCTAGTCGTAACCGAATTACAACAAATATTTTTTCTGTGTGTAGCAACTCCAAAAACTTTTGTTTTTTATGTTTTTTGACCAGTTGCGTTCATCATTGCAAAAAATAAAGCACCGAAAAAAGGAAATTGACCTTCTTTAGGCATAAGGTTCATTCTAACTTATGCGTATTATGCACATTATAATTTATAATATCAAACTATTTCTTTTCTCTTAATTTTAAACTCCAATACCGAAACAAAGTTGTAGTTGTGATATGTAGTTGTGACATACTACTTGATGTATAAAACACTTTTATTATTGATGATTTTATATAACTGCTCTCCATATAGTGGTCCCACTGTTTAATGTATTGGTTAGCGGTCTCAGCTGAGTTGAAATTTCTTTTTAAAATGAACTTATTAAAAAACATGTCTTAAAATTTATTTCACACAAATATTTAATGCATTATTTTTGTGTTTTGTTATAACAAAATAAACCTTATTAAGTTACACTAGTATTTGTGAAAAGAAAGACAAATTTTTAAAGGAATATCTGCAATAATAAAAAAAAAACACCTTTCTATATAAGGCAGAATTACTGATATCGTTGTTAGACATTTACTTTCTATATTTGTCCACCCAAATACACAAGTTTTAAGCTCCTGTTGAGGCTCATAAACAAAAAACACTGTGGAATATAATGCATTATATTGAATTTGGTTTGACAGCATGTTGTATTCATGGACACGTCATAGGCTTAGGGATCTATTTGATATGTTTGTAATATTGGATTACTTACACATTTCAGTTGTATTTTGTTTGTTGTTGTTTTTTTTTTTATCTTACTCTGCTAGCCTAAACCTTTTTATCCTTTTTTTGTTTTTGTATGTCGCCTGTTAGCCTATGTCGCTTGTGTTTTCATTTTTTTGCTAACTTAGAAATCCTCTAAAAGCTTTTTTGTTTGTGTTTTTCTTTTCTTTTTTTTGTAACGTGTTGGTTTTATGTTTGCGATAACAATGATCATTGATGTTGACGATAACATGTATATTCATTTTTAATCTATTTCGTATGTGAATACTTTCATTCTTTTCAATAAACAACATCCATTTAATGATGAAAGTTATTTTCTTTTGCAAAGATAATGAAAGGTTTCCTGTTTGTTTTTTTGTGCCCCTTTTTTTTAACATGTTGTCTCATAACTGTAGTTTGAGTGATAAAAAAGTTTTGATGGTGATATGCAATGAAGTGCAAAAATTTGAATCCATGTTAACAACTACACATAGAGAACAAATTTTTCGGTTCAATTATAATTGTGGCCCAACGAATTTTCGTAGTTGCATGTACAATCACATTATTCTGTTGTGACTACTGAATTATATAATCCTTTTTACTGTTAGTTGATATAAGCAATTGATATTATACATTAATTCGATTGCATCAATAGTGGCATTAGTTGTTACATTGGAGTTGTAAATCTATAATATTAATAGGCAAGCGATTTATTGTAACCGATATAAAAATTTTAGTTAATAACCGATTTTGACCGAACATACCTCATTTGAAAGGTATTTTTTTTTTTAAAGATATTCACAAGATTTGCAGATATGCACCATCTGGAACATTTTTTTTAATAATGCCCATTTATAGCATACATAAAACACCTGCTTTATGTGTGTTTATTATAAATATTAAAAGCCCTGTATTGAATTGTTAATTAGCTAAAATTGCTTAGAATCTTTTAGGCTGTTCAACAAATATTTATAATAAAATTTAATGAATTTTATTTAAAAAATATCGAATTGAGGATTGGCTAAAATTAGGCTCTCACAAAACTATTTATTACACGAAAAAAATAAAATTTCCTAAAATCTGCACTCGAATTTTGAGGGCTGGGCAGTGCTAGTTTCTTTTAATGATTGTATATAGTGGGTGAGTAAAATGTGGGATTTAATATATTTTATACATTCTTCATTAACTTATATAATAGACGATCTGGTGAGACAAAACAAAAAAGATAGTAATGGGCCATATCCGCAAGCATGTTCCGATAATATTCCTAACAGAATAAATAATATTTACTACCAAAGCATAGCCCGCGAAATTCGGATGCAAATTCTAGGAAATTTTATTTTTTTTATTAAATAAATTATTTTATAAGACCCTAAAGATATACTAAGCAACTTTAGCCAATTCACATTTGAACACCATTTAATATCGACTGCGTTATTGTCGTATTGGATTATGCCCAAAATTATTTTTCAGTTCAACACAGGGCTGTTCATATTTTCAAAACTTTAATAAACACACACATAACATTTTGTAATTTTATTTATGTGTTAGTAGCAACTTCAAATGCATTTTGCTCCCAAAAAAAATGTAAAAATGTAAAAATCTGTAAATCTGGTGTATGACTTCTGTTCACTTCGGCGTAAATTATTCGGACTGGTCATAAGATCGAAGTTGCCTGTTAGGAACATTTATACATATTTTTCCAAAAAGTCATACAAAATATATTTTACCACGAACTAAGTTCAGGAAGAATGCTGTATTAAAAATAAGTAAGAAAATTATAGTCGGTCTAGACCGACCATATGATACCCTGGTCTAGAGACCTTTCGGTCCAACTAATTCGATAAAGAAAATAAGCACAACCCAAATTTGAGTGGGATTGTTATTAATTTTTTTTTGCTGCAAATATGAAAAAGTTCATATCAGGTGTATTTTTATATGGGGAGTAGGTCGGAAAATTGACCCATTCTGACCATATTTTGTCAGGTCACTTTAATTTTTAAAAAATATATACAAACCAAATTAGAGAAAAATCTGTGCAATATTTTTGTTTTTTGATAGATTTAAGTGAATATCGGGAAGCAGCTTCTATGGGACCTATGACTAAGAATTTTCCTATAGGGAATAGTTTTGAACTACTGACTAATGGATATAATAAACACATACAAACCCAATTTGACTCAGATCTATATTATAATTTGGATCAAATGGCACTTCATGTCGGTTTCATACTGGTCATTTGTATGGGGGTTAGGTCTGAACATGAACCGAATTCCACCAATTTCAACAGCGTTCATCCTATCGTCTATAAAAGCTCACGTACCAAATTTCATCAAAATTTATTCATATTTGCGAACTGTAGTTTGATTAAAATTTACACGGACACTCAGACGGACGGACGGACGGACGGACATCGCTAAATCGACTCAGAAAACGATTCTTAGTCGATCGGTATAATAAAAGATGGGTCTAGGTCAGATATTTTTGGTAGTTACAAACGGCAGCACAAAGTCATTATACCCAAACCATATAATGGTGTGGCAGAGCCCAGCTCTCGAAATTCGAGTGAAAATTCGAGGAAATTTCATTTTTTTTTATTTAATAAATTATTTCCTAAGACCCTAAAGATATACTAAGCAATTTTAGTCAATTCACAATTCATATCCATAGCGTTATTGACGTTATTTTCGTTATTGGTTTATGCCCAAAAATATATTTAAATTCAACACAGGGCTTTTCTTATACAATATTCGCAATTTCATTAAAAATTGTAACAAACAGACACATATTATTGTACAATTTTATGCATGTGTTAGTAGCAACTCTAAATGCAATTTGTCTCCGAAAAAAATGTAAAAATTTGTAAATGTGGTGGACAGCTAAAAAACTGCCTTTCAAATGAGTTACGATTGGTCAAAGTCGGGGTAAAACTGACAAAGTTACATTGGTCAGAAGAGATCGCCTTGCATATTAATATTATACATTAAATTGGTGTTGTTTTGAAAAATTTTAATGAATATATTTATTTATCTATTTATTCAGCTACAATATATGTATCAACGTCTAAGCAAAAAGTTTTAATATTTAAAAAAATAATACAGATTTTAAATACAGTTATAAACATACATCATTAGAGCTCAAATAAATCGCTAGTCTTACTTTAGTAATATCGAAAGCATCGGATAAATTCGGCGCAAATTCTTCGGACTGGCTCAAAATTGATAAAATCGAAGTTGCCTGTTAGGAAAATTTATAAATATTTTTCAATGAAGGCATCCAAAATCAATTTTACTATGTACTAAATTGAGGAAGAATGTTATATTAAAAATTATCCTTCTACTTTTCAAAATTAGAAGCCTTATTAGAGCCAACGACTGCAATACATTGGAAGACTCAATTCCACCTTCCACAGAAAATAACGAAGACAAAATTGTAAGAATTGTTTCTGAACTGATTCAAGCCTTTTGATGAAGAGATTGAACTGTGGATCGCAGATTTCTGATGCGTATTCAAGTACCGGCCTTATCCAAGACGTGATAAGATAGATTTTTTTTACATAAGGATAATTAAGTTCCTTTTAGAAACGTTTTGTAATACTTAAAACACCATTGGCCTTATTAGAAGTGATTGTTGCATGATAATTAAAACTTAGTCCTTTATCGAAGTGAACTTCCAAATAAATGAATGAGTCGAATGAGTTTAGCTTTGTGTCATGGATGACATAGTCGTTTGTAGCTGGCGAATATCTAGAGAACTTCATAGACTGAAACTTTTTAAGATTTAATTCCATTAAGTTGACAATACACCATTTGTAGAAGCTATTTTGGTCAGACTGGAGACGTATACTCTCTTCATTGTTTATGAGGGTTAAGTAGATTTTTTCATATATAAGGATATTACTATATTGAATAGACTTTGTGATAGGAGAGGTCTAAGGTAATTCCCCTGATGGACACCAGAATAACATCTATAAATTTCGATTTAGAGTTATTGAAGAGTACACATTACTTACGATGTTTTAAGTATAACCGAATCAATTTTAGAAAGTTGCCGCAGAATCCATTAGTATCGAAGTCCGCTAACAGTAGATCATCAAAAGCTTTGCTAAAGTTGTTTTTTTTTCCAGAATGTAGGATTTATATAGGAAATTCCATTAGATTAGTAACCACAGAAAATTCTTTGCAAAAACTATGTTGAGCTTGTGATAAAATTGATGATATTTCGTGTAGTAGTAGTAGTGGCAGTAGTAACTCCTTATTTTTAAAAATTCATTCCAAAGACACAATATAAAAATTACATAATTTTAAGAATAACACACGGCTTTGACTATGTCATTATCCGCAAAAATCGGGTATAGTGAGTATAATTCTATATACAATGTTTAATGTTAAATGTTTTTTTTTTAAATTTAATTATTATATTCATTTATTAAAAAAATTTCGATATCCTAAAGCGTTAATAATTTATTTAACCAAAATTTCCTAATTATACAACTCTCCATCTAAGATTTTAATATAATTCTCCTCCGATATATTGTAAAAACAAATTATTGCAGCCAGAATCAACTTAAAATGTGGTATCTGCATATAAAGTGTTGAGTTGTTTCAATTCCTCCTGTATTGCACAACGATCATTCTTGATTATTTCTGATTAAAAATCGTGAACCATTTAATTTTACTAGCAGATTCCAGCCCTCGAAATTCGAGCGTAAATTCTAGGAAATTTTATTTTCTCATTAAATAAAGACCCTTAAAGTATGCTAATCAATTATAGCCAATTCGCAAATAAACACAAAAATCAAACTCATTTTTATTACAAACTCATTAACAAATTTAATAAACACACACATAGGATTGTATAATTTTATGTATGTGGGGGGTTTCATGTCAAGTGCACCAACGTTTGAAACCCATGTCTTCCGATCGGGATGAAATTTGCACCAAGGTTAGTTCTATTGGATTGTAGTTTAGGCACAATTTTTCAATAAGTTCGGTACAGATCTTTCTGAGTTAGAGGGGATCAAAATTTGACATTTTTTTTTCATAAGAAAGCTTAGAATTTTTCCTTTAAGAGCTTTTTGGTCGCTTAGTGGGACGGGAGTGGGATATCTATCAAAATAAATGTTTTGTAACTCAAGACAACGGTTTTTCAATTTTTCACAAATGCACTATTTTGAATTTTTTCCTATTTGTGTATAAAACCTTACAAATAATAGTTATACTGAGAAACTAGACAAATTAACCTTTCCGAAGGTATGTAACATACCTTCATAACATAATAGAAGAGAATGGTTATCTGTAGCCTAAAAGAGTTATTTGCAACATTTCAATCTGAACACTAGGAGTTAGAGTTAGAATTGACTTCACGAAATTAACGCAAATGAGGCAAAAACATTGTGTTTTGGCAGAAAGCAGCGGAACTCACACAGTATTCGTTTGCATTTACAATGAAAATGTTAAACTGATGTTGAAGGAAATCAACTTAAAGTATTTAACAGATGATTCGGCAGAAGATTTACACGATTACCGCGATTGCCTTAAATTGACTGTGTGTCCTAATGCACCAACTTATTGTCACTTAGGTGAATGTACCAATTACCCGAAAACCACATTCATCAAAGAAAATTTAATCAACTCTTTAGATCGAGAATATATAGAGGAGGTCAAATTTGTGTCTTGGATTCAGACTGACAGATGCACATTGAAAACAATTATTTTAAATGTGGATGATTTTGTGGAAGAAATGTGTACAGGATTGCTAAACTTGAGAAACCATGACTTTTTAGTCAAAGAGCAATGGTCGTTCTTCAAGGATTTGAAGATACATTTCAAGTCTGGTGAATTCGTTATTTCATATGATTTCGCAGAAAACTATAAATATGTTCTTCAGGATGCCATACAAGCATTCCACTTCAATAACGACCAAGCAACTATATTCACAGTAATTATTTACTACATGAAAGATGAAAAACTGGAACACAAAAGTATGGCAATCATATCTGACGATTTAAAACATGATACCGTTGCAGTTTACGAGTACCAGAAGAGAATACTAAAATTTCTAAAATCTAAATTTACACTAAAGAAGGTATGCTACGTTTCGGACGGAGCTCGTCAACATTTTAAAAACAAAAGTAGCTTGGCAAATCTTATGGCCCATGAAAAAGACTTTGGAATGCCAGCTGAGTGGCATTTTCATCCTACTGCTCATGGTAAAGGAGCATGTGATGGTATTGGAGCAAACCTTAAAAGAAATGCAGCGAAGTATTGCCTCCAGTGCTCTCATCAAGATCGCATCTTAGATGCGACTGCTTTATTCCATTGGGCAAAGAGGAAATAGTTTTTAGTAGCAAAGAGGATCATCAGGAAACATTGAAAACACTGAAGAGCAGATTCGATGCTGCGGTAACAATCGATGGCACCGCCCAATACCATGCTTTATACCGCTTGTCGATGGAAGACTCAAGTTGAAAAAGTTTTCTGCCTCTATTCAATGCGATTTCTTTCCAAAAACAACAAATAAACCAGCAGCGAAATCAACAGCTGAACCTAGTAACGCCAAGAAAGGATTGACAAAAAAAAAACGCAGTAAATAAAGGCGACAAAAAGGCTGGATGAAAGACTGGGTATTTAAAATTTACAAGACTTAAATACTTCATCAGCTACAATAAATTAAGTATAAAAATAGTTATGATATAAATGGATCTAATGCAATTAAGATTAAATTTTAATAAATTATTTATCTTTTTATTTTTAATATTATTATTATTATACATTAATTTAATTATTATTAAAAATAAATAAAAAATAATAATTTTTCAACATTTCTGTAGAAAAAAAGCGATTTTTTTCCTGAGGTTAACATATTCTGGGTATTACAGTATCGAGGGTATAAAATTTTAGTTAGGTATGTTATATTCCTTCGGAAAGTTTAGTTTGTGTAGTTTCCCAGTATAAGTTTTATTTGTAAGGTTTTAGACACAAATAGGAAAAAATTCAAAATAGTGCATTTGTGAAAAATTGAAAAACCGTTGTCTTGAGTTACAAAACATTTATTTTGATAGATATCCCACTCCCATCCCACTAAGCGACCAAAAAGCTCTTAAAGGAAAAATACTAAGCTTTCTTTTGAAAAAAAAAAGAAAATGCCCTTTTTGAAAAAAAAGGCAAAAAATGCTTTAATTTAGTAAAAAAAAAAGTCAAAAAAAATTTTTTTTTTAAAGTATTTTTTCCGAAATATTGAAGAAATAGCTATCTAAACTCTTTGGGAGAGAATTTTCTAAGAACAATAGGTAATAAGTTACATGGATGAGAAAAAACACCTGTTTGGCCAAAATGTCAAATTTTGATCCCCTCTAACTCAGAGAGATCAGGACCGATCTTGTTGAAAAATTGTATCTAAACTACTATCCAATAGGACTAACCTTGGTGCAAATTTCATCCCGATCGGAAGAAATCGGTTTCAAAAGTTGGTGCACTTGACATGAAATCCCCCATGTATTAGTAGCAACTTTAGATGCAATTTACTCAAAATAAAGGAAAAAATTTAAAAATCTGTAAATCTGCAAAATAGCTAAAAAGAAATACCTTTCAAAAAATCACGTTTGGTCAAAATCGGGATAAAATGGTAGAATAAAACATCCTCAAATTTGAGCGTGCTTCAGAGATATATGGTTTTTGCTTGGACTTTAGTGTGGAATTCATGCTGTTTTTTTCCGTTGCGTTTCTATTTAGTTTATGTTTTGTCAAAATCATTTTTTGTCAATAATATCAAACCTAAGTAGTTGTACTCATTGACAATTTCAACCTCTTCTCCCTTGAACAGCCATTTATCATGATTAGCCAATCTTCCACCATTTCTAAATACCATCGTTTAAGATTTCGTAAGATTCACCTCTAGATTCCAGTAATCACAGTATTCTTTAAGCCGTTCAATCATTTTCTGAAAATCCTCTACCTCTTATATTGGGTGATGGAATTGTGATGCCATCGCCTATAAATTCATGAAGGTCGTTAATGTAATTGCTTCACGCCTGATATTGAATCGAAAGGTTCTGATAGTTCAGTGCCATTCCATACAGTAGAACTTGTTGTAGAATAAACACTCCCTAAAAACATGATAATTTTTGTTGATACCCCAAGCGTATGCAGTTTAAGTATAAGTGATTTCAGAGCAGCTTTGTCAAAAGCTGCCTTAAAGTCAACACCCTTTCTTTTCATTAATATTTAAATAAAGAATTTCTGCCAACTTATAAATACTGTCCATTGTGGAGTAACCTTTCCTGAATCCTGCTTGAAGTTCAGTAATAATGTTGTGTTGTTCAATCCATTTCTATAGACGTTCATTCATAATACCCATCATAATTTTTGATACACCTTTTATAAATGAAACGCCTCAGTAGTTACATGCCAAATTTGCATTACATTTTTTAAATATTTGGTATATTGCACTCTAAGTAAATGTTTAATCCACTTGCATTCTATTAAAAAGATTATTATAGCATAAAGCCAGTTGTACCAATAGTTCGCTGGCGCATTTTTAAAAAATTAGTAGGGTACTCTATCTTCTCCTGGGGCTTTGTTTATTTGTGCCTTTTTTAGAACTTGTATTTTCTCTTTAGTTGTTTTTTCAGAGTTCAGAGAAAAACCGGCATGATAAAAAGGGGAATAACTAATTCCTTTGGACAGGATTTAATACTTCCATAAAAACATATTAAATTCAGACGATAAGACATTGATTATTTGTGTACATGGATGATTGCAAATTTATGTTGCTAATTTCCACCAGTTTAATTTAAATTTAAATTTTTGCAGTCTTTTAATTTGCTTTCTTCGCAGTTTGTTTTTTATATCTTTTTACAACTAGTAAGTAACTTTGGTTATCTTCAACATTGTGCATTTGTTAAAGTTTTTCAAAAGTTTAAATGAATTTTTTCTAGCATTGTGACATTTCCAATCAAACCATGGACTCCTTTTTATGTTTTTTTTATATTAACTCGGGAGCAGCGCATTGAGCTGATTTCATGAAAATGGGATATGGGAAGGAGGAAAGAGGGAGTAGTGTTTGTGGATATTTGACTTAAATTTTATTAGATTATAACTGTCAGGAAAGATCTCTGCGGGGAGTTTATTCCATATACGGCTAGCTCGACTGATAAACGAATTCTCTCTGCAATACATTGTGCGGTCACCTGGACAATAGACCACAAACGGATGTGATCTACTATAGAAGCGGATAGAGTGAACCGAAACTCGGGCACTTGGAATAAGTTCGCTAATCTCAGAAAAACATTTCCCATGGTAATATCTAAAGAACAGTGCTACATAACCCACATTCCGACGGTGTTCCAAAGAATCAATAGAGTTGGATACCCTACTGTCACTGATGAACGCCAAAGCCCTCCTTTCCACACGGTCCAGTAGCTCCAAAATAGACTTTGAAGCTCCTGCCCATATATGGGAGTTGTATTCCATTTTCGGTCCGATGTAAGTGGTATAGATTTTAAGGAGATCAGAAGAAGTGAAGTAATTTTTACACCGTTTTAGAAAACCAGGACACTTGAATGCTTCTTTCGACACTTGAAAAACATGCTCGTTCCAACGAACATCACATTGAATTCTCATGCCCAGAATATCAAGATTATTGACATTGTTAATTCCATGCCCCTACAGCATTGAGAGAGATTGTTAACAGGTCTTGATTGAGTGTGTCATTCATTGTCTGCCTTTTGCCCCCCAACCTTCAAGAGGCTTGGCCTACAATGAAAGGAAAATGAATGACAAATGCTGCTGTCAACTACGAAAGAGTACATAGAATTAAAAGTTTGATTAAGAAGGCCATTCAGAAAGATAAGGAAAAGAGAAGGAGAAAGAACGGAACCTTGAGGAGCCCCTGAATTAAGCTGAAATTAGATGAGACCCCATCAATATCAACACGTATTGTTCGGTCTCTGAGAAAACTCGATATAAATCGAGAGAAGTCATTGTTCTTTATCCTTTTAACAAATGACCAAAAGCTCTTACTACCCCGAGGAGCAAAGAGAACTTTAGCATGAAGACGCTGATCGTAAAGAAACTTAGTGTTTTGGCACATTCAGTTCTCACCTGTTGGCATTGTATTTCAGTGACGGAATTCTTATTTTCACGCCAATACCTGAATGCTTCCTCCCCGGCTCTGACTGAATCTCTGCAAGTCTGGTTAAACCATAGCTTTTGATTAGGTTTAGCCAAAAATTGCTTTGATCGAATGAATAATCGCATACCAAGTACTAGTATTTTTTCCACCATTTTCGCAGAAGCATCAAACAGGAAACAAAGTTTCCAGTTGAAATGCTTGAAAAAATCATTGAGCTCAGCCCAACGAGCCTTTTCGTAAATAAAAACTAAGCGCTTAATAGCTGGTGCTGAAACACTTTGTAGTACAGTGTACGAAAAGGATACAGAATACGAGAGGTGCAAGTAGTTTCACTTCATACTTATCAGGGTGTGAAGTGAGAAAAAGGTCGAGAGTATTTTGTCGTTGCCCTTCAATGCACGGAATGTGCGTTGGTTGATTCACTATTTGCGCAAGATGGTTATGCCCCGCGAAAAGCTCAACGTAACGGCCTTCGGGAGTTGTTTGACTCGTAAGGTGAAGCCAAGTAGGGTTACGGATATTAAAATCACCGGCAACAACGATTTCACTATTCGTTTCGTATGATTCTAGAAATGGATTCAGAAAGGTTGTCGAAGCCATTATAGGTATGCTCCCTTTCTGTACTTGGGCTTCTATATAGAAGCCCGAAGTGCAAAATGTGTGACCTGATTTTGAACTTAACACAAAATGAGTTAAATTCTGCATTACTACAGTTCAACATTGTCGCGAATGTACATAACAAGGCCCCTATGAAGAATAAAGAGGGACAGAAGTTGATAACCTGGTATGTGAAAATGCTGTGGATCAGCATCCCCACTTACCTGGGTCTCACATAAGGCGAAAACATCCGGCCGATGAAAGCAAATGTGGGCATATACAGAGAAAAATTCGATCTGAGTCCACGTGTGTTGCAGAAGTCGATACGAAATATACCTGTCACCAAATAAAATAAAAATGAAGTCAATTTTCCTTACGATAGTACAAGTGCAAGTACCTGCTTTATTGCTGAAACGTTTTATTGTGATCAGTGCTATACCTTCATCACTAATTAACTCAAAAACAAAACAGATACCAGCTGCTTGTACTACGTAGAAAAGGGAGAAACAATAAGAGTGTTAATCAACAACAATGACACTGAAATTCATTTGCTTTGTCATATTGCAGAGAAAAAAAAGTATTAAAAAAAAAAAAAAAACTGCATGTTGTCGAAGTGCTCATGTGATGAGAGTTATAATATGTTGATTTTCTCAGGTACATATACTTCTTTTGAATCATTAATTTTGTATGTAAAACTTTTAATTACTTCAATTAAATCTATATCATTATTATTTTCTTTCAATTGGCTTATTCGTGCTGCGACGTTTTCACCATAGTCGACATTTTCTTAATCAAACCACATAAGTTTTGGTAACAGTTATCCTGACTCATTAACCGATTTTACATTCAGTGTTACATTACTACATAAATGATCGGACCAGGTTTTGTCTTCTATGGTTACATATATTATTAACTGACTTCCCTACTCCGCTAACAAAAGTGAAGTCTTAATTTTCGGTACCGATAATAGCTCCATAAATTTGTTTCCCTTGCCATTTATATGTGATGTCTTAATCACCAAAAGATATTTCAATGAAGACGCACGCGTTCATGTCACTTTGACGAGCTAAGATTCAAGTGCTTTATTTCCTTTTTCTTCTTCTTAATCTAATATACATAGGTAGCACTTTTAGTGCGAGCGTTGCCATATAATTAAATATAAAATACCCAACATGCCCCTCCCAAAACTGGCTCTTACAATTTATCATAGATACATAAGTACATACATATATGCTTAAATTATGACATCAATCTATTTCAAAATCTGATATCTGTTTTACTACTCTACCGTGTTGACGCAGCCGTAACTGACGTCGCGGTATTTCGAGTGCATTTGGTTGAGCATCACTCAACTTTTGTATGCTACTATACTCTACATTCTCTTCGCCAGTATTGAGGACGTCACGATTGATAGAAACAGTGGCATTGTTGATCACAGGTGCATTTTCCGAATTTATATCACCTTGTTCATTGTTACCATCATTTCGAATTTGATTTAAGTGCCTTTTAATACTCTTGCTATTTTCAGACAACAAACACCAGTACGTACGCGGACCAAGTTGCTTAGTGATCATTGCAGGAGACCAAGAGGCCTTATTTGGATTATTATAATTGCGTACCCAAACCTTTTGCCCTTTACGAAATTCTATATTTCGTTTGCCATTATAGTATGTAGCACTTTTAGCTTGAGATTGCAATATTTTTTCCTTAACAAGAGGCGGCTTAATTGACGAAAAACGAATTTTTAAATTTCTACCAAAAAATATTTTTCCTGGTGATTCAACGGTCGTGCAATGTTTTGTATTTCTATAATCTATTAAGTAACGATTAACTATTGTCTCAATATCACCACATTGATTAGCTTTAAGATTAGCAAAGATGGATTTTTTTAAGGTTTTTACTAAATTTTCAGCCTGCCCGTTCGTTGCAGGATGCCCAGGGGCTGTAAATATATGGTTTATATGATTATTTTGGATAAAATTTTCGAATTCATCTGACGTGAACTGACGTCCGTTGTCGCTCACTACTGTATCGACTAATCCAAATCGACAAAATAGTTCAATTAACTTTTTAATAACAAACGAAGATGTTATTTCTTTTGTTTTAAAAACCTCGATCCATTTCGAGTATGAATCTACTACTAACAAAAAATAGTAATTTGTAATAGGTCCTGCAAAATCTATATGGATTCGACTCCATACAGTATCCGTCGGTTTCCATGAAATTAAACTACATTTCTCTGGACTAGATTGCAGTTCCTGACAAGGTTTGCAATCTTTTATCATTTTTTCGATATCGCTATCTAATCCTGGCCACCATAGATACGACCTTGCTAGAGCTTTCGTTTTAACTATACCTAAATGCGAGGTATGAAGTTCTCGTAATAAAAGCTTTTGAAACTTGTTGGGAATTACTGTTCGATATCCCCACATTATGCAATCATATTCAACACTAAGCTCAGTTGCTTTGTTACAAAATTGTTTGAACTTGTCATCTTTAATTTTATTAAGCGTACCATTTAGGATAGCTTCACTAACTTTAGCTAAGACTGGATCCCTTTTTGTTTCCTTGCCGATATCCTTAAAATCTAAATGAAGGCAGTTATGCTTTTCTATGAAATTAATGTAAGTGTCTCCTTCATTATCAGGGCTTTCTGAAGATTGAGGCATCCGTGACAAATTGTCAGCTATATTCGCCTTTCCGCGTATATATTATATTATATAGTCAAAACCCGAGAGAATAACCGCCCATCGTTGTAAGCGAACTGATGCCATACTGGGTAATCCCTTGTTTTCATTAAAAATTGTTAAAAGAGGCTTATGATCTGTGCGTAACATAAATTGCCTTCCCAGCAAATATTGTTTTAGTTTAGTAACTGAAAAGACGATTGCCAAAGCTTCCTTTTCAATCGTACTATAATTCTTCTCTGATTTTCTGAGTGCTCTGGACACAAATGCAATGGGTTTAATCAAATTATTTTGAAATTTATGAGATAAAACACCTGATACTGCATTGTTTGATGCATCAGTAGTTAAAATAACTGGCAATTGCGGATTAAAGTGATCCAGGCATATATTTGCTATTACGTCAGACTTTATCTGATCAAATGCCTGTTGGCACCTGTTTGTCCATATGAATTTTTTGTTTTTTTGTGTGAGTTCATAAAGTGGAATCATTTTTTCCGAGAAATTGGGTATGGACTTTGAACAGAAGTTAACCATCCCGTTAAATGCTAACAGCTCTTAAATGTTGGCTGGCGGCTTTGCCTTTTATATGCAAGATATGCGTTCATCAGTTTTGGTTAAACCATTCTTATCTATTGAGAATCCCAAAAAGGATATTTTCGATTGAAAAAACATGCACTTGTATTAAGGACTAATTTTAATGTGTCAACATGCTCACGTATATTTTTCCCTGTGACCGTGATGTCATCTTGATACACAACTACATTGGAAATCCCCCTCAATAAATTTTCTATCGTTCTTTGGAATATAGCAGAAGCAGATTTTATTCCAAAAGGTAAACGTTTTACCCTTAGTGTTCCCAAATGTGTGCTCCATGCACACAGATTCTGACTTTCTTCATCAAGAACTAATTGATTGTATGCGTTAGCCATGTCTAATTTAGTAAAAACTTCACCACCCTCTAATGCCGCGAAAATTTCATCTATCCGAGGTAAAGGATACTTTACATCAGTTAAATATTTATTTATTGTGATCTTGTAATCTCCACAAATGCGTAAACCACCGTTTGGTTTTAGCACCGGCACTAATGGAGTTCCCCACACGGAATTTTTACAAAGCTCAAGGATGTCCTGTGCTATTAAGTCCCGAAGTTGGTCTTCTATTTTCATTTTCCACGCGAACGGCAGTGGTCGAGGCTTTAGAAAAATTGGTTTAGCTTCTTTACAAACTGATAAAGATACAGTGCCAAGACTATATTTGCCGATTTTATTATTGAATACATCTGAAAACTCATTCTTTAGTGCATACACGAATTTTTAATTATTTTCAATTGTATTGCTTATCGTATTTATTTGTACAAGCTCAAAACTAAATGCCCTCAAAAATGTTCGACCTAGTAATGGCGGACAATTTAATTTGGAAACCACAATTACAATGTCTTTGGTCCTGCCACTATACGTTACTGGTGCGTTGTACTCAGCAAGAATCTCGATACGATCTCCGCTGTAGTCAACATATGGTACATTGCATTTTCGAAGTGGTCGTTCAATTTTGTGTTGTAGTAGAAAACTTTCTGGTATCAAAGTGCAAGGTGCACCTGTGTCGCATGCCGCAGTCATCGTAACGCCATAAATAATGACAGGTAGAGAATATACGTTTGTTGACTTATCATTAGAAACGCTAAATATTGAAAAATCAAAAACATTATTAAGATTATTGTTGTCGGTATTACCAACGGAATTCGATACATAATTTATACTCTTCTGCGACGAAGTACGACAAATAGATTGCAAATGCCCTATTTTTCCACATCCATGCCACTTTCTCTTCTCAAATTTGCATTGATTGGACACGTGATTCTTCCAACCACAATGTGAACATGGATTATTAGCTGAACCATCGTTTTTCTCAGAAATTTTGCTGCTTTTATGGTTGTTGCTTTCGCCTTTAGACATCTTGTAACTTTTGTTGTTGTTGCACTTCACATAATTAACACTGCTCTCGTTGATGCTGTTGGATTTTGTTGCTGTTTTGGTCTCGACTATCATTGCTCGTCTGAGTGCTTCTTCGCATGACAGGTTCTCGGACTCTTCGCATAATTTGTCAAATATTTGGTGTCGTGAACCAACCGCAAACTGATTTAGGGTAAATGCTTGTAAATTTGAACCAAATTTGCAATTCAAGGCAAGAGTTTTAACTCGCAAAAACCATTCGGCACATGATTCACCGTCCATTTGCGTTGACATATGAAACTTCTTACGCTCTTGGAAAATAATAGTTGGAGGCGTATAGTGCGTGTGTAATATTGTACACAAATCCTTTAAGGTTTTCGTTATCGGCGAATCTGGGCTGCACATACTATGCAATACATTATAAGCCGCTGCACCGACTGACTTTAGAAGTACTGTCTTTTGATATTGTCATCTGTACACTTGATTTCCATAAGATGAATTTCCAACTTTTCCCTCCATATTGCCCATGACTCCCTGTCTGGACTTAATTCTGGAAGTGCTTGCACAAACGTCATCATTGATGTTGCGTTTGCCGTATTTTGTCGAGATGCTTCTTCCGGCATGTGGAATTTACGTTTTTCAGATTATGTTTTTCAGATTATATGTGATGTATCGAGTTTTCTTTTTTATTTTTTTTTTTATTTTTTATATAAAATAATATTTTGCAAACACCGTACTTATGAAAATGTTTCTTTATACGTTTTCCCTCGTCGCCAAAATATGTGATGTCTTAATCACCAAAAGATATTTTAATGAAGACGCACGCGTTCATGTCACTTCGACGAGCTAAAATTCAAGTGCTTTATTTCCTTTTTCTTCTTCTTAATCTAATATACATAGGTAGCACTTTTAGTGCCAGCGTTGCCATATAATTAAATATAAAATACCCAACAATAACCACATCTTTTGATTTTCTTCTTCCCATGTAAGCGGGATACCAACTTTTAATTTCCTTCTCCATCATTTGTTGCATTTCACCAATGCTTACGTTTAAGTCGCCAATTACCAGTTTATTATTTGCACCCTTTTCAACAAAATGACTCTCAGCTACCCCGATATCTTCTTACCATGTTGCACCACGTAAATATAGTGGATGTATTGTAATATCAGTGCCTTCTGTTTTGATATTTATGATATATATGCCTGAGTTATTATTAGACGTACACCTAAGTTCACGCTGATTTATATTCTTGCTGATTCCATACAAAGAGCCGCTAGTATATCAGCTATAAGTTTCTCAAAATGTTTTGGTATATCATTTATTTTTGCAACTTCTCTATTATTAGTAGCATAACTGCAGCCACTAATTATATTTAATTAGTTTAGTGTGTAATCATTAGAAGTTGCAATCACCAACATATGGGATTGAAGCATATTATTCTTGATTTAAAAAGATATTTTTTTATAAATACCTTCATTTTTCAATTTAATATTTTTATGTTCCTCTCAGGAATAAATAGGAATAAATATATATATATATATATATATTGATCAATATGTATTGTATTTTAAAATATTAAATAATTAAAATAAGAATTTTTATTGCCGTAATAAATTTTTCTAATGGCAACTGATCTCCAAATAATATTTATTCTGTGTGTATTTGATGTCATTTCAATATGTTAAACGAAAGAAGAAACTCTGTAATGAATACTAGTAAAAACATTTGTTGCGAAACCACATAAGCATTTATTAAAAACTGAAAAAGATGACGGGGAAGTAAATATTTATATAGATGGAACAGTCTTCATGACGCCTTTGAGGATATCTTGTTAATGAAACTTTTTAAAAAATTCACTATTTCTTTTTTCTTCTTTAGTTCAGTTTTTTTTTTTGCAATATATGTATTATTTTTGTTATATGATTAACTTTGCTTTTAAATTTTTAGATGGTTGTAATAATACTGAGGATATGGACAAGGTTAACATCTTTGCATCTACTCTAGTTGAAAGATATTATTTTCCACAACACAATACGGCTGTTTTTAATACTTCAAAAGCATTATTTTATCACAGAAGATTTAAATCTCTAACATCACAATTTGTAACTAATATTAGTTGATACACATTCTATGCAACATATGGCTTTTTTGCTTTCTTAGTTTGTAAGATTTCCTTTTTGTACATAATTAATTACGATAATGATACATTTTTCCCTCATTTTTTTTATAAATTTTTTATCCTAGGTATTTGCTTACATAAACATGTTATTAGTGCCAAATGTTAAAAAAAAATTTTTTTTTTTAGGACATAATTATAATCCTTGTTAAATACGATTTGTATGCAAGGGATTCTGTTAACTTTAAAGTTTGTTTTTTTTTTTTAAATTTCTATAGGAATACTTTGGAGTTAATAAATTTAAATTGAAACTAAAATTTTTAGATTATTTTTTAATGGAAAAAATAACACAAAACAAGTAAGAAAACTAGTGTCGCTCTGTGCTGACTCTACGGTACCCAGCACCATGCGTTTATAGACCCTGTATCATAGGTGAAACTACTTGGATATAGCAAATAAGCGTAAACCAAATATAAGTAGCATTGTTATTAATTTTTTGGCATTCAGATATGAAAATGTTCATGTTCATATCGGATGCTATACATATATACATAGTAGGGACCGATCCTGACCATATATGGTAAGGTCACTTATAGTTTGAAGAGTTGCGAAAAAATGGGCACCCACCATACAAAGTAAATATTTAATGTCATATATCTAGAGTATTGTAATAGATAGATAGTGCGAATTTATAAGTTATCAACGTTAGTACTCGGAAAAAAATGGGTAGGATCAAACCAGTAAGCGTGGCTAGAGTACTATTATGGCCAGAGTCTTGAAACTCTATGCACGTCAATTGGTTATTAATGTTAGTAGTCGTACCAAAAATGGGCGAGATTGTGTTAGTGTGCGTGGCACCTCCCATACAAAAAAAATTATCTGGAGTAATATAAGCCCGACAGTCTTGAAACTACGTGTGAGTCCACGAATTATTATTTACAGTTCTATAGCAAAACAACGTTTTCCGGATCAGCTAGTAATTTATATAAGTGGAAGAGGTATTTCAATAAATATTAGATGTATATTTTCACTTTCTACAGACTTTGAGTTTACCATAGAAAGGCATTTGATAATATCAAATTGGTTAACGCATTTAAATTCAAAAGACTTTTTCACGACAAAATTTGGGATATTATTTGATAATATTATTGTAAAATTCATTATCAACTTCTACCAGATATGGAAAATTTAAATTGAATAAGTCAGCGTCTATTGAACAGTTATTACCAATTGCATCTTCCAATGCCAATATCTGTAATTAACTTCCAGGCTTTTTTGAGTCACTGGCGTAATTAAATTACAATGAAAAGAAATTGAACTCAGTAGTTTTGATTTTGCGGTTAGCATCTCTGCTCTCACTTTAAGAGAAATTGACATTAAATTAGCAACAATTATCAAAAAGCAACATTATAAATGTGAAATCGATAAACCTGAGAAGTTTATATTTGAAGTCTACTTTTCATTTGGATGCAATGTTTTGCCAATGATCGAAACGAAAAGAATAGGTATTCTCATAATTTTTTCTTTGAAGATACGAATAATGTTGGATTATTTATTTCATATACATGTTATAGCATAACATTTGAAGAATCTTAGAAAAAATTTTCTATTAAAAATTTTAATAAATAAATCCGTGGTAGCAAATCTCCGTTGTTATTTTGCGGTGAACATCAAAACTCGTTACGAGATCATGTGAAATAAAAAATCGAAATGCGTTTAAGACGTGACATGTTTCCCGAGGTTATGCCGTCTTTTTTTTTTTTTTTTTTTTAGCAGCATTTGAATTGAAAAACACGATTTTTGGTATAAAGTTTCGGAAATTTGTTGTTAAAAAATGGGGAAGAAAATGGAAAATACAAAAAAACTCTTTGGTGGTGCCTGGTGATTTATGTGTAGAATAGTGTATAAAATTTGAAAAGAATCGGTGAAGTACATTCTGAGTTATGATGTTCACGGACTTCAAACATTTATTTGTGAGAAAATCGATTCAAAGTTTTTTAAAAACTGATTTATATATATTATGAGGCCGGTCGCTGGCAACGCTGTATTTTTTTAAAGTTTTGGTTCGATTTGCTTGAAATTTTGACACAACACTCCCGACATGTCTTGCCCTTGCCCATTTTTTAAGTTCCCTGTAGGCAATAGCTTGTAAATTAAATTAAATACATTTTTTTTTAAACAAAATTACCTTTTATTCTTTCTCAGCTTGCCTTAATACCCGGCACGAATAAATATGTATCAAATCTTAATAACGAAATGCATAATCATATCACACACACATAAACACACACAAACAATTTTGCAAAAAGATAAATTTAGTTACCCTATACCAGGACATAATGACTTTATGCTGATGCTTGTAATTACCAAAAATATTTGACCTAGACCCATCTTTCATTATTCCGATCGATCCAGAATCCTTTTCTGAGTCGATTCAGCGATGTCCCCCCATCCGTCCGTCCATTTGTGTGTTCATAAGAGTGGTCCTACGTTATATGGACATTTTTCAAAATGTGACTTTGGGGATAGGCGGGATAAAACTAATAAATTTGAAGTTTGGGGACAATCGGAAAAAGAAAAGTTGCGCCGGAAATCGATTGAAAATTTCAAGTATGTTTATATTTGGAAAATATGACTTTTTTGAGATTTTATGAAAATTTTGTTCTACAGCTTAATTTTTCCGACAAGTTTTTAAAAGAATCGGGATCACTATTAAATTATCCTTTCAAAATTGAATAAAAATTCGCCAAGAAATAGAAAATGCCCCACTAGGTCAAGAAATTTGATAGCATTTTTTTCAACATTGAGAAATTGATTAACGCCATAAGTTTTTTTGTCTCTATACTTATAGGTAATCAGATATGCATTATTGTTTTATTACCACGTTGGTAACCTATTACGCATTGAGACCGAAAATGGGAAACTATTTTGATAAAATTTTAAAAAATCCTTTTTTAAGTTCTAAAAAATTTTCTTAAACAAATTGTAAAAAAATGGATTTGGCACTTTAAGATAAACTGTGTGAATTTTTAAGTGAATCCCTATGCCAGAATTTTTTTGACAAGGATTTAATTTTTGCGGATTTCGAGAAAAGTGGGATTTTTCAAAAATATTCTGTAAATGTACTCTTTCTAAATACTTGGTATCAAAAATTCATTCCTTTCCTCTTTTAAAGGTTGCTTCATTTTAATAGCCCAGGGTTTCGGAAAACAATAATATGACCCCAATAACATTTTTGGAATTGGGGTCACATTTAGCCCAAGCTAATAAAACAATTTATTCAAAAAACTCAAATATTTTGTAAGAGCTGTTGAGTTTTTAGATGCGACGTTTAAAATATAATAACCAAATGTGTAGAACTTCTATTTCTAAAATTTAGGATAAATCAGAGAACGTTAAGCCATTATTTGCCAAGGCCAGCTTTGGAGAAGTTCCTTAGCGAGAAGGTCCCTGGGGACCTTTTCATTTTCAAACTAAAATTATTCCTATTTCGGCCAGGACAAGCTACCCCAAAAGTTACCCTGTTTTCCAATAGAATTTTGTCAAAAATCGTTTAAAAGAAAATCCAAGGTGATGCGGCCAACAGTTTAGTTTTTATTGAGGTTTAAAGTGAGTAGTACGGGAACGCATGACAAGGTCCGTAGGGACCTTGTACTGAAATTACAAGAAATCATTAAGACATAAACTTTATTTTGGCTTTTTTTTAGCTGTTTTATTGTTTGAACACATTTTAAGCGAATTCTTCGAATTTAACATTTATTTTATTACCTTCTAATACTAATCTATATTTGTAGATATACGCGGATGTTCAAGCTAGAACACAAGTAGCAACGAAAAGGGTATAAATGCGGTTACAGTTTGTTAGTAATTATGTTAGTATAAAAAAAAAATAAAAAGATTTTAATTTATTTATCGACACTTTAATTAATAAACAATAATAAAATAACAAAACAAAAATTTTAAAATGCCTTTTTCATAGAAAATGTCATATCAACAAAAATAGGTCCCAACGGACCTTGTCATGCGTTTAAGGGAACCAGAAGTGTTGTTAGACGGAGAGTTAAATAAAAATTACCGAAGACGAGGTTTTGTATTAAATTCGATGAAACCACTATTTAGAATTTAAGAAAAATAATTCGGCTAATTTTTATTTATTTAACCCTCTAGTGCTCCTGGTATCAAAATAATCCAATGTGACATATCTTTGGTGCAATTATCTGCTTATTACTCGGGAATATAAATTAAAAAAAAATTTTAAGCAATCTTATTATAAAATTATTTTATTTTTAAAAACTATCTATACTTTTCTAAATAAAATAAGAAGACCCACAAATGACCCAAAGCTAATAAAAGACAATTTATTCAAATGATTATGAAATATAAAATTAATTCTATTTATTTTAGTGTATTTAAGGATGATTTAGTGCGCGATTCAAATTGTTTTCTATAATAACTTACGACTTGCAATATATATTGGTTTTCCTTAATTTTATACTATTATATTAATTTGTTACTAGCAGATTCCAGCCCTCGAAATTCGAGCGCAAATTCTAGGAAATGTTATTTTTTCATTAAATAAAGACCCTAAGAGTATGCCAATCAATTATAACCAATTCACAAATCAAGACAAAAAACAAACTCATTTTTATTCCAAACACATTAACAAATTTAACAAGTAAGATAATTATAGTCGGTCCAGACCTACTATACGATACCCTATACTATGCGTTTAAATTTGAGTGGGATTTTTATTAATTTTTTTGGCTGCAGATATGAAAAAGTTCATATCGGATGCTATATCTATATGGGGACTAGGCCCAAAAATCGACCGATCCAGACCCTGTTTGGTAAGGTCTCTTGTATTTTGCAAATATATATGCAAACCAAATTTGAGAAGCATCTGTGCAATTTTTGATAGATTTAAGTGAAGACCGGCAAGCAGCTCTATATGGGGCCTATGACTTAGAGTTGCCCCATAGGTATCATTATAGGACTACTGATTAATGGATGTAATAAACACATACAAACCCAATTTGACTAAGATTTATATGATAATTTGGATCTTATGGCAATTTAAGTCGGTTTCATAGGGGTCATTTTTATGGGGGCTAGGTCTGAACATGGACCGATTCTCACGAATTTCAACAGCGTTTATCCTGTGACTGGTAAAGGCTGATATGCCGATTTTCATCAAAATATATTAATATTTCCGACCTGCAGTTTGATTACAAGCTTTACATGGACACACAGACGGACGGACGGATGGACGGACGGACGGACATCGTTAAATCGAATCAGAAAGTGATTCTGAGTCGATCGGTATAATAAAAGATGGGTCTAGGTCAAATATTTTTGGTAGTTACAAACAGCAGCACAAAGTCATTATACCCAAACCACATCGTGGTATAG
The DNA here is from genome assembly GCA_963682025.1 of Cordilura impudica. NCBI lineage: Eukaryota > Metazoa > Arthropoda > Insecta > Diptera > Scathophagidae > Cordilura > Cordilura impudica. Next base: position 36,511,381 of record OY821518.1, on the reverse strand, counting down.
GGTATAATAAACACACACATATCATTGCATAATTTTATGTATGTGTTATTAGCAACTTTAAACGCAATTTACTCAAAATAAAGGAAAAAATTTAAAAATCTGTAAATCTGCAAAACGGCTAAAAAGAAATACCTTTCAAATAATGTACGTTTGGTCAAAATCGGGATAAAATGGTAGAACAAGATATCGGTCACAAGAACTCGCCTAGCTTATTAATATTACAGATTTCATATTCTTTTGAATAAAATGTCTTTTATTAGCTTTGGGTCATTTGTGGGTCTTCTTATTTTATTTAGGAAAATATAGATAGTTTTTATACATAAAATAATTTTATAACAAAATTGGTTAAAAGTTGTTTTAATATATATTCGCGAGCAATAAGCAGATAATTGCACCAAAGATATATTACAATGGATTATTTTGATCCCAGGAGAACTGAAGGGGTAAATAAATAAAAATTAACTGAATTATTTTTCTTAAATTCTAAATAGTGGTTTCATCGAGACTAATAGAAAAACTAGTTTTCGGTAATCTCTATTTAGAAATATCTTAAAAACAAAAGTTGGGCTTGGCAAATAATGGGTTAATGTTTTCGGATTTATCCCAAATTTTAGGAACGGAGAACACACATATTTGGATATATTATTTTGGGTAACACTTTTAAAAATTCAACAGTGTTTGCAAAATATTTGAATTTGTTTAATAAATTGTCTTTTATTAGATTGATGTCATAAATGCTGTTTCATAATTGTCAGCTGTAGCGGAAAGGTGACTTATCAGGTTCCCCGCTTCTCCTCCAACATTAGATTTAAGGTACCACATTTATTGTACCGTGGGAATCTGCTGCTTGTCGACGAGTTGAGAAAATAGATCAGAGAATGTTCTCCATGTGACATAATTCCCATTGAATTGTGGGATAGTTACTTTAGGCAGTGGTAGCACGCTGTTTTGCTCATATTTGGGTTCTTCGTTCTGGAGCAATAGTTGATGACATCTTAAAGTTTTCGATGATTAATTTTTCCAGATTTGTGTACGAATCCATGTCATATCCTTCTCTAAGTGGATCAGGATTATTTTCCCAAATTGAGAAATGCAAATTTTGGATTTGTGCCCCACAGTTTTGCCTTCAGAGTCATATTTGTTGCTGTTGGATCCATGATGAGCAATCGTTTCAATGATTCTATCATCACTTTTTGTCTTCTCTTTATAGAATTGATCGAGGAGAGGGGGGCTGTTGTATCGCTGTTGTTCAGTATTATCCTGCTAGGAGCAGTGGGCTTATTGGCAGCATGGGGTTGATTTGTTTCCACTGCCGGCTCATTCGGGGTTTCCATCATGGCTGCTTCAAAATTATCTCGGTATTTAAAAGTAAGTTCCGATATTTTTTCGTAACATTTCTCGGTGAAGTATTTGTAAGTAAGTATTTCTAAGATCCAAATTATCATATAGATATTGGTCAAATTGGGTTTGTTTATTACATCCATCCATTTATCAGTAGTCGAAAAATAAACTCTATAGGGCAATTTTTAGTCACAGCTCCCATATGAAGCTGATTCCCGATCTTCACTTAAATCTATCAAGAAATAAAAAATATTTCATAGATTTTTCTCAGATTTGTATATGTTTTTGAAAAAAAAATAAGCGACCTTACCAAGTATAGTCACCATCAGTCGATCGACCTAGTCCCCATATAAATATTAGGGTTGCCCTTCATTATATGGAGAAAAAAAAAGTGTTCAAACTCTCGGTCGCACCCCCTAGAAATATGCGAATAGGAAAAAACTGGGATTTTTGTAAAATATTCAGTAGATGTACTCTTTCTAAATACTTTGTATCAAAAATTCATCACTTGTCAACTTTTAAATGTTATTTACCCCTTCAGTGCTTCTGGTATCAAAATAATCCGTTGTGATATATCTTTGGTGTAATTGTCTGCTTATAGCTCGCATATATAAATTAAAACAACTTTTAACCAATTTTGTTACAAAATTATTTTATATATAAAAACTATCTATATTTTCTAAATAGAATAAGAAGATCGACAAATGACCCAAAGCTAATAAAAGATATTTTATTGAAAAGAATATGAAACAATACAAAATTAATATAATAATATAAAATTAAAGAAAAGCAATACTTATTGCAAGTCGTGTGATTACAAAAAACCCTAAACCATCCTTAAATACACCAAAATAAATATAATCAATTTAATATTTCATATTCTTTTGAATAAATTGTCTATTTGGTTATAATATTTTTAATATTTTTTTCCGAAACCCTAGGCTATTAGGATAAAATATAACATGTAAAAGTAGAAAAGTGATGATTTTTGATACAAAGTATTTAGAAATAGTACATTTACAGAATATTTTACGAAAATCCCATTTGTCTCGAAATCCGCAAAAATAAAATCCTTGTCAAAAAAATTCTGAGATAGGGATTTACCTAAAAATTCACACGCTTAATATCCAACATGCATTAAATAAGACCTTAGGGAGCTAGCTCAATTTTTTTAAATATTGTTTAAGAAAATTTTTCAAAACTTGAAAAAGAAATTTTCAAAATTTTATCAAAAAAATTTTCCATTTTCGGTCCCAAGATGGTAATAAAACGATACTTCATATCTGAGTACTCACAGGTATAGAGGCTAAAACGAAATGTTGACTTTAATTAATTTCGTAAAGTTGAAAAAATGGCTTCAAATTTCATGACCTAGTTTTTTTTTGGCACAAAAGTGGTCTGGGGCATTTGCTATTTCTTCGTGAGTTTGAATTCGATTTTAAAGTTTTGTAGCTTTTTTGGAAAGATAATTGACAACTGATCTCGAATTATATAAGAATTTGTCAGAAAAATTAACCATAGAAAGAAATTTTCGTAAAATCTAAAATAAAGTCACATTTAAACCATAGAAAGAAATTTTCGTAAAATCTGAAAAATAAGTCACATTTTCCCTATATTGAAATTTCCAATCGCGTTGAGCCACCTCTAAATGTTTTTTAATTGGCCCAAAACTTTGAATTTATCACTATGTTTGCTATTCGGGTTGAGAGTTTGAACACTTTTTTTATTAAGGGCCACCCTAATATATATAACATCCGATTAAAATGTTTCCATATTCGAAAGCAAGAAAATTAATAACAATGTCACTCAAATTTGGTTAACGCTTACTTTCTTTATGCAATTAGTTGGACCTAAGAACTAGGATCACTAAACGCATTGCCTAGGGTATCATATAGTCGGTCTAGATTGATTATAATTTTCTTACTTGTTTTATATTGGAAACGAAGTAAATGAAATAGTCTGAGAAAAAGTGTGCAAATACCTGATAAGCTAAAAAAAAAAAAAAAATTATGAAGAAAAAAGTTACTTACCACCCTAAGTCGTATTTGCAGTTAGTTAATTCCCAAAAATATCCGAAATAGAAGTAGCTGTTATATGGGAAATTGAAAAAAAAAAATGAAACTTATTTGCTTCATACTCTGGCCAGCTATGATGCGTAACGTAATGGTTTATTTTATTTATTTCTTTTTATCAAAGGATAAATAACATCTTGCAAAGTGTATTCTTTTGTATTGTATTTAAATGGTTAAAGCCGCATAGCGATTTTCGGATTGTTATATGTTTTATCGACCATTTTAGTTTTGGAAAACATAATAATAAATCCATAGGTATTTATATTAATAATAGTCATGTTCACACCAAGTAAATATTTGTATGTATGTATGTTAGTTTGGTGGTTCTCAGTTAGTGATATGAATATATTAAAGGTATGGTCAAGCTAAATAACCATCTTACTTAAGTTTTCATTGCTATTTTGTTTTATATTATTGTAACAGGTCCGTAGGTTGGAGGTTCAAAAATTTCCAAAACAATACAAAAATTCTAAAAGTAAACCAAAAGAACGAAGATGGAAAAATAATCAGGTGAAAGAGATTTAGAAATTATATAAGATTTCTGGAAAAAGTATCCCCCACACCTAAAACTAAAAGTGTCGTACTATGAAAAAAAATGATAAATAAATAATTGAGCCGAATTATTACCGGTGGGGAGGGGGAGGGTGAGAAATTCAAAGTCAGAGTGAAAGTAATAATTAAAACCTGGAAAGAATTTTCCATCCTCAGGCCAAATTTTTTTAAGATTTTTTATATTTTGTCCTTATCTTGACATTTCTTTACTTAGTTTTTTTTAGCTATAACTCAAGAACCCTTTATAATTTCTTATTTCTCTTCGGAAATGAGAATGACTTTCTACATACTACATGATCATGGCTGTCAGATTTTTTTTTTTAAATTTTGGGAAAGGCATCTCCATTAGGGCGGGTTGATTTGTAGAGAGGCACAAAAATCGGTACAAGTGACAAGGAAAATCATATTCTAGGGATCAAAATAAGAAACTTTGCCCAAGGAACCATACCTCTAAAATGAGTTTTGATGTACCGAATTTTGATCTGTCTGTCTGTCTGTCTGCCACGAGGCAACCCCATTCCCCCTCAAGCAATTGATCTGAAACCTGGCCCGTAGCCTTGTTGTGACTACAGATTAATTTTGGGGTGTTCACGCAGCGTCACGCATAGTCACGGAGTGATCTAAAAGTTATTTATCCTCATCCGATCGACCTTTTTGAATAACATATCATAGTCAAGGCGTATGGTTATTATTTATTAGCAGAGTAGATGATACGTATACGTATGAGTGTTAATTTTAATATTAAATCAAACATAGTCAGCCCAATTCTAAACGAAAAATTGTGAATTCTAGAAATGTTTATATGGGGAACCGCCATGGGGTTCCAGGGTTATGCCACTGACATGTGTGGGTCGGCCCTCCGAAGTTAGTGGGGGGTCGATCATACATTTGGACTCGATTGGGGCACTCTAAATGGGACAAAGTGAGACAGACAGACAGACAAGTCAAAATTCGGGTCATCGGAATTCGTCTTAGAGGTATGGTTCCTCGGTCAAGGTTTCTTATTTTGATCCCTATAACACGATTTTCCTTATTACTTTGGCGAAGGATTCATTGATTCCATAGTCGTTCGCTTTTCACGCACAGTTATTTTGGAATCGCGACCAGAATAAAGTATTGGCAAAATTGGATTGGTGTATTTGAAGTTTTAAACAATGTTCTGCCCTGCACTGAAGAATAGTTTCTGCCTATGATCCAAACTAATTCCCGAAGAGAAATGCCCTCATTTTTAAGCTTTAGGATAATTTTTCTTTTGCCAACACCGATCTCTTTGATTTCAGATTTCACCTCAAAAAGAATATAATTAAGTAACCATAAATTTATACTTACAAGTTTATCTTCTACCAAAATAAAATCGACGTAACAGAACGGTGTTGTATAATTCATGGGATTTTCCTAAATTTTTGTTATAAACAAAAAAATTTTAAATTGAAAAAAAATTTTTATTTATATTTGAAATTTTTAACTTCAAGCGTAAGGATGCTTTTTGTAGCACGTGTATGGCTAAGCCTAATTACATAGATCCACTGCAGGATTAGTAAGGAAACATTGATTCAATTCAATGCAATTTTTTCTACAAAAAAATTTCTTAATGTAAACCCGAGAATTAAAATATTTCTATTTTTTTTTCATTTTAATTTATCATATGGCTAAGCTAAATAAATAAGACCCCACTTCCAAATACTATATGCGCTACTGATCTTAGATAAATATGCATATTTATAGCAGAAGTATCCTTTCACAATATATCTACTTATTTTAATATTGTTAAGCTTAGTTGAGTTTATATGGTTTGGTTTAAAGGATTTGCTAGAACATATATAAGGATTTATACAAATCATGCTGTATAATAAATTCAAATAAATGCGTGTTACAAATTTATAAGCGATTCTTCACTGACAATTATTAAAGAACAAATTTTTATTAGAAATGTTTGCTATAACCAAATTTTTCTATAGAAGCTCTTCATAAAAAGGTGTAGTTGGTGCAATATCATGGATTACAAGCGATAATTTGCTGGGACCAACTTTGTCACCACTTAACAAGAAATATCCAAAAAGGAAACCACTGAATATTAGATTGAGTGTTTAACGTCGCCGCACTGTGGCTCAAATTTTGATTTCATTGGCCAAAAGTCAAATTTTTTTTTGTCATCGATTTTTAAAATTTTTACTCCTTTTTGTAGCTTATATATTCAGATTAAGGTAGCCAAAAAATTAGGTTAAACTATTGATAATTGTGGGCGTGGCATGCTGTCAAACTCAACTGTTTTTTTTAATTCAGCAAAAGGTGTTTTTTTTTTGTTTTTTATCAAAAATAAATGGTTACTACTCGCAAGCTATCATCGATATTGGCCTGCGGTCTTTTTTATAATGTTAGTAGGATTATAGTCTTTAGTTTTTGTAAGTAGTCACAGTTCTAACGTTTGATATTAGGGGCGTTATGAAATATTTATGAAACCACTATATTTTTCTCAAATTTAAACTTTAGTGGAATAGAACTTCTAAAGGAAGTAAGGGAACAAGAAACGTATACCACCCGGAGAAAGGCGAATGTATCCTGTTTAACCCTGTATATACTTTTGCACCCCCCACGAGCCCTCGGTAGAACACTTTTTTCATTTTAATGAAATTACTCTAAAAAAATTACTCTAAAAAAAATTTTGTTTTTTTACTTTAGACTACGTAAAAGTAAAATAATTAAATAAAATACCTGCGAAAGGGTTTATTGGCTTTGTTTTGATCAGCAAAAAAATAAGTCATAAAATGATCACAATAGGTTCTACAGTAAACAAATGATCTCTTTCTTAATTTACCTGTTGTCAAATTTAAGGGTCAACCAAAGTCATAAACAATTTTATAAGTTTGTCAATAATCGCGGCACTAAACCACTAAAGATAAAAAACCACCCCATATTGGCGAGAAACTAATTAGTTTTACCTGATATTGAAGTCTGGATAACAAGTGCAGTTTTGTTCAATTTAAGTACTACCTGCTATGAAATTAAAGATCAATGTGTGAATAACATGTACCTAAAAATGTATAAAATGACGGATTCTATAAGGGATTACTCAATAATAAGTTAATACTTCAAGTGTACGGACGTATATTCGCAAGTGATAAAAAGTGATAAAAAAGTGATAACAGACGCAAATAAAAATATTGAGAAAAATATGGAGAACTTTAGTTATAAAGAACTGGCCGAAGAGTATTTTCGAAACAAAAACCAGGAAGATGTTCTTAGTTACGTTAAAATAAAATTAAACTTAAATTCGTCTAGTACCGAAATACAAGAGCAATTATCTAATTTCGTCAAAGTACTAAAAAAACGATTGAAAGAAGTTAACTGCTGTAAACAAAAGTTTTATAATAAAAGTGCAAACTGGTTAGAAGGCCAACTTAATGTTGGTGGAGAAACAGCAAAGCTAGATAAGGCTGGAAGACCACGCAAATCATTGGACAACTGCAGCGATAGATCTAAGAGGCGGAAACTTAAAAATTTTAACGAGGAAATTGGTTCTACAAATATAAAAGAATCTTTTCTACATCAATTACGAGCACAAAACCAATTAACAAAAGTGGATATCATTGAAAAAACTTGTAATGCTAGTCCAGTGAGAACAAAGCGAATTCTTAAAAGTATACCAACTCCGAGCGATGCAAAACAGTTCACAAATGAGGAGGCATTAGCATTATTTCTGGATTTGAAATTAACAAAACACCAATATATTCAGCTCAGATTGCGTGCGATTGAAAAAGGCTCAAATATGTATCCAGCATATCATCACATAACAGCTGCTAAAATAGACTGTTTGCCATCAAAGGACACTATTACAATCACACCAATTTCGGCAGAAGTACAACTACAATCTTTACTTGATCACACAGCCAAACGCTTGCTACAATCAATAACAGGAACTGAGTTAAAGAAATATGGAAACACAAAGTTAATTCTATTTTGTAAATGGGGATGTGATGGTTCTTCGGGACAAAAACAATACAAACAAGTTGTATGTGAAAATATTTCGGACTCAGATATGTTCATGGTATCATTTGTACCATTGCGATTGAAAAAGATTTTGGAAGATTCGGAGCCTTCGAGTAGTACAACGCAAACAATGGATATTTGGAAAAATGAGACACCATCTTCTACGAAATACTGCAGGCCAATCAAATTTGAATTCAAAAAAGAAAGTCATGATGCCATTAACAAAGAAGTTAGTGATATCAAGGCCCAAATAGCAACACTACAGCCATTACAATTACAGTTAGATGGGCAGCAAATTGAAGTAAGCTACCAATTAGTGCTGACAATGATAGATGGAAAAGTAGGTCAGGCTTTGACTAACACGAAGGCTGCATCCAGCTGCATTATATGCCAAGCAACATCAAGCCAATTAAACCAAGTCCCGACAAAATCATTCGATAATACCGATGCCTTCGAATTTGGATTATCACCACTACATGCAAGAATACGACTTATGGAACACATACTAAAAATCAGTCATGATTTGGATTTCGGGCCTTCAGGATCAATAAGAAACAACGAAACCAACAAAGAGTTAAGAAGTTCAAAAAAGAAACATGTTCAAGATGAATATCGCAAATTTGGATTGATTATAGATCAGCCAAAACAAGGGTCAGGCAATACAAATGATGGCAATACCGCAAGAAGATTCTTTTCAGATCCAGAAACAGCATCTGAAATAACAGGAGTGGATTTAAACCTTATTTTCAGATTTAAAATAATCCTAGAAGTACTTGCGTGCAATGAAGAAATTGACTCTAGAAAATTTGGAGATTATGCTAAGGAAACTGCAAAAATATATACAACCAACTACCCATGGAGAAATATGTCTGCAACAGTCCACAAAATCCTTTATCATGGAGAAGATGTCATTAAATATCATTTGGTGCCACTTGGAGATCTATCAGAGGAGGCTCAGGAAAAAAGGAACAAGGATTACAGATTTTATAGACAGCACAATACTAGAAAAATGTCACGAAATTCCACAAATGAAGATCTATTTAATATATTATTGGCAACGTCAGATCCGTTCATCTCCAGTATTCGAAATCAATGGAAAGTGGAACATCGGGATTTAGATGAAGAAGCCAAAAAACTACTAAAGAACAGAAATAGCACAGAACAAAATATGGAATATTTGCAATCAATATTTGAGTCTAATGAATAATAATTATAATTGCCTTTCATTGTTATTTAAGTACGAAAAACATAGTATTAGTAAAAAATAATAATAAACAGAACCTACCATTGTTACAAATGCTATTTAAATCTATTGCAGTTTTTATTCTTAAAAGGTTTCCCACATATGAATGCAATGTTTTAATAGATAAGAAAGATTCAAAAAATAAGAACCCATATTTTCATATCAAAATTAAAAAAAAAATTAGAATCATTGCGCTAATGTTTAGCAGATTTATTTAGCTAGTGTAACAAATTAGGCAGCAAACACTAATAAATTTTTCTGTAGTAATAATAATATTCCTTGAGTGTAAGCAAATTGCAAATTTGATAGCAAACATTTTTAATTTTTTAGTAATACTAGTTAAATTTCTAGTGAATTTTACTATTTTGTTGCGTGTAAAAATTTTTTTGAGTGTAAAAATTTTTTTGAGTGTAAGCATTAAAAAAATTTCATTATTACAAAAAATGTTTATAATAATTATTTAACTCCAAATATGACACTTTCTAATAAATAAAAATAAATAAAAAAAAACATATATCACGCTAAAAGTTAAAAAAAATCAAAAGTTAAACTTTGACCTAGAATTCCTTAAAAAGTACTCAATCAATTTAAATGAAATTCACACTGAGTCAAGATCAACTATCTATCTATCTATTAAAAAAAACAGTACTAAAATATTTTGATCGGTTCAAAAGTTACAGAATTTTGGCCAATGAAAAATGATTTTCAGCCACTGTGCGCCGTGAAAATTTGTCATTGAAATAATATGTTCACTCATATTGCTGAAAAATTATCTAAAAGTTAATGTATGACCTGCGCTTAAAATATTTTCTTCGATTTTTTTTTATAAATATCATGTAATATACTCAAAAAATAATGCACTAAAGGATTTTATAAAATTCGAACTTTTTTTTTGGAATAACAGAGCAATATATTTATATTAGGGTGACAGCCATTCTTTTTTTTTAATTTCAAGACGTGCGTTTCGAATTATTGTGACACTGGATCTAAAACTTTGATGCGCAAAGTCTGAGCTAAATCGGACAATGCTTTCTGGACGCGCATTAAGTTCAAAATTCAAATATGCATTTATATAAAAAAAATTATCAGCCATCATTTTTCACAAAAATATTGAATATTGAATATTGAAAATATTTTTGATGCTATTTTAAATGTTCATGCTCGTAACCCAATTATTGTATTTGGTGATTCAAACACATAGTTTCCTCAAAATACTCTTTTATATGTATTTTGAGGAAAATATTTTTCAAAATTATGATTGCAGTAGTGCGCACAATTTGATAACGAGACCTCAAAGTAAAACAAGCATTGATCAGGTTTTCAGTAACTTTGCGGATAAAATTTATGTTGACTCGGTTGAATGCGATCTGTCAGACTATAATATTGTTTGCTTCAAGTTTAAAAGTAATTTTAAGAATAATGAATATTCAGAGATGATGCAAACACAATGCGATTATATGAAAGCAAGAGGAATTCTGTGAAATAGTTTACCTGAGTATTATTCTTAGATGGATGCATCAGCATTAACAATACTTGAGTTTAATGTATAAAAGCTACCTTAAATGATTCAACTACTGTGTACAATTGTAAAAATCGATTAAGGTCCCAGCTTGCTGCGTGGATTAACAAAAATCTTCGAGAATTAATTCTATGAAAATATTAAATATTAAGGAAAAGGAGAAAGTCTAAAAGCAAGCAAGATTTAGAAGATTATTTAAAGCGAGTAAGCAAGGTCATAAAAAATGCTACGAAGAAGTGCAGAGATAATTATTACTCTGACAGTTTATCAGAAATTGAAAATGGCCCAAAAAAATCTTGGAAATTTATCAATACACCTCTCGGTCATAAAAAAAATAATGATATTCACCTAAATAATGCTGAAGGGCAGAGAGTGACAAGTGATCAAGCTAAAGCTGATTGCTAAAATTTTCTAACAGAAATAAGGAACCTCAAGAGAGGAATTGAGATCCATCCTGGAGATAATTGTAATTTGCTGCGGACGCTTTTCCATTCACCTAACCGCTTCACGATTGAAAACATTAATTGTAGTGACATAATTAGGGTGATATTAAGTATGGATATTAATAAAATCCAGGCTACGACAATTTTTCACCAAAATTTGTCAGGGAATGTCGGGAAGAAATTACTCCAATTTTATGCGATATTTCTAACAAAATGATCAATAATTCAGTTTATCCTGATACTTTAAAAGTCCACAATTTAGTACCCATACCAAGAGAAATAAATGAATCTACTGCAGATAAATATCGACCGATTGCCGTTCTATCTTCAGTTGATAAAATTTTTGAAAAAATATTGTAGGACAAACTGTTATTGTACCTGGAAGAAAATAATTTTTTGTTTAATTTTCAATATGGATTTAGACGAGGATGTGGATCCGAAGATGCTGTCCTTAACGTTATTTAAAGTGTTTGTAAGGGTCTTGATGATTGTTTTTCTGGAGTTGCTGGAATATTTATTGATTTCACTAAAGCTTTTGACCTAGTAGATCATCAGATACTGCTACAAATGTTAAATTATTATGGTGTTCAAGGTCGTGAACTTTTGTTGTTTGAAACTTACTTTACAAATATAAATAAAAAAAAAAATATAAATAAAATATAAATAAATATATATAAACAAATAAGAAAATTATAGTCGGTCTAGAACGACTATATGATACCCTATACCATGCGTTTAGAGACCCTATCTCATAGGCCCAACTAACTAGACATAGAAAATAAGCATAAATCAAATTTGAGTGGGATTTATATTAATTTTTTGGCTGCAGATATGAAAAAGTTCATATCGGATGCTATATCTATATGGGGACTAGGCCCAAAAATGGACCGATCCTGACTATGTTTGGTAAAGTCTCTTGTATTTTGCAAAAATATATACAAACAAAATTTGAGAAGAATCAGTGCAATATTTTTGTTTTTTGATCGATTTAAGTAAAGATCGGGATGCAGCTCTATAGGGGGCCTATGACTAAGAGTTGTCCCATAGGGATCATTTTTGGACTACTCATTGATGGATGTAATAAACGCATACAAACAATTTCAATAGCTTTCATCCTACGGCCGACAAATACCAAATTTCATCAAAATATATTCATATTTGCGACCTGCAGTTTGATTAGAAGGTTTAAATGGACACGCAGATGGACGGACGGACGGACATCGTTAAATCGAATCAGTTAGTGATTCTGATACGATCGGTATAATAAAAGATGGGTCTAGGTCAAATATTTTTGGTAGTTACAAACAGCAGCACAAAGTCATTATACCCAAACCACATAGTGGCATAGGGTATAAAAATGCAAAAAGTTTTATTGGTTCTGTTGAATATAGCGTGCAACAGGGAAGCGGACTAGGGCCAGTGTTATTCTCAATTTATTTAAATGATATTAAAAACCTGAACTTAAGTGGTCAGCTGTGTATGTTTGCTGATGATGTGTGTGTATTGTATCAACATAAACATGATTTGGGTCTGTACTTGGCCCACTTCTATTTATGATTTATATCAATGATTGGTATCAACAAATTAAATTTTGTAAATGTTATACATATGCCGATGTTATTCAGCTTTTAGCAAGTTGCAATGGCCTCGGCCTTAGTTTTCTGGAAGACAACGTAAATAGCGACTTGTATCGAATTATGGAGTGGTCGAAATCGAATTTTCAATGCTAAAATTTTTCCAAAATACGCTGCATGTGGTTTTCGCAGTGTAACTCAATTCCAAGCATAATATTGGATAGAGAAAGAATTGAGTTCGTGTCCCATTATAAAACTTTGGGAATTTATATTGATAGAAAATTAAGTTTTGATTATCATGTTAACCATTTGATTGTTAGAGTTAATTTTGTATTAAAACGTCTTTATAATGTAGGACTATATCTGCCACACGATGTGAAGAAAAGAGTTGCTTTGGCTTTGTGTCTGCCTTTATTTTTGTATGGATTAGAAATTTATTCCGGTATGTCGCAACACAATTTTTCGATAATGATTCAATTTTATAAAATTTTGAAATATAGGAGTTCTCCGTACCTGCTAGAAAGATTTAATTTCTGTCATTCGGCAAGGACACATTCCATTCTTGTTCCAGGATATTCATCACTCATTATGAGTCGTTCATTTGTTGTCATTCTTTGTTGCCGTATGAGGAACGTAAGTTCTCTAGGTCAATTTCTGGATTTAAAAAGGTTTTGTTGGAATATTTACAGTAATAACTAATTAATTAAATAAAATAACTTAATAGTAAACAAGTAAGAAAATTATAGTCGGTCTAGACCGACTATACGATACCCTATACCATGCGTTTAGAAACCCTATCTCTTAGGCCCAACTAACTGGACATAGAAAATAAGCAAAAACCAAATCTGAGTGGGATTTTTATTAATTTTTTTGGCTGCAGATATGAAAAAGTTCATATCGGATGCTATATCTATATGGGGACTAGGTCCAAAAATGGACCGATCCTGATCATGTTTGGTAAAGTCTCTTGTATTTTGCAAAAATCTGAGAATAATCAGTGCAATATTTTTGTTTTTTAATAGATTTAAGTGAAGATCGGGAAGCAGCTCTATATGGGGTCAAAGGGATCATTTTTGGACTACTCACTAGTGGATGTAATGAACGCATATAAACTAAATTTGAGTAAGATATATATGACAACTTGGATCTTATGGCAATTTATGTCGATTTCATATGGGTAATTTGTATGGGGGCTAGGTCTGAACATGGACCGATTCTCACCAATTTCAACAGCGTTCATCCCATGGCCAACGAAAGCTTACATACCAAATTTCGTCAAAATATATTCATATTTGCGACCTGCAGTTTGATTACAAGCTTTATATGGACACACAGACGGACGGACGGACATTGTTAAATCAACTCAGAAAGTGATTCTGATTCGATCGGTATAATTAAAGATGGGTCTAGGTCAAATATTTTTGGTTGTTACAAACAGCAGCACAAAGTCATTATACCCAAACCACATAGTGGTATAGGGTATAAAAATTAAGAAAGTAGAAGTTTTGTTTCCAATAATTTACCACAGTTCGAATCTAATTCTCTTTACGAACGGTCGTGTAAATAATTAAAGCGCTTAGAGTACAACTATTTAAAATTAATAACAAGTGTATATTTTTGTTTTTGCAATTGCCTATTCTTGATCTCATTTGAACTCACGTGGTAGTCAATTCAGCTTAAAACAGGAATAAAAAATCTAGCGATGGCCCGAGGGGCCAAATCTTCATCAAAAAGAAAGCTTCTTGCCAACAAGAAGATGACTAAACTTCCTCCGGGGTTTAACCCGAATATCGCGTCAAGTTCAAGCAACAGATTTAGCCTGCTTGCTGGCCTCAATGATATGGACGTAACTCCTGCATCAAATATTAGTGATATTAAACAACGCAAACCTCCACCTATACTTGTAGAAGCCAACGCCTCATTTGCAGAAATACGAAAACTACTAGGTAAAGATTGTATTTTCAAACGTACTTCAATTCGTACCAAAATTTTTGCTCCAACTAAAGAATTGTACGAATGCTATAAGCAAATTCTTAAAGAGAGTAAAATGGAGTTTCATTCATATGGCTCCAAAGATAATAGGTTATACACAACCTTTCTACACGGTTTACCCCACATAAACTCTGAGGACATCACCGAAAAGTTAAAAAACTACAACCTATCGCCTTCTTCGGTGGCTGAAATAGTCACCAAATTCAGTTCGAACAACAATGCTGTTTACAAAGTTCAGATTGTTCGTAAAAATTTTAACCCTACTGCCTTAAAAAATGTAAGGACAATTTCAAATATAATAATTTCTTGGAAAAAATACAAATCTAGATCCAGAAATAAACCAACTCAGTGCTGGAACTGCTTAATGTATGGTCATGGCGGAGAACATTGTCATCGTAGTGCTGCGTGTATGACATGTGCAGAACAACATCATACAAGTGTGTGTCCGTTTAACACAAATGAAAAAAGACCAGCTGTTTTTACATGCTTTAATTGTAAAAAAAATGGAAAAGAGAGAACTGATTACTCTGCAAACGACATCAACTATCCGTTACGTTCTCTCTATTTGGAAACTAGAACAAGAGTAACTTCCAAAAATCATAACAGCAGCAGGCAACAACAAAATATTTCATTTCAATCAAAGGTTGATTTCCCAAATTTAAGTAACAACAACACAAATTGTAACAATAACATCAATAATAACAGCAAAGCTACATATGCTAACCAGCTGAAATCAAACAACGATTTATTTAGCATTGATGAGCTTTTTGATATTTTCACTACAGCTATGGATGATTTGCATAGGTGCACTTCAAAAGTACAACAAATCAAAGTTGTAATGTCAATGGTAAAATACGCCCATGGATTATACTAATAATTTAAACGAATTCAAAATGCTTCACTTGAATGCTAATGGCATTTCAAACTTTTCTAAATTAAAACAATTTGAAATACTAATTGAAAGAGAAAATATTAAAATAGCGTCTTTGAATGAAACATTTTTTTCACAAAATCATAGACCTTTTTTTAAAAATTATTATTTATATAGAAGTGACAGAACAGATGCTCGAGGAGGAGGAGTAGCTCTGTTAATTCATAAATCTGTCGCTCATAAAAACCTATTTATATCAAACACTTCATCAATCGAAAACATCTCAATTGAAGTTATTATAAATAATATACCTATTGTTATATCTTCGTTATATTCACCAAGATATACCCATAACTTCTGTGCTGATATCTTGAACCTAACACCTTCCACCAAAGAATATATAGTTTTTGGTGACCTAAATGCCAAACATTGTTCATGGAATTGTCGTTCAAATAATACTGCAGGAATCGCACTCAACAACCTACAGCAATCAAGCAATTTTTTTATTCACTATCCTAATAGTCCAACCCTATTCCCCCATCAACACAATCGCGAAGCATCCACAGTCGATATTATTTTAAGCAACTCCGCTTTAAATATAGACGTAAAAACAATGGATTACGAAATACCATCAGACCATCGCCCCATTATATGTACACTTAAAAGGTCAATGGCCTTGCAGGTTGACCTCAATTATTATGATTATAGTGCAACCAACTGGAACATTTATATGCATTTTTTAGACAATAAAATCACGTTATATTCCGATATATACAATACCAAGGCAGTTATTGACCAGGAAATCCAAAAATTTATAAATGTAGTTTTCGAAGCAAGGGATGTATCTACACCTAAAATAACTCAACTAAATAATTACACATTACCAGAAAGTACTGTGAAATATATAAAACTAAGAAGAAGCTTTAAAAGAAAAAGCCAACGATCTTCAAATATAGCCGAGCAAACTTTTTATAATCAATGTACTAAGTTTCTAAGTAACATGATTGATAAAAGTATTAATTCGGAGCGCAATAAGAAATGGTCTCAATTATTATCCAATTTAAAACCAGGTGATAAATCATTTTGGAAAATAAGCAGGAACTTGCGAGGAAAAGGAAAAAATCAAATCGCTCACTTCAAAGTTGGAAATACAAAAATAACATCTGATAGGGACAAGGCTGAAGTCCTGGCAAATACATTTGTCCAAGCAAATAACCTCACTTCGAACTATAACCACTCGGCAGATACACTAATAAATACAACAGTAAATAATTTTAAGAAGGAAAATCCCAGTTCTGAATCTGCAATTTATACATCTCTTGAAGAAGTAATGAATATTATCTCATCAATAAAACCCTCAAAATCCCCTGGTTTTGACAATGTTCCCAACCTGCTCTTAAAGAAACTACCACTCAAAGCTCTAAAATTACTGGTTATAATATTTAACAGCTGCATCGAACTCAACTATTTCCCAAACCATTTCAAAAATGCTAAGGTTATAGCTATTAACAAACCTAGCAAGCCAAAAAATAACCCAAACAGCTACAGACCTATCAGTCTATTAAGTAACTTTGGTAAAATATTTGAAAAAATTCTACATTCCTGTCTTAGTGAATTTGTAACGACCAATTCTATTGTTGCTAATGAACAATTTGGATTTAAAAAAGGACATAGCACTACTCACCAAATAAACAGAATTAAAAATCAAATAATCACCAATAAAAACAATAAACGTTCAACGGGTGTAATATTGTTAGATATTGAAAAAGCGTTTGACACCGTTTGGCATAATGGCCTAGTATTTAAACTTCTTGATGCAAATATACCAAAATATTTATGCAAACTTATTTCAGATTTCATTCACGGCAGAAGCTTTAAAGTTGCGATTAATAATGAAACATCATCTCCAAAAACCATCACCACAGGGTTACCTCAAGGATCAGTCTTGTCGCCATTGCTCTACTCGATATATACATCCGATTTCAAAGTTCCGAAGTATATGAAAGTTGCTTACTACGCAGATGATACTGCGTTAATTTCTTCAAACAAACTTACAAGTGCACTCCTGAAGAAAATGGAAAAGGGACTTGTAAATTGCAGTAAATATTTTCACAAATGAAAAATCAAAATTAATCCAAACAAGACCCAAGCAATTATTTTTCCGTTCAACAAATCTCCCAAAAGACTGCCAAGACGTCATCTTCATATTGGAAATAATACCATAAATGTACTTAATCATGTCAAATATCTCGGAGTTGTCTTGGACAAAAAGCTTACTTTTAAACAACATATTATTGCTACGTGTCAAAAAGCTATAAAATCATTTAAAGCATTATGGCCACTACTAAATAGAAGGTCATTTCTAAACCCCAAAAACAAAAATCTACTCTCCAAAAGTGTTATAAGGCCGATATTAAAATACGCGTGTCCTATTTGGAGTGACGCTGCCAACTGCCACCTAAAACGCTTACAAATTATACAAAACAAATGTCTTAAAATTATAAATAAAAAGCCCTGGAGGTATCCTACAAATCTTCTTCATGAAGAAACAGGTTATGAAAAAATTATCGATTTCATAACAAGGATTAATAAAAATTACTTTGCCAAAATTGAAAATTCCTCTTACCCACTGATAAGAGAATGTAGAGAAATAACGTAAAATTAAATAGAAATCACCAAATTGAAAATTTTGTGCTTATAGAGGTCTATTATTTCTAATAAACCTTCTATAAGCATATAAATATTTTCAGATAGTATTTGAATTTATTAAATCATATAAAGGTTTTTTCCTCCCATTTTCCTTTAAAAATCATTAAAAAATAATATAAAAACTATTTAATATCTTTAGATCCTATGTATTATTTGTTGCAATATCTATATGTAAAGATAAGATCTCATATGTAAATATCAAAAAATTTGTTAAAATATGTAAATAAAGGAAGAATATTTAATTGAAAATTGAAAATTTTCAATAATTTACCACGGCTTCTAATTAGTCTTGTTCTCAGTGCTTGTGCAAAATAGGGGGGATTTTTTTTTTACAATATATACATATATTTTGTTTGTATCAATTATTTTATTCAGAAGCTTTATTTTTAAGTTTAGGAAAATATAATTATTTAGAATTGAATTATAATAGTAATAAGTTTTTTTCTGTTTTTTATTTTACTGCCATATGTATTTTCTGGATTAATTAGGCCCTAAGGGCTTGTAATCTATTATGAACAAATAAATAAATAAAAATAAAAAAAAATAAAAACCAAATTGAAAGGGATGCTGCACTTATTTTCGAATTTGCGAGATTAAATCTTTTACTGCTGAATCCTGGCAAAACCAATCTTACTCGCTTTCGACCACATTCCTTAAGTATTAATAATAATTTTAATGTATTTATATGTTGATGGAAACATTGTGCATGAAACCCATTCAATAAAATATTAAAGAATTGTTCTTCAAAGTAACTTGCCAAGGGATCTACATAGCTTAAGAACAAATTGGCAAAAAGATCAAAACTAATGATATATCGATCCTTGATTCAATCTCATCTGAATTACTTGGCTATTATTAATGCTTACAATAAAAACAAATGTTTTATTTAAATCTCTTCAGTGTATGCAAAACAAAGCATTACAAATTATATACAATTTACCATTGTTGTATTCAGCTATTTCATTATATAAAGAAATATGTAAAACGATATTACAAATTTATGGGTTGCATGAATATCAAGTTTTAATGTTAATAATATTGGTTACCATACTATACCATTCCCGTAAAATAAAATCAATTTTAATGCACGGAACAGAATAAGTTTTCGAATTCCTAGATGCAGGTTAGAAACAACCAAACAGCGAATTGATTATATTGGTGGAATTAAATTTAATAATTTGCCTACAGCATTAAAATTAATTGATCGAATTTCCATATTCAAGTCCTCTTGCAAAGAATACCTATATAATACCATTGAAACACTTTTAATGTAAATATTTATGTAATATATTCTATAAGCTAATTTTTAAGTTATATTTTATTTGTAAGTTAACTTTTGAATTATTTTGCCAACTGGCCTCAATAGTGCCTTCTTGGCGCTGAGGCCAAATTGAAATTTGTAATATTTATTTTTTCCAAATAAAATAAACAGCTACAACTATTTGTAGTTGTAAAAAAAATGTGTTTCGATTAAATTAAATAATAAACCATAATCTAGAGTAAATTTTCTTTCTAACAAAACAACAAAATTTATTATAGGTTGAAAAACAGCCAAGTTGTAACAAGTTCACCAGGCAATAAATGCGCCGCAGACCACTTGATTAAGATCATGAAGCTCACATTTGCAAAGACATTGAAATAATTTACAGCAACAATATCTTTGCAATCT
Source organism: Cordilura impudica (assembly GCA_963682025.1). Lineage (NCBI taxonomy): Eukaryota > Metazoa > Arthropoda > Insecta > Diptera > Scathophagidae > Cordilura > Cordilura impudica. The sequence continues at coordinate 36,491,409 of OY821518.1, read as the reverse complement.
CCTGATTCCAAAATGATCCCAAGTAAAGTATTTTGCATCTCGTCTATTGTTATGCCGTTCTAAATTAATGTCAAATCGGTACGTATTTTTTAACACTATTTCAATATCTCCAATTTTTCTTTTTCAAACATTTTGTTCAAGAAATTTACCGAAATCAACGATCGGTCTTATTAAAAAATATGTATGATAAAAATGGCAAATATTGTAGGTATCCTGTTCTTAATTTGGCGAGGGCAGCGTTTTCATTTCAGCGGATTTGAAGAAAAATTTGATTTTTCATACTTTTTCAACTTTTAGGCTACATCTTTTTGGCGTTTCCATATTTCAAATATATCTTATCAAAATTAAGAAAAATTAAGGTTAAATTTAGGCACTATAAATTGTGCCTTTTTAAAGTCAAATGACAAATTTAAGGATATTTAAATTTTTTTAACACAAAATATTGAAATAATATTTGAAGAAGAATTTCGATAAAAGTTGTTGATAAAATTTTATTAATTCCAAAAAATAATATTCTGGACTTATTTTCTGAAATTAAGCCGTGGGGTACCCTTGATGTCAACTTGACTCTATATGAAAATCTATAAATATTTTCTTCATCAGAATTTTTTTTTAATGAAACAAGTTTAATGTATTCATAAAATTCCTCAAATTTATTCGTTATTTTATGAAAATATTTAGATTAATTAGTTTTTAAACATAATACAGTGTAAATAAATTTGTATATCGAGGGCTTATAATCAAAAAGTGGTATCTGCATCAATAATTATTTTAAGGAGAGCATGTAAAACTAATTTATTAATAAGATCTGAAAGTACTAGTCGATTGATTTGCCTTAATATCTATTAAAAAATTGTGGTACGAATCATGAATGATATGATATTAATATTATATTTGATAGTTATATCAGAGAACAGTTTGAAACCAAAAATTAATATTGCTGTCAAATGTAAATAGCTCTTTTGGAATATAAGACCTCGGAATATTTTTATATAAATATAATAATTCTAAAAAAAAAAAAAACTAGGACACATTTTGAGTACCCCCACGGGCTAATTTCAAAAAACAAATCCAGAAAAATCACATTTTTCTTCAAAGCCGCTGAAATTATGAACAGGATACCAATAATATTTGGCATTTTTAATCAGATATATTTTGTTAATAAGACCTTAAAGTCGAGCCCTTGATTTCGGAAAATTTCTTGAGCAAAATTTTTGAAAAAGTAAAATTGCTTATTCGCTTCAGACGCTCCATAATATTTTTGCTTTGTTTATTCTTCCTTCTTACTTTCAATAACTTCTGCTTATAATTTATTAAGGAAACAAGTTCTTCGGACATACATGGGCTCATTTTTTGCCGTATATCAATTTGTTTTGGATCCGATTTTTGTTTCTTCATTAAAAGTCTGGTAACTTGACTCAAGTTATCAGTATTATGTAGTAAAAATGTTTACAAAGTTTTACAGAAATATGCCACGCCCACCACCCATTTAACCGAAAAATGGTTTTTATTGCAAAATTTTATTTTTCAAACAAACTGAAAAAGTTTTGCAATTCGGCTTAAAAGCTATAAGTAACAATATTTTTTGATGAGCAAATATTGATTGATAAACATTTTTATGTGCATGCAAATATAGACTTTTGTTCATCATTTATCATTTCTTTAACGGCATCATCTAGTTCCCAAACATGATGTTAAAGTCTTGATTCTGTTACTTTTTCTGAGGAACATTAGTCTATACCTTTTATTGTCTTTATTTCGAGCTTCTCCAGCTTCGTAAAACACATGAGACTAAACGTATTCACCATTTTATATCGTGTTTCTTTGGATTACTGAATTACAATTTCGTGTGACTTTTTTTATAATACGTAAAACTTTGTTCAGCAGCGTACAACAGTATCCAAATTTTATTTATTGAATCAACCAGAACCCAACGGTTAATTAGGCTCACCCTTTTTTTCTCCAAGAAATGCTAAACATATTGAATTTTTGAGTGATATCATAAAAACCTGAACATTTTTTTACCCCATACCACTATGAAATTTAGTATGTAAACTTTTATCGGCCATAGGATGAATACTATTGAAATTGGTAAAATTCGGTCCAGGTTAAGATCTAGTACCAACTAGTACAACTGACTCCTACGAAATTGACTTAAATTGCCATAAGATCCAAAATATCATATAGATCTCGGTCAAATTGGGTTTCTGTGCGTTTATTACATCTATTTATCAGTTACCCAAAAATAAACTCAATATGGCAATCCTTTGTCATAGCACCCATATAAAGCTGCTTCCCGATTTTCACTTAAATCTATGAAAAAATCAAAAATATTGCACAGATTTTTTTCAAATTTGGGTTGTGCCCAGTTTTTCAAAATATGGTCATAATGGGTCCATTTTTCGACCTAGTCCCCATATTAATATACATACATGCTCACATAATTAAGTCACTAGTATGCTGCTGGACATTATTGCCAAAAATACGTAAGCCATTTTTTTTTAAATTCTAACATAATTTTTTTTTATAGCAATCAATTTACAGTGAAAATAAAAATTACAAAATTTTGGTTCATTCCAAAAAAATTAAAAAACTTGGAAATTAGCAAGTCATCTGAAAAAAAAAAATGGTTGAAATTGTAGAAATAAGTAATAAATTTTGTCGAGAGTCCCATTTTTTCATTAGCTTACCTCAATATTGAGTAAGACAACCTTTTTTCTTCAATAATATGGAGCATCCCTTTGGCATGCTGGCTACCAGAGAAGCGCACTGGCCTGGAGTGATTTTGTGCCACTCCTCTTGGATAACTTTCCATAACATGTCCTTATTTGCCGGTTTTCATGCTGCAATGACTCATTTTATTAAGCCCCACAAGTTCTCGATAGGGTTTCAGTCGGGATTCTACGGCGGCCATTCCAGAAGCTTGATGGACTGTGTTGCCAACCAAGATTTAACTACCTTCGAACAATGCTTCGGGTCATTGTCGTGTTGGAAAATCCACGCAAGCGGCAAATTGTCAGCATATACGGTGGCCAAATTTTCCTTTAGTATATTCTTATACATTTCCCGAATGCGGTAAAGCAACCCCACACCATGACTGATGAGCCACCGTGTTTCACAGTTTTTTTTGGTGTATTTTGGATCCAATTACTTAAGTGGAGAACATCGCACATATGGTTTACCATCATCTAAAAAACATTAAACTTGGATTCGTCGCTCCAAACAATAAAATTCCAAAAATTTAGGCCTTTAGCAAGATGGTCAGCCGCAAATCGGAGCCGCTTCTTGGTGTTCTTCAAGGAAACCAACGGTTTCTTCCTGGCCATTCGTCCATGCAAATTGTTTTCTTGCAAACGTCGTCTTATGTTCTGCAACGAAACATTTACGCCATAATCCGTTTCCATTTGAGCTCTGATTTGCGACGAAGTTAAAAAAGGATCAGTTTTACTCAGGTTTGCAATGCGTCTGTCAACATTTAAAGTCGTTTTTCTCGGTTTTTGGCGCGGAATATTTTCAAAAGTTTCATATTTTTTGTAATGCATAATGGCATTTGTAATTTTATCCCGAGAAAAGTTCAAAATCTTCACTACTTTTGCAATATTATTGTATCTTTGGAAACAATCCCATATTATTTTCTCTTCAGCCGAATTTGAACTATTTTGTTTACCCATAGCATTTCAGCTGATGTTATTTGTTTTTAATTTAGTTGTTTTAATATATTTATTATTTAAACCTCAAAAGAAATCTTCAAAACACTAATTTGCTCACGATACGCGTGATGACTTAATTATGTGAGCACAGCGCATATGACCTTTTTGAGGTTTTCCATATTTTTCGGGGAATACCCAAATTTTTAATTTTGCTTCAATCAATGTAAACAACTGCTAACATAGCAGGGTTGCACAAAATAGTAAGATTAGAATCGGAAGAAATAGGTTTAAGAGAAAAACTACAAAAACATTTCATTGCATACCCATGACTTAATTATGTGAGCATAAGTGTAGCATCCGATATGAACTTTTTCATATCTGCAGCAAAAAAAAATTAAAACAGTGCCACTCAAATTTGACATTTGACATTAATTTTCTTTATTAAATTCTTTACATGAGATCATGTTGCGACCAGGAGAATGCAAAAGATATTGTTCTTGTAAATTATTTCAATATCATTAAAAATGCGGGCTCGATTTTCTGGGGAAATTGATATAACTGGGCTGTTTTTCAACCGATAATATATTTTGTTATTTTATTAGAAAGATAATTTACTCTACGGTTTATTAATTAATTTATTTGAAACGCAATTACTTATATCAAAATTTTTGTGAAAAATGAATTTTTTTTTTTGGTAATTTTTACATATAAATTCATTTTGAAAGTTGAACTCAGTGCGCGTCCAGAAAGCATTATCAAATATCAGCACAAACTCTTTATCTCCTGACTTCGTAGTGGTATATGGTAATCAAAATTTGATGTACTTTTAAGCTGTAAATTTTCGATTGTTATAATGCCCTGAAAATAAAAAGTTTACCATTGCTTTATTGCTCAGTTACATAGAAATTTATTTAAAATTTTGAAATATTTTAAGCTGCGGTGCTTGAAATTTACACAAAATGCTATAAAGATATAAAGTTGTATATCATACTTAAATCTGGCCTTTAATTCTTTGAACCCTCAGAATGATTATCTTTAATAACACTTCCGTACACGTACCACCTTGTTCGTACAAATGTGTGCCTATGTATAATAAATGGCCAAACATGAATATATGTATATTATTTTTTAGTGCAATTTCCCAGCGAATCTTTTAGGAATAATTTTGAAAAAAATAGAGATATATTTACATCTATAATATAAATAGACTAGACGATTTTTTGTTACCGATTTTTTGTTCTACCGTTTTATCCCGCTTTTATCAGGCGTATATTATTTGAAAGGCATTTCTTTTTAGCTGTACCCCAGATTTACAGATTTTTAAATTTTGAGTAAATTGGATTTAAAATTGCTACTAACACATACATAAAATTATACATATGCTACGTGTGTGTTTATAAAATTTGTTAACGTGTTTGTTTATGAGTTTGTCATCATTCACAATAATAATAAACCAAAAAAAGTGTTGGTGTGTGAATTGGCTAAGTTGAATATTGCCTAGAAGTTGCACTCGAATTGCAAGCGCTGGAATCTGCCAGTATAAATATATAGAGCATTCGTAAGGTAAAAATGGTATATGAAGATCAAATTTCCTAATGGCAAAAGTCACTTCCTTTAATAATCTTGGAGTGGGTCGCTTTTTCTGATGAATAATCGATGGAAAAATTTAATTCTCATAGCAATTTTGTTTTCATTTAATTCCTAAATCTAGGATATATTTTTCTTTATTGGAATATTGCCTCATCTTGTGAAAATTCTTGTTTATTTTAAATTAGCTCAAATGTGATATTTGTAATTGTGCTCAATATTGTCAGTTTAAAAAAATATATATTTTGGGATGTCAAAAGTATTTCTAAAATTAAAGTTTTTAAAGAGAATTCATATATATTAACTATCTATTGTGTACTGTTATTTCAGAACTTTAAAGTTTAATAGTTAAATGAAAACTTAACTGGGTTTATAGATGAATAATAATATGAACAAATCTGATTCTTAAATAATCCACACATGCAATATATAGTTCTATATGACTTTGTGTGACTGATGATTTGAACATGTATATGTGTGTGTGTGTTTACTGTATATATTTGATCCTTTTTATAAAGTTAAGTGAGAAAAATGATGTAAATTGAGTCACGTTCTAACAATCACAGCCATCGTTGTCGTCTCACGCTTTTGCTACTTTAATACTCATAAAGTCATGTCTAGTAGGGTGTCATTTATTTTTCAAGGATTAAGTTAAACTAGAATATATAAAGGTTGAAATGGTAAATCATCTGAAAATATTTAAGAAGACAAGGGATATTTAAGGATTTTTCTAAAATAAATATTAATATAGGTCAGAAAATTTAATGAAACTCCAGACTGTAGTGAATTCTTCCAAAAGTCGTAGGCAATTGTATCCGTAAATTTCCATCTCATTAGGATTTTTAAAGAAATCCTAACTTTTCTATGCCTGAGACTAAGCACACAAAAGTCTTTTGAGAGTAGTTTTTTACAATATTAAAAAATAATCTATAATATTAATAGGCTAGGCGATTATTTGTGACCGATGTTTTGTTCTATCGTTTTATCCCGATTTTGACCAAATGTATATTATTTTAAAGGTATTTCCTTTTAGCCGTTTTGCATATTTACAGATTTCTAATTTTCTCCTTTATTTTTAATAAATTGCATTTAAAGTTGACTAACACATACATAAAATTATAAAAATGCTATGTGTGTTTTATAAAATTTGTTAATGTGTTTGTTAATGAGTTTGTTGTCCTCATTCACGATAATAACAAACCATAAAAATGTTGGTTTGTGAATTGGCTAAGTTGAAAAATAAAGTTGCCTAGAAATTCCATTCGAATTTCCAGCGCTAGAATCTGCTAGTAATAATAATTATAATACTATTAATAATAATAGTAATAGTAATAATAACAATTGCTTTCGTCGATTAAAATATTTTTATTTAAAGTTATAAAGTGAGCTTTTTCCGAGTCTGATCCTAAATACTTTGGGTTGTATCATTTATAATATAATTTTTGACTATGAAAGCGGTTCAATAAGTCCGAAAAAAAATTTCACGACATAACGTTGGTCGATCGGAGAATAAAAGTGAACAAATTTGCTAGTGCTTTAAATGTTCAGCTGCGTTTTAAAACGTTACCCGAATGAAGGCTGGTTGCTGCAATTGTGTGACAACTTCAAAGGTACATAGAAAAAAACTCTCCAACCGTATTATTCTTAACATCTTTATTTTCGATTGGGACTAAGGGAATCGCTTGGTAAAAGTGGAAAAATGCATGCTAAATTATGGGAAAATGCCTGTTAAGTCTATAGGAAATGCATGCTAAATGGTAAAAATGCATGTCAAAAGTGGCAAAATGTTTGCTAATTTGAAAAAATTTATGGGAAAATGCAAGCTAAAGATGGGAATTTTTCTGTCAAAAGTGAGAAAAATTTTCATGTCAAATGTAGGGAAATTAAATGCTAAGTGTGAGGAAATTGCACGCAGAATTAAGAAATATGATTTTCAAAGCTGCAAATAAAAAAATCTTTCGAAAAACAAAAACATGCACATGACATGCATTTTTACCATTAAGCATGCAGTTCCTATAGTCTTAACAAGCATTTTCCCATAATTTTGCATGCATTTTCCCACTTCTGTATAGCAAAACCAATTCTCTCTTTTCAATTGAATCTGCAGAAACATTTAACCATTATCTATTTGATAAAATACAAATTTGACATTCTGTTGGCATTGAATTTGTTAGGTGCAATAGTCTGTTTTCTCTGCAAATGTTCGTCTAACCGAAATATGGATCCACTACAATACACCTTAAACCAAACGGCAGCATAAACAATGGATTTTTGTGGCAAAAACCAATGCTGGAACAAGGTGGGCCAACAAGGTGATGGCAACAGTTCATTGGGTTGTGCGCAGCAAAATCTCATATCGGTTATATTCGAAAGGGAAAAAATATATGGTAAAAATTATAACAGCTTACTGGATGGATTCAGTAACGATTAAGACAAAACGAAAGTTATTTCTCATTAAGGAAATACACGGAAACATACACATGTAGTCGCGTTGGCGTCATTCCACAAACTGGACTGTCAAATTTTACCTTATCCGCCATACTGTGCTCAGTACAACTTACATAATATAGAAATATTGTTATTGTTAATATTTTTTTGCCTTCGCCTATGGAAAAGTCCATATTGGAGGCTATATATATATATGGTGACTAGGTCGAAAAATGGACCCATCCTGACCATATTTGGTGAGGTCACTTATTTTTTCCAAAAACATATACAAACTAAATTTGAAACAAGTAAGAAAACTATAGTCGGTCTAGACCGACTATATGATACCCTATACCATGGTTAAGAGACCCTATCTCTTCGGTCCAACCAATTGGATATAGCAAATAAGCATAAACCAAATTTGAGTGGGATTTTTATTAATTTTTTCGCTGCAGATATGAAAAAGTTCATATCGGATACTATATTTATATGGGAACTAGGTCGAAAAATGGACCGATCCTCACCATATTTGGTATTGTCACTTATACTTTTAGAAAATATATACAAACCAAATTTGAGAAAACTCTGTGCAATATTTTTGTTTTTTGATAGAAGATTGGGAAGCAGCTCTATATGGGGCCTATGACTAAGAATTTTCCTATAGAGAGTAATTTTGAACTACTGATTAATGGATGTAATAAACACATACAAACCCAATTTGACTGAGATCTTTATGATAATTTGGAACTTATGGCAATTTATGTCGATTTCATAGGGTTCATTTATATGGGGGCTAGGTCTGAAGATGGACCGATTCTCACCAATTTCAATAGCGTTCATCCTATGGCCGATGGAAGCTTATATGTCAAATTTCATCAAAATATATTCATATCTGCGACCTGTAGTTTGATTAAAACTTTACATGGACACACAGACGGACGGACGGACATGGCTATTTCGACTTAAAAAGTGATTCTGAGTCGATCGGTATAATAAAAGATGGGTCTAGGACGAATATTTTTGGTTGTTACGAACAGCAGCACAAAGTCATTATACCCAAACCATATAGTGGTATAGGGTATAAAAATAGCGGCTCATCAATAACATTGTTCAAATATGAACACGATTAGATTAATATACTAGAATGTTACTTCGTAGTTAGAATAATCATAAATAATTATTTATATTTCTATGGGCATTTTTGTGGAAAAATCCCACAATTAAGTATAGGTAATATAATCTAAAATCATTATATTTCTTGGTTATAGTAAATTCCCAAATTGAAGATAAGTGTTTTAGTAAAGACATCTGTCAAACACATGTTAGACACACTGATAATGTAGCAGTGTGTCATATCCGTCAAGGGGATGAAAATGTGTTTGCAGGTAGCCTAGATTAGTTTTAAGATTTTTGTATATAGTAGTTAAGATTTAAATTTATTAAATAAAGTTAGTATCATACAAATACTCAAAAGAGACGGTAGTTTCTAAATTATTAAGTTGAGTGTCTTACAAACATTCAAAGAATATAGTTTAACTTGATTTAGTTGAGTTCAATTATAGGGTGTCTTACAAAGATTCAAAGAATATAGTTTAACTTGATTTAGTTGAGTTCAATTATAGAGTGTCTTACAAACATTCCAAGAATATAGTTTAACTTGATTTAGTTGAGTTCAATTATAGACTATCTTACAAATATTCAAACGGTTCACGTGTGTTTTTTAATTACGCGTAAACAAACATGTTTGCTGAATTTTTGGAATCACATATTCTGATATTCAGTACAACAAATCTAACAGCTATCTTTTCATTTTCTTATTTATTCACTGAAGATACTAGTAATAGTTTAAACAACATACAACTGCATACATATTAACTTTACTCATTCTTTAGCTACTCCATTAAGCATCATGTTTATTATATCCCTGAAACATGGTTACTTTTCTAAGTCTTGGAAAGAACCTTTCGTCATTCGGTTACTGTAATCAAATACTGGCCTAAAATTAAGGGCAATTCACAAGCTCTTCGCAAATTGCCTTACTGGTTCTCTCTATCACCAAGTATCATCATTAATATCAGCTTCTCAACATGGTTTCCATAAAGGATGTTCAACTATAACAAATATTTAACAACCTACGATGACATCAGTATTGACTTTAGTAAAGCATTTGACAAGTCCATTACATTCTCCTCTCAAAACGTTACAGGTAATGGGGTTCAACGTATCATTTTGATTAACTATAAGTCTATGTATATAGCAGCGCCCAGCTCTCGAAATTCGAGGGCAAATTCTAGAATTTTTTTATTTTTTCATTCAATTTCTTTCTTTCGATGTTTTTTCAATCTATTTATTTCATAAAATTTCTTTCATTATAAATATTTGTTGAACACAAAAAATTAAGACCAAATGTTATGTGAACCACCTTGCATGCCACCTACATGTATGCTAATTGAACACAGGGCGTATGATATGCAATTATTATAACGAAATTTGATTGGATAACTGTCGCTATTGGTATATGTCCAAAATTAAGTTTCAATTCAACACAAGGCTTTCCATTTACAATTTTTGCAAAAATGGGTATTTTTATTCGACCTTATGTTTTAATATAGCACCTAAAGCTGGTAACACATTAAGACAACTTTTCTCCAGCACGAAGAGCAAAATAAACAAACTTGATAAATCAAATCTAATTTATAAAATAAAATGCGAAGGTGACAGAAGCAACAGGTATATGTTGGAACAACTAAGAATAAATTAAAAACTAGATTAGCAGGACATAAATCAGACCTGAGAAATAGGAAAAATTTTACGACACAAAAAACAGCACTTGCGGCCCACTGTGCGGAGAGAGGACATACACCAGACTTTGAAAATGTGAAGATTTTACATACTGAAGATAATTATAAGAGACGCATTACATTGGAAATGCTACACATAATTAACATACCAAAGGAAAACAGAATAAATTATAAAACGGACACAGAAAATTGTGCACATAGCTATAGACATATAATTAGAAAAATAAAATAAGATCAATTAGTGCAATATTAGATGTTAACTCGTTGACACGTCATGTATGTTTAATTATTGTTACGCGCCTTTTTTGTGAGTTTAATTTTTATATTTTATATATATTTTTATGTTTGTTATTGTCTCTGTTGAACAGTGGTGTAATTATGTTTTATTATTCGTATAACTTAAGATCCTAAAGATGCCAACCGGAAGTTGGCGAAATATTGAAAAATAAATTAATAAAAATTAAATTAATAAAAACAGACCTCGAGCTGGAAGAAATTATTTAAATAAAATTTTTGCAAAAACATTAGCAGATGTAATAAACACATCCACATCATTGTATAATTTTATGAATTTTACTCAAAAAAAATTTTCCACACTGTGCAAATATGTAAATATAGTGGACAAATAAAAAGCTATACTTTTGAAATGAGTTATGTTTGGTCAAAATCGGTTTAAAACCGAAAAAACTTATATCGGTCACAAGAAATCGCCTTGCTTATTAATAGTATAGATCTGTAAAATCTGGTGTGCCTTTTTTTGATAACAATTTTAACGAATTACCATTGTATGCAACTAGGCTTAAACTTCCTACTCTAGCAAGCCTCATAAACAACTTATTATTTAATGTTCTACAAGTATAAGCCAGAAATTGTATTCCATTCTACTTGCACTTTTCAAAAAATTGGTTCTTATTTCAATAAACTTTAAATTTTGATTGATTTTTTTCACTAATGTCATCAATATTGAATGTAACTTTATTGTTTAAATATATAATCTTTAATTTAATTACCACTAGCTGATATTAAAAGTGAACAATTCAACTGTTACTTAAGAAACCTTAAATCTTCAAAAACTGACGAGCGCAACTTATGGAATGCTACAAAATATTTTAAAAGACCATTAAAAGGAAATAGAACTTTAAAAAATACAAACGATTCTTGGCTGAAATCAGATTCTACAAATCTGATGCATTTTCTCTATTCTGACGATGACAGAAAACTATACTCATTTCTTTATAGTTAAGCACATATCTCCTTCTGAAGTAGAACAACAAATTATTTTCTAAATAATAGAATATCACCCGGATATGATAAGATATGTGCCAAGGATATTACAGCGCTATCCAAAAAGCTTTCATTTTATTAACTCTAATCTTTATGTAAATACTGAGACTTCAACACTCTCGAACGGGAGTGTGAGAAATAATGAGGTTCCAAAATCTGGGAATCCGTTCACTGTCCACTTTTTCAAAAATATTCAAAAATGTTCCAGCCAATATTAGATAAACAAAATATTGTACCTGATGATCAATATGGATTTCGGTATAAACATGTAACTCTTGAACAGTGCCATAGAGTAGTTCAAGTAGTAAGAAGTGCGCTAGAAACCAAACAGTATTACTCTGCGGTATTTTTGTACGCTAAGCAAACTTTCGGCAGAGTTTGTCATCTAGGTCTACTCTTTCAACTCAATACAATATCTTCCTGCACTGTTCTATTTTGTCCTTAAATCGTATTTGACGTTTTTATGTTAAAATAAATGAGACATGAGTACTACAGGGTAGCATGCTGGGCCCTGTGATCTACACCATTTTCACCTCGGATTTACCGGTTACTGGAGATGTTACGGTTGCAACATATGCTGAAGATACAGCTTTAATGGCAAGTAAGTATTCTAAAGAGGAAGCCTCAAAAATGGTACAAAAACAACGCAATAAAATTAGTGTCTGGCTGAAGCAATGGAACATGTACGTGTTAATGCTAAAAAGTCAACGCATATCACATTTACTCTAAATGGAGGAGAAAACCCTAAGTCAGACTGTGTGAAATACCTTGGAATGAATTTTAATAGAAGATTGACCTGGAAGAACCATATAAAGGAAAAAAGAAATCATTTATACATAAAAACGAATACTCGGAATTTAGCCTTAAAATTAAAGTACTGTTGTAATGAACTATCTCGAAACTTGGACTTCCGGAATTCAATTGTGGGGTACTGAAAGCAATTCTAATATTGAAATTTTTCAGCGGTATCAATCTTTGTTTATAACAAAAATAGCATATATAAAGACATCCCAATACCAAAAATTAAAGAAGAACTCTGTTATATTAGCTCCAGATATCTTGAAAGATAAAGTAATCATTCAAACTTAATTGCAACTAGCTTACTAGATGCTAGTGAAAAGGTAAATGGACTGAAAAGGCACCATGTGCTAGATCTTCCTTTTAGGGAATAATAGTTGCAAGTATATAAAATTAATGTCAATATATGATATAAAAGTAGACTAAGTCTTATGTAAGATAAGTTTTAATCTCAGTGTAGGTTAAAACTAATGTTATTACTTTCTTCAACCCAGTTGCTCATTATTGTTAAATAGGTAGCAAAGCAAAGCTTAAAAAAATATATTTTTATAGCTAAACTAAAAGAAACAAGTAAGAAAATTATAGTCGGTCTAGACCGACTATACGATACCCTATACCATGCGTTTAGAAACCCTATCTCTTAGGGACAACTAACTGGAATTGAAAATAAGCAAAAAACAAATTTGAGTGGGATTTTTATTAATTTTTTTGGCTGCAGATATGAAAAAGTTCATATCGGATGCTATATCTATAAAGGGACTAGGTCCAAAAATGGACCGATCCTGATCATGTTTGGTAGAGTCTCTTGTATTTTGGAAAAATATGTAGAAACAAAATTTGAGAAGAATCAGTGCAATATTTTTGTTTTTTAATAGATTTAAGTGAAGATCGGGAAGCAGCTCCATATGGGCTCAAAGGGATCATTTTTGGACTACTCATTAGTGGATGTAATGAACGCATACAAACCCAATTTGAGTAAGAGCTATATGACAATTTGGATCTTATGGCAATTTATGTCGATTTCATATAGGTAATTTGTATGGGGGCTAGGTCTGGACATGGACCGATTCTCACCAATTTCAATAGCGTTCATCCCATGGCCGATAACAGATCAGATACCAAATCTCATCAAAATATATTCATATTTGCGACCTGCAGTTTGATTACAAGCTTTACATGACACACAGACGGACGGACGGACGGACGGACATTGTTAAATCAACTCAGAAAGTGATTCTGATTCGATCGGTATAATTAAAGATGGTTCTAGGTCAAATATTTTTGGTTGTTACAAACAGCAGCACAAAGTCATTATACCCAAACCACATAGTGGTATAGGGTATAAAAACAACTATCTATAAAATTGATAGGCAATGTGTTTCCTTGTGACCGATGTAAAAACTAAAGTTAATAAACCATTTTGACCAAATATGCCTAATTTTAAAGGCATATCTTTTTAGCTGCCCATAAGATTTACAGGTTTGCTACTAACACATAATATTGTGTTTGTGATTATTGTAAATATCAAAAGCCCTGTGTTGAATTGTGAATTGGCTAAAATTGATTAGCATACCTTTAGGATGCTTTAAATTTTTTTTAACGAACCCATCTATATATTTTCTGCGTGTTCAACATATATTTATAATGAAATTTAATAAATTTTGTTTAAAAAGTGTTGAATTGCCAGTTGGCTAAAACGGGTTAGCATATCTTTAAGGTGTTGTAAAATTATTTATTAAATTAAAAAATAAAATTTTCTAGAACTTCTACCCGAACTTCGAGGGCTGGGCACTGCTAGATACAATTATTATAGTAAAATAATTTAAAAAAAATAAAGAAAGGACTCGGTGGAACTCAAATTAGCTCCTACAATAAAATCATCGAGCAAACATGTGCTTTAGAAATTTAAGACATACCCCATTGAACTGCAAACCACTCCGTTGAGAAAAAAATTAAAATTTTTTTTTTTTTTTGCAGTTAAAAACTCACGGATTTAAATATCTTTACTATATTCAAGAAAATAGTAGAGGAACATGAGTTAATTTGAGCCAACACTTTTGCGTCATCTTTTAATAAGTTTAAGAATTTCTCACTACTGGCATCGTTGGATATCCATCTAAACTTAGTTCTGATGAGCAAAATAAGGAAAATGTTACAGGGCGAACTCTTTTAACAAATTTCCAAATGCTTTTTCAATGCCTTATTTGACTTATTTTCTCAATAATAACATATTAGAAAATTATAGTCCATCCAGACCGACTATACAATATCCTATATTCAACTAATTAGATATAGAAAAAAAAAAAAAAAACATAAACTGCATTGTAATTAATATGAAAAAGATCAAATCGGATGGGGAGTAGGTCGAAAAATGCACCGATCCTGACTATATTTGGCAAGGCCACTTATTTTTTGCAAAATCTATGCAATAATTTTTTTTTTTAATAGATTTAAGTGAAGATCGGGGATCAGCTTCATATGGGGGCTTTGACTAAGAATTGATAAATGGTTTTAATAATTACACGCAAACCCAATTTAAGAGAGATCTACATATATGATAAATTGGATATTATGGCAATTTATGTCAGCTATCTGGGGACTAGGTCTGAATATTCACCGATATTTACCAATTTCAACAGTTTTCATCCTATGGCCAATAGAAACGTACATATATGCTAAATTTCATCAAAATGTATACATATTTGCGACCTGAAGTTTGATTACATTATTTACATGGGCACACTGAAACTGATTCCGAGTCGATGTGTGTGATTAAAGATGGATCTAGGGCAAATAATTTTGGTAGGTACAAACATTAGCAAAAAGTCATTATATCCTGACCACATAGAGGTAGGGTATAAAAATTAAATATATGAAACATTAGATATATTCCGGCATATTATTTTCTCGTCTTTTTTTAAGACTCGTCTTTTTTTGGCGTTTGTTATTGATGGGAAACGGTTTAACAATTTTTCAGATTTTTATGGATATTTGTTTGAGTAATACTGTCAGCATGCACCATGGTTAATTTGAACAATATATAAAGAAATAAAAAAAGAACTCATTAACAACAGCTGTTGTTGACTACAGTAATCAGAAATTCAGTTTATTTCGATTTCTTCGAAGAATGACAAAGATTTGCTCTAGTTCCTCAAACCTTATATAACAAAGAAATATTTTGGTATTTAACTTAAATAATTTAATCTATTTCATTAAATTTCCAATAGTAATTTGCTTCTAATTGCAGCAGAAATTTTTAATAGTATCGTGATTTAATCACACGCATGAGTAAACTAATAAAACAGCGGTAGTATTAAAAAATAAATAAAAATTAAACGTCACCCTAATTTCTATACAAATATAATAATCCTGTGCGTATACGAGTGTTTTTGTAAAAGTATTGGTGTCAGTTTGTTATTTTCCTGTCATTTACAATTGGCAGCATTCTTAATGTTTTTCTGTATAATGCTTGATTTGGTTTGATTTGCTTTTCTTCATAATATTTGTTTTCTTTTTAGCAAAAACAT
Source organism: Cordilura impudica (assembly GCA_963682025.1). Classification (NCBI taxonomy): domain Eukaryota; kingdom Metazoa; phylum Arthropoda; class Insecta; order Diptera; family Scathophagidae; genus Cordilura; species Cordilura impudica. The sequence goes on along the minus strand of OY821518.1, from coordinate 36,475,335 downwards.
TCTCTATATAAAAAAAAATAAATTATTGAGCCCATTTAATAGAATTTCAAATAATGGTTTGTGTACGTTTTCAATAGATTCTTATCAAATATTAATCAATTCAATTTTGATATATTTTCTGCGAGTTTTATGAATAAAAAAAAACAAATAAATTTGCCAAAAGAAAAATAAGATATATAAGCTGTTAAACATCGGATATGAAATAAGATATAAATTAAATGTAGAAAAATTAAATTAGCTTCTCAAATTTAATAAAATTTAATTTTTGTATATATTTTGTATCTGAACAACATAATTTCTGTAATTTAAATTTAAATATTTAGCTGTGCAAAATGCAGCACAGACTTTGTGGAGTCATATTTAAAATAAAGTGGTGATACCACAGGACAACACCTGCTGATTTCAATCTTTAATTAAAAAAAGCACTGGCTGATGACACAATAACAGACTAAAAGAGAATTTGTTTTTGTTTTTTTTTTTTTTTTTGTTAACAAATTAAAGAATACTATGTATAAATGAAAGATACAAAAAACAATGACTAGGAAAAAATATCAATGGCGTATCTTTAATGGAGGCCTGTCATTTTATACCCGATATTTAAAATTTTAAAATCAAAACTCACAGCTTTTCTTGGTATAAGAGCTAGTTACAGTTCTAGCAGATTTTTTCTGAAAATACCTATTAGGTTCTGTATATAAATCCTCTATTACAGTTACGCTCATTACCAACAAACTGATTTGCTAATTCTGTAACGCTTTGTGCTTTACATATGATACACATCATTATTGTCATCATTCATGCTATTAATTTGTTTATTAATTTGGGCAGAGAACAAAATATCGAAAATTAAGGAACGTGGAGCAAAATGGTTCAAGTGTGGTCGCACCCTAATAATACTATCAAAATTGTGTTAAAATATTGACGGAGAACATAACACAGCTTATATTCTGGAAACTAAGCGCCATAGTGGCAAATAGTTGGAGTTTTACTCCCCTCATTGAAAGAACCCATTCGAATGGTACTGTAACTATTTCAGACTTGCTGAAAGAAAAACGTAAAATTTAAAATCCCAGAATAAGCCTCGTAGAGTAAAGTCATTGTACAGCGTCTTTGACGAATCTTGGATACCCTCTATCTCTGTCTTAAATTCAGTTGGATACGGATACCATTTAAAATCCTAATGACATTCATTTTTTTTTTCGACCAGTCATACTGCTCTTGAACCGGCAAGAAGTTGGTTGAGAATGGATCCAAAATTGGGTTTCATATTACTTTATCATTCACAAATTGAATCATTCACAAATTGAATCATTCACAAATTGAAAATCTGCAAAACGGAAAATCCTAGCTGATCCCTTTCAAGAAATATCACCATTATAACGCCACACTGCATTCTTTATAGGAATTCGTGGTGAGCTGCTTCTCCACTTTGCTCTAACCGAAATCCTAAACCATTATTATTATCAATAAATTGTAAACAATTTTCTAAGTGTTCGAGAATAATTTTTGATTTCAATTCATTACGAATTAGCTCAAATTTGAATTAATTCCTTTTACCAAAAAAAAAGAATTGAATGAAATTTGAATCAATTCATTTGAATTTGCAAAAATAAATTTCAATTCATCTCCAATCCAAATGAATTGGGCAAAATGAATCGCAATTCATTTTTAATTCAACTGAGTTAGAAAAACGAATTGCTATTCATTTCCAATTCATTTAAATTGAACTGATTTTGAAGAAATTCAAACGAATTAAAAAAGTAACTTGTAATTCATATTTATCAAATCAAGAATGAATTGCATTCAGTTGAAGTAAACATGGTGTTTGGAGTTTGTTTCTTCAAGTACTACTTATTTCGCTAATTACATCAATGGCATTTCTATTCTTATTATTTTCTATGCCTTTCAACGACTATCTCGTACCAGGTGCTATCCGAAATGAGAGTAATGCTGTCTTTGTTATAATAAAGTGAGTTGGATAACAAAACGGGAGTAATGCTTCTTTACATTTATTTACAGTAGTCTATTTTCAAAATCAATTCAATTCAAATAAATTGCAAATTCATTTTTCGTGTTCATTTGAATCAATTCAAATGAATTGGAAATGAGTTGCAATGAATTGCATTTCATTTAACCAATTCATTTGAATTAAAAATGAATTGCAATTCATTTTGCCCAATGCTTTTGATTTGGAAATGAATTGCAATTCATGTTTGCTAAATTCAAATGAATTGATTCAAATTTAATTCAATTCGTTTTTTAACGAAAAGAATTAATCCAAAATTTTACCAATTCAGTGCATGAATGATTCGCGAATTAATTCAAAAATTAATGATTCGTTTACAACTCTGGAGAATAACATGAATTTTTAAAGTTATTCATATGGCTTTTCAAATTAGTACGCAGTTCATTAATATGTGTATTTGTTGAAGAAAACAGCATTCTACGTGCTTAGCTTAGTAGGGAAAAATTGCGAAATATCGTACTTCGCCGTAAATTTTTCGGTTATCCAATTTATCAGCTTCCTTTAATTTTTAAGTTTTTTTGTCCACAGCATCGCTTTTTCTTCACCTAAAAGAGGAACTAAGCCACGTCAACAGTGGTTTACAAGCCCTTGTAAAACTTGTAATTCTAGAATAACACACACTTTTGTAAAATTTTTACATCATCATTTTCAGTAAAAAGAAGAGGGTGAGTTGTACTATGGCAGTTTTGGATTTCTGTTTTATCTTTTTCTGGACGATATGTATCTACATGTAACTTTGAAAAGTCGAGTTTATTTTGGTAATGTGTGTATGTGCCCATTAACGGAAATTTAGGATCTACAATTTCTTAATCAAATTTTCAGTATTTTTATAACTAAGTTTTAATTTTACCAAATATGGGACAAGTTTTATGTAATCCTTTATTCCTGTTCATTTTCAAACTTTAGATGTTTCTTTATTGAAGCGAAGGTACAGACTAATGTTGCAATATTCTTATTTTGATTGATAAAATAGTAAAATAATAATATGCACTATTAACATATTTAAATTAAATAAAAATCCAAATTTATACTGCAAATGGATAATGGAAGCTTGGGCTAGGCTGAAATTTGCATAAAAATTAAATATTTAAAATTGGCAAGTAGAATGTCATTATTTTCTGTGCGAAATCAAAATTTTGCAAAAAAAAAAAAAGAAAAAAATTTTTTTGTCCAAGGCATTATATTTTGTGCAAAATCAAAGTTTTGCAAAAAAAAAAATTTTTTTTGCCATTTTTCGCAATTTGCCGGAAAAATATAGAATAGTTCAGTGAAAAACAAGTAAGAAAATTATAGTCGGACATAGAAAATAAGCAAAAACCAAATTTGAGTGGGATTTTTATTAATTTTTTTGGCTGCAGATATGAAAAAGTTCATATCGGATGCTATATCTATATGGGGACTAGGTCCAAAAATGGACCGATCCTGATCATGTTTGGTAAAGTCTCTTATATTTTGCAAAAATATATACAAACAAAATTTGAGAAGAATCAGTGCAATATTTTTGTTTTTTAATAGATTTAAGTGAAAATCGGGAAGCAGCTCTATACGGGGCCAAAGGGATCATTTTTGACTACTCATTAGTGGATGTAATGAACGCATATAAACCCAATTTGAGTAAGATCTATATGACAATTTGGATCTTATGACAATTTATGTCGATTTCATAGGGGTAATTTGTATGGGGGCTAGGTCTGAACATGGACGGATTCTCACCAATTTCAACAGCGTTCATCCCATGGCTGATAAAAGCTTATATACCAAATTTCATCAAAATATATTCATATTTGCGACCTGCAGTTTGATTACAAGGTTTACATGGACACACAGACGGACGGACGGACGGACGGACGGACATTGTTAAATCAACTCAGAAAGTGATTCTGATTCGATCGGTATAATTAAAGATGGGTCTAGGTCAAATATTTTTGGTTGTTACAAACAGCAGCACAAAGTCATTATACCCAAACCACATAGTGGTATAGGGTATAATTAGTTGCATTGTATAGTCGTAGCTAAGGAAATTTGAGTATTAAATTTGGTACCTAAAAGCTATTTGATACTTTACAGCACCTGAGAAACTCCAAAAATAGAAAAAAGTTCGTATAAAAAATGCAGTGTTGCATTAAAATGGTCATATATCTTGAAATAGATCAGCTAGAATTTTCAGTTTTGCAGATTTTCAATTTTTAAACGTTATATGAAACCTGATTTTGGATCCATTTTCATCCAACTTCTTGGCCCTTCCAGAGCAGTGTGCAGTATTTGTTATAACTAGCAGATACCAGCGCTCGAAATTCGAGTGCAATTTCTGGGCAGCTTTATTTATTAACTTAGCCGATTCACAAGCCAACACTTTTATGGTTTATTATTATTGTGAATAAAGATAACAAACACAGTAACAAACACATCATTAAATTTAATGAAACACATATGTATAATTTTATGTAAGTGTTGGAAGCAACTTAAAATGCAGTTTACTCAAAACAAAAGAACAAATTTAAATATCTGTAAATCTGCAAAACGGCTAAAAAGAAGTACTTTTCAAATAATATACGTTCGGTCAAAATCGGGATAAAACAGTAAAACAAAACATCGGTCACAAGAAATCGCCTAGCCTATTTCTTATATATTGGTTTTGATATAACGACAATGATGGTCTTTTTTATTGAAAGAATTTACTTATATTTGAAAAATAACACTATTTATACCATATACCACTGTGACGTCAGAGTATAAAGACTATGTGCTGACGTTTGTTACTAAAAAATATTGACATATACCGATCGACTCAAAATCACTTTTTCAATTGATTTATCGAAGTCCTGGAAAAAATCATCCCTTTCTTAGAAGGATATTGGCCGAGAATTTGGAATTGAAACTCTTGTGTTTTGGATAAGATAAAAACAAAATACAACGACTTTCAATTTTAAAAAGAAACCAAATTGTGACGTAAAAAGCTCAAACATAACCATGATAAGAGCCAGAAGGCTTTTACTTAAAAACTTTAAAGGAGGTATAATTATGGATGATGAAACGTATTGAAAAGCAAATTATTCAGAGCTGCCAGGGTAAAAATATTCTGTGGCGGATAAAATAACCCATGTGAGTCCGATCACAGGCGGATGTGTAAACATCTAGTAATTAAAGATTTTTTTATCGAACTTTTTTAAAATCAACCAAAATGCGTCATCTATGTATCACTTATAGCAATCAACTGCAGGGGCTCTGCTAATATAAAAATAGTTACTATTATTTATTATTTCAACTGGCTAATTCATTTAAATTCATTTTTAATTTTTTATTTATTTTTTATTTTTCTTTTTATTTTCCGTTTTCAGCTTTTTTTTAATTTTCCAATTTTTATTTCTCATTTTTCGTTTTTCATTTTTCGCTTGTCGCTTTTCATTTTTCTTTTCATTTTGTTTTTAATTTTTCATTTTTAAATTTTTATTTTTAATTTTTATTATTTATTTTTTATTTTTCATTTTTTATTTTTCATTTTCTATTTTTCATTTTACAATTTTCATTTTTCATTTTTACTTTTTAGTTTTTCATTTTTAATTTTTAATTTTTATTTTTTCGTTTTTTCATTTTTTATTTTTCTTTTTTCATTTTTAATTTTTATTTTAGAAGGGAATCACTTGTGGTCTCCAAGGCAGACTGGAGGACCTTGACTACGCTGATGACGTTCTCCTACTTACTCACACCTCTTTAGATATGCAATCCAAGTTATCATTATTCCAGGCAACTGCATCATACGCTTAAAAATAAATATCAGCAAAACTAGAATAATGCGAATAAATGTAAATAATGAATAAACCTTAACCGTTCAGAACCAATCGCTTGACGAAGTCGATTCATATTGTTATCTGGGAAGCATATTGGATAAATGGGGAGGTTCTAGACTGGCATCTCCAGCCGCATTACCAAGGCCCGGCAAGCACTTGGCCAACTCAAATCTGTGTGGAACTCGTCATACATATCAAGAAGGATGAAGCTAAAGATACTTTATTCGAATATAAAATCCACACTGTTGTATGGATGCGAGACGTGGTACAAAGCACCACGTGACATACATTCCGTACAAGTGTTTGTAAATAAATGCCTGAGAAAGATTCTTCACATATTCTGGCCTAGAACAATCTCGAATTATTATTTCTGGTCAGAAACTGGTCAACAACCTATCCAAATCGAAATCCACAAACGCAAGTGGAATTGGATTGGACATACACTGCGTAAACAGCCCAACGATATTGCTAAACAAGCCATAGACTGGAACCCGTATGGCAGTCGTCATATTGGAAGACCATCAGGCACCTGGAGATGGCAAATTGATATTGAAATATCCAATTTACAACTGCGGTGCAATGAAATTATACATCGTGCATCAGATCGAATTATTTGGAATAATCTTACTCCTTGCAGCAGTAAAAGTAACAAATATACATATACATATACATATAAAGGGTCCGTCATCTAACGTTTTTTTTTCAACTAGTGCTTATTTCGTGAATGGTAACACATAGCTCATGTCCGATTTGACAGATAATTAGTTTTATCCTTCCGCTGAACGAATATGGTTGTGTATACGCTTGAACAATGCTGGGAAATATTGCGACATTACTTTGAAAATCATGGTAATGTTGCAGAATGTGAATGTACGAAAAATGCGTACGGATTTTGGAAGAAGAGAAGCACCGTCAGCTCCGTATGTTCGTTATCTTGTGAAAAAAGTTAAAGAAACTGGCATCCACATCGATAAACCAAAGCGTGAAAAGCCAAAAACAGTTCGTACACCCGAGAATATTGTTGCTGTGGCAGAAAGTGTGCGTGAAGCGCCATCAACATCAATTCACCGTCGTTCTCAAGAATTGAACTATTCGGAGGCATCATTGAGACGAATTTTGCATAAAGACCTTGACCATCTCTGACCATCCAATGCGTTCTCGCTTCGCTAAGTGGGCCTGCGATCGACTTACAGAAGATGCCGATTTTGCCAAAAAAAATCATCTTTTCAGAGCTCATTTTGATCTTGGCGGGTATGTTAACAAGTTAAATTGTCGCATTTGGGGCACAGAAAACCCGCACGCATACATTGAAAAGCCGATACACCCAAAACGAGTCACTGTTTGGTGCGGATTTTGGTCCAGAGGAGCAACTGGGCCATTTTTCTTCGAAAATGAGCAAGAAGTGGCCGTTACAGTCAATGGCGATCATTATCGGGCCATGTTGAACGAATTTTTGTTCACAAAAATTGAAGAGGAGGATATTGGCAACATTTGATTTCAACAGGACGGCGCACTGTGGCTCAAATTTTGATTTCATTGGCCAAAAGTCAAATTTTTTTTTGTCATGGATTTTTAAAATTTTTACTCCTTTTTGTAGCTTATATATCCAGATTAAGGTAGCCAAAAAATTAGGTTAAACTATTGATAATTGTGGGCGTGGCATGCTGTCAAACTCAACTGTTTTTTTTAATTCAGCAAAAGGTGTTTTTTTTTTTGTTTTTTATCAAAAATAAATGGTTACTACTCGCAAGCTATCATCGATATTGGCCTGCGGTCTTTTTTATAATGTTAGTAGGATTATAGTCTTTAGTTTTTGTAAGTAGTCACAGTTCTAACGTTTGATATTAGGGGCGTTATGAAATATTTATGAAACCACTATATTTTTCTCAAATTTAAACTTTAGTGGAATAGAACTTCTAAAGGAAGTAAGGGAACAAGAAACGTATACCACCCGGAGAAAGGCGAATGTATCCTGTTTAACCCTATATATACTTTTGCACCCCCCACGAGCCCCCGGTAGAACACTTTTTTCATTTTAATGAAATTACTCTAAAAAAATTACTCTAAAAAAAATTTTGTTTTTTTACTTTAGACTACGTAAAAGTAAAATAATTAAATAAAATACCTGCGAAAGGGTTTGTTGGCTTTGTTTTGATCAGCAAAAAAATAAGTCATAAAATGATCACAATAGGTTCTACAGTAAACAAATGATCTCTTTCTTAATTTACCTGTTGTCAAATTTAAGGGTCAACCAAAGTCATAAACAATTTTATAAGTTTGTCAATAATCGCGGCACTAAACCACTAAAGATAAAAAACCACCCCATATTGGCGAGAAACTAATTAGTTTTACCTGATATTGAAGTCTGGATAACAAGTGCAGTTTTGTTCAATTTAAGTACTACCTGCTATGAAATTAAAGATCAATGTGTGAATAACATGTACCTAAAAATGTATAAAATGACGGATTCTATAAGGGATTAATAAGTTAATACTTCAAGTGTACGGACGTATAATCGCAAGTGATAAAAAGTGATAAAAAAGTGATAACAGACGCAAATAAAAATATTGAGAAAAATATGGAGAACTTTAGTTATAAAGAACTGGCCGAAGAGTATTTTCGAAACAAAAACCAGGAAGATGTTCTTAGTTACGTTAAAATAAAATTAAACTTAAATTCGTCTAGTACCGAAATACAAGAGCAATTATCTAATTTCGTCAAAGTACTAAAAAAACGATTGAAAGAAGTTAACTACTGTAAACAAAAGTTTTATAATAAAAGTGCAAACTGGTTAGAAGGCCAACTTAATGTTGGTGGAGAAACAGCAAAGCTAGATAAGGCTGGAAGACCACGCAAATCATTGGACAACTGCAGCGATAGATCTAAGAGGCGGAAACTTAAAAATTTTAACGAGGAAATTGGTTCTACAAATATAAAAGAATCTTTTCTACATCAATTACGAGCACAAAACCAATTAACAAAAGTGGATATCATTGAAAAAACTTGTAATGCTAGTCCAGTGAGAACAAAGCGAATTCTTAAAAGTATACCAACTCCGAGCGATGCAAAACAGTTCACAAATGAGGAGGCATTAGCATTATTTCTGGATTTGAAATTAACAAAACACCAATATATTCAGCTCAGATTGCGTGCGATTGAAAAAGGCTCAAATATGTATCCAGCATATCATCACATAACAGCTGCTAAAATAGACTGTTTGCCATCAAAGGACACTATTACAATCACACCAATTTCGGCAGAAGTACAACTACAATCTTTACTTGATCACACAGCCAAACGCTTGCTACAATCAATAACAGGAACTGAGTTAAAGAAATATGGAAACACAAAGTTAATTCTATTTTGTAAATGGGGATGTGATGGTTCTTCGGGACAAAAACAATACAAACAAGTTGTATGTGAAAATATTTCGGACTCAGATATGTTCATGGTATCATTTGTACCATTGCGATTGAAAAAGATTTTGGAAGATTCGGAGCCTTCGAGTAGTACAACGCAAACAATGGATATTTGGAAAAATGAGACACCATCTTCTACGAAATACTGCAGGCCAATCAAATTTGAATTCAAAAAAGAAAGTCATGATGCCATTAACAAAGAAGTTAGTGATATCAAGGCCCAAATAGCAACACTACAGCCATTACAATTACAGTTAGATGGGCAGCAAATTGAAGTAAGCTACCAATTAGTGCTGACAATGATAGATGGAAAAGTAGGTCAGGCTTTGACTAACACGAAGGCTGCATCCAGCTGCATTATATGCCAAGCAACATCAAGCCAATTAAACCAAGTCCCGACAAAATCATTCGATAATACCGATGCCTTCGAATTTGGATTATCACCACTACATGCAAGAATACGACTTATGGAACACATACTAAAAATCAGTTATGATTTGGATTTCGGGCCTTCAGGATCAATAAGAAACAACGAAACCAACAAAGAGTTAAGAAGTTCAAAAAAGAAACATGTTCAAGATGAATATCGCAAATTTGGATTGATTATAGATCAGCCAAAACAAGGGTCAGGCAATACAAATGATGGCAATACCGCAAGAAGATTCTTTTCAGATCCAGAAACAGCATCTGAAATAACAGGAGTGGATTTAAACCTTATTTTCAGATTTAAAATAATCCTAGAAGTACTTGCGTGCAATGAAGAAATTGACTCTAGAAAATTTGGAGATTATGCTAAGGAAACTGCAAAAATATATACAACCAACTACCCATGGAGAAATATGTCTGCAACAGTCCACAAAATCCTTTATCATGGAGAAGATGTCATTAAATATCATTTGGTGCCACTTGGAGATCTATCAGAGGAGGCTCAGGAAAAAAGGAACAAGGATTACAGATTTTATAGACAGCACAATACTAGAAAAATGTCACGAAATTCCACAAATGAAGATCTATTTAATATATTATTGGCAACGTCAGATCCGTTCATCTCCAGTATTCGAAATCAATGGAAAGTGGAACATCGGGATTTAGATGAAGAAGCCAAAAAACTACTAAAGAACAGAAATAGCACAGAACAAAATATGGAATATTTGCAATCAATATTTGAGTCTAATGAATAATAATTATAATTGCCTTTCATTGTTATTTAAGTACGAAAAACATAGTATTAGTAAAAAATAATAATAAACAGAACCTACCATTGTTACAAATGCTATTTAAATCTATTGCAGTTTTTATTCTTAAAAGGTTTCCCACATATGAATGCAATGTTTTAATAGATAAGAAAGATTCAAAAAATAAGAACCCATATTTTCATATCAAAATTAAAAAAAAAATTAGAATCATTGCGCTAATGTTTAGCAGATTTATTTAGCTAGTGTAACAAATTAGGCAGCAAACACTAATAAATTTTTCTGTAGTAATAATAATATTCCTTGAGTGTAAGCAAATTGCAAATTTGATAGCAAACATTTTTAATTTTTTAGTAATACTAGTTAAATTTCTAGTGAATTTTACTATTTTGTTGCGTGTAAAAATTTTTTTGAGTGTAAAAATTTTTTTGAGTGTAAGCATTAAAAAAATTTCATTATTACAAAAAATGTTTATAATAATTATTTAACTCCAAATATGACACTTTCTAATAAATAAAAATAAATAAAAAAAACATATATCACGCTAAAAGTTAAAAAAAATCAAAAGTTAAACTTTGACCTAGAATTCCTTAAAAAGTACTCAATCAATTTAAATGAAATTCACACTGAGTCAAGATCAACTATCTATCTATCTATTAAAAAAAACAGTACTAAAATATTTTGATCGGTTCAAAAGTTACAGAATTTTGGCCAATGAAAAATGATTTTCAGCCACTGTGCGGCGCTACGTGCCAAACAGCCGAATTATCAGCCGCAGAGCTGATGTCGTTCGGCCACCTCGGAGCTGCGATTTGACACCGTTGGACTATTATTTGTGGGTGCCCTCAAAGATAAGTGTTACGCCAAGAAGCCAGAGACAATTGACGCTTTAAAGGGCAATATTCGTGACGCCATTGATGAAATACAGCTGCACACAATCGATAATGTGCTTAAGAATTGGACCGATCGTGTAGGCTACTGCATGGCCAGCCGAGGCAGCCATTTGAATGAAATTATTCTCCATTATTAACCAGAAGGATTTTACTTTCAAATAAAAAAAGAATTTTGAGATAATATCCTGTAGTTTTTTTTTATAGCATTTTCAAAAAAAAAAGTGTTATTTGGCGGTCCCTTTATATAGACATTTAATTTTTAATTTTTATTTTTAATTTTTTACAATTTTTATTTTTGATTTTTGATTTTTTATTTTTTATTTTCTATTTTTTATTTTTTATTTTTCATTTTTTATTTTTCATTTTTCATTTTTAAGTTTTCATTTTCAATTTTTTATTTTTCTTTTTTTATTTATCATTTTTTAATTTTCATTTTTATGTTTTCATTTTCAATTTTTTATTTTTCTTTTTTTATTTTTCATTTTTTATTTTTCATTTTTTATTTTTCATTTTTCATTTTTAAGTTTTCATTTTCAATTTTTTATTTTTCTTTTTTTATTTTTAATTTTTTATTTTTCATTTTCTATTTTTTATTTTTTATTTTTCATTTTTTATTTTTCATTTTTCATTTTTAAGTTTCCATTTTCAATTTTTTATTTTTCTTTTTTTATTTTTCATTTTTTATTTTCCATTTTTTATTTTTCTTTTCTCACTTTTTTTAATTTTTCATTTCTTATTTTTATTTTTATTTTTAATTTTTCTTTTTATTTTTTATTTTTCATTTTAATTTTTCATTTTTATTTTTCATTTTTTTTTTTTTTTTGCATTTTCGATTTTTAATTTTTTATTTTTCATTTTTTGTTTTTCATTTTTCATTTTTAATTTTCCTTTTTTTGATTTTTAATTTTTAATTTTTCATTTTTCATTTTTTATTTTTTATTTTTCAATTTTAATTTTTTATTTTTCATTTTTCGTTTTTCATTTTCAAACTGGTTATTACATATCATAATTTTTCACCAATTTAATCATAATTCACACCGATCTTACGTCACACATGTTGGTCAGTTTTTGTGATTGTATTGTGAAATAAAAATTTACCCCCCTGCGCGTATAGATGTTTACACATCAAAATGGTAATGTCAACAACAAATTTAAGTTCAAAAAATATCTAAATTTGAAAAAAAAAAATAGTTCATGGTGTGGTGTGCTTATGTGACATGAACAGTGAATTTTACATAAAAAATTGCTTGGAGAAAGCAATTCTTTCTCTTTATTATAAACATAAAGTTCGTCCTTTTTGTGGCCAGATCTAGCCAGCCATCACTACAGAAGAAAGGTTTTGGAATAGTAAAAAATGAAAAAAATTAACTTTGTGCCGAAAAAACTTAATGCACCTAACTGCCCAGAGCGGCGACCTGTGACCCATTGAGAGATTTTGGACTATATTAAACAATATTTGAGAAAACACTTAAGAGCTGCAGATAATGTTAAAAACTTCAGTGTACAATGGAAAAAAAAGCCATTAATTATATTCGTCCAAATTCTTATGTGCAAAATTCCTCAAAGCGTAACATAATTAAAAAAAAAATGCAAAAAAGTACATAAAATATCAGCGTAAAATAGTACATAAACAAATCTGTTTTTTTTTTAAGATAAAAATTTTACAACGCTTTAAAAATAACAAAAAGCAGTATGGACCGTACCTCATATATTTTTAGCAAAAGCCGGAAATACTGTTTATAGTTCTCATGAAGGCGTCTCTGTTTTAAATTGAAAATGTGTGTTTCTTATACAACAATTCAAAATTCGATGGTTGTGTTTAATGCTACAATAACTATTTGTTTTCTGCTTTCAACGATTCATTTATAACTTCAAAGGGAGAACACAGAATTTAATTAAAATAATCGACAGCTTTTGTAAATGAGTTGCTAAAATAGAGGAAGATTTCAACAAGCTAATATACGAGCATGTTTAGCACAAAAACAAATATCAAACAGCAAAGATACTCCAAGCCATATTGGGAATGTTTGTAGTATTAAAAGCGTTAATGCTGTTTAACATATTAATAGTAAATTGAATTATTTTTAGACGAACATATAAATTGAATAAGTTTATTTACCTAAAATTTTTCTCACTAACGTAAGTAAAATATTTAGTGTGGATTATGGAATATAAGTGAATGGAATAGTAGTACTTAGAGCTATTTTCCACTTAATTGTATATTTGGATACTAATGGAATAGAGGGCAATAATCTGAACATTACTTAAAGACTAAGCAAGACTAAAAAAAGAAATCCAGATATTAATATTTAAAAAAGAATGACTTAGTGTCAAGAAAATGTCAAGAAATCTTTAAAAACCCACAAAATATTTGGAGTATTTTCTTAAATTTGAAACAAGTTAAAATTGATGTTTATAACTGACCAGTTTTACTTAAAACTAATAAATCATTTTACCATTTTATACGGTTACTAATTTATGCCTTTGCCGACCATATCCCCTACATGTCATTCATAATTTCTTTAACAATTGTTCGTTCATATATCGTCATCCTTATAATTTCTATTCTATTGTATGCGACTGCAAAATGTCTACCAATGCATGACTGAAAACTATTTTCTGTATTTTCCAGTATTTCATCTTTTTCATACATTTTCAGCATCAACATCAACTGTTGGCAGTTCTAAACTTGCAAATTGTTGCCAACGTCATTGTCATCGTAGAGAACGTGCAGTCAACGACGTCTTCTATAATGTCGTGTCATTTATTCATTGTTTCTATTGTCCTGTAATTTGTAACTTGAATTTATCAAAAGCTTAAATGCAACTACTTCAAAGTTAATCTAATGCTGTCATGTCATCGTCATCAAAATCATTATTTGCAAATGCTGGAAATTTTTTGCTATTTGCTTTAAGTAGTATATTGAATAAATTAAGAAAGAGCATTAAACATTTGTAAGTCATAAAGTAATGGCTATCTTAGCACATATTTGTAAATCGTAATATTTTCGAACTGGATCATTGTTAGATGGAGGAAAATCCAGCGACTATAAAAAAATTTTCAACCAATGTGGTTGTATTTGACCATTTCTAGATGAGGCCATCAGCGCAAAAGTGGCCTAAGTTTGAAATAGGCAATATGAATATAATGGGCTTGGTATGCTCATGAATTTTAAGTTAATTCACAGAACTTATATCATTGTTTATTTTATTCCCCATGCATGTTTTATTCAATTACTGTGATACATTCTGTGGACTGAAGTATTTTATTTTGTTTTAACTTACGTTTTTTGGTCACTTTTAAGGCATAGGCCACTTTTGCATTTAAAGCGGGGACCATATATAATGAGGATGTGCAAACTGAAAATGGAACTGCTTAGCAAGAGAGGACAACAAGCTTATATACAAAATGTGATGGTTCAGCAACAAAAAAAAATGTTTATAAACGGTGTTCCATGGATCTGGCCAATGCAGAATATTGTCGAATCATTTTATTCTACGATAATTTTAGTACCGTACGATATCCACAATATGTACGATATTAACAATATGTACCTTCTCTCTTGTATGCTCTCACAATGGTGCTCAGCAGGAAGCAAAATATATAAACACACACATTTTTACGAAGCAAGAACAAAACACACATACATACATAAATTCACATTGGTGAGAGCAAAAAACTTGCAAGAAGTCAAAATGTCCAATTTTATCAATTCAAGTTTGTATGTCAAATTTCATATGACATTCTATTTTGTTAAATGAAATTTGTCAAACATACTGCAAATAAAACAAGTAAGAAAATTATAGTCGGTCTAGACTGACCATATGATACCCTATACCATGTTTCAGAGACCATATCTTTCGGTCCAATTATTTCGATATAGAAAATAGGCATAGACCAAATTTGAGTGGCATTGTTATTAATTTTTTGCTGCAAATATGAAAATGTTCATATCGGGTGGTATATTTATATGGGAACTAGGTCGAAAAAAGGACCGATCTTGACCATATTTGGTAAAGTCACTTATATTTTGAAAAAATATATACAAATCAAATTTGAGAAAAATCTGTGCAATATTTTTTTTTTTGATAGATTTAAGTGAAGATCGGGAAGCAGCTTAAATGGGACCTATGACCAAGAATTGTCCTATAGGCATTATTTTTGCACTATTGATTAATGGATAAAATAAACACATACAAACCCAATTTGACTGAGATCTATATTATAATTTGGATCTTATGGCACTTCATGTCGGCTTTATAGGGGTTATTTGTATGGGGGCTATGTGTGACCATGAACCAAATTTCAACAATTTCAACGGCGTTTATACCAAATTTAATCTAAATATATTCATATTTGCGATCTGTAGTTTGATTACAAGCTTTACATGGACACACAGACGGACGGACGGACATTGCTAAATCGACTCTGAAAGTGATTCTGAGTCGATCGGTATAATAAAAGATGGGTCTAGGTCAAATATTTTTGGTAGTTACAAACAGCAGATGATGTTGTTCTCCGTTTGGAAAATGTGAATTGTGAAAATTTGTTGATATATTACAATCATTTTGAAAATAACGAAGTTGGAACCAAACGGCTGAAGCATAATGCTACTCCAGTAGAAAATCCTCTGAAATAGAAATGGAAACAGAATATCAGACTGAACCGGCTCAGTGTACATATAGCCAAAGGAAAATGAATGAAACTGATATGACTCTAGAGGACTACGAATTTTACTCACGCCAAGCTGAAATTGCTAAGGGGTCTGCTATGAAAAAAGAAGAAAAATCGGTTGGGAGGAAAAGTTTGCTAGAGAAAAAAATGCACCAAAAGCAAATGGTTGCTGCGCAATGGAATATAGGACAACTACAAGTAATGAAGCTTAAATCGGACTTGCATTTGCAAAAATTATTGTCCAAAAAAAGCTAATTTACAGTGAGGAACACAAAGCGATTGTTCAGTAAATGGAGTATACGTCAAGCAATAAAATGTTTGATATCTATCCTAAATGCCAAAATCTTTTTGTACAAAAATCCAGGCAGAAGGCCATACAACAGGAATGATAACGAAAAAACTGATTTCAGTTTTTACTTTATTAAATACTTGGAACATTCAGATTTGGCGGCCAATCGAGAAGCAAATGTATCAATGGGCTCATTCTTACATTAAGGTGTTTCCTCGATGTAAGTCGACATTTCTTCAGAAAGTATACCAAGAAAAATTTCATTTTGCTTCGGAAATTTAACCAGGAAGAGCTAGAAAATGTGTTCTTTAAAATTCGTTCGGAGGGTGGTTCAAAACATCACTGATTTTTATGCAAATAATAACTCATGGAATCAAAATTGTGAGAAAATCATATATGGGAAATATTAAAATATGGAAAAGACCAACAGGATCAGCGCCAAATTTCGTACAGAACACTGCCTATAATGAGGAGAAAATTTTAGTGGCATCCAAATATTACGAAGCTCTCTCCAAAAAATTATTCTCGTTTTATACGCAGTTCTTCCCGGAAAAGTATCACATAATAAACTTAAGGTGGACAATAATAACTACAATCTTAGAATAGCAACGTCGAGGTCCTCTGCATGGTTCGAGGGAAAGGATCCATGCATACTATATCCGAGAGCGCCATTATATTTATACCATATACCACAGTTTTTTTTTAAGCCTAGTTCCGCGAAGCCGAGTGGCTGTCTGCAGATTCTTACTCCAGACCAAAGCCTCTGGTGGGAATCGAACCCACGACCCCCGCATGATAGGCGAGTACGCTACCTACTCACCTACCGGGGCTGCTGTTTGTAACTACCAGACTAAAAGACCCATCTTTTATTATACCGATCGAATCAGAATCACTATCTTATTCGATTTAACGATGTCCGTCCGTCCGTCCGTCCGTCTGTGTATCCATGTAAAGCTTGTAATCAAATTGCAGGTCGGAAATATGAATATATTTTGATAAAATTTGGTATATAAGCTTTTATCGGCCATGGGAAGAACGCTATTGAAACTGGTGAGAATCGGTCCATGTTCAGACCTAGCCCCCATACAAATTATCCATATGAAATCGACATAAATTGCCATAAGATCCAAATTGTCATATAGATCTTACTCAAATTGGGTTTGTATGCGTTTATTACATCCATTAATAAGTAGTCAAAAAACGATCCCTATGGGACAACTCTTAGTCATAGGCCCCAAATAGAACTGCTTCCCGATCTTCACATAAATCTATCAAAAAACAAAAATATTGCACTGATTCTTCTCAAATTTTGTTTGTATATATTTTTGCAAAATACAAGAGACTTTACCAAATATGGTCAGGATCGGTCCATTTTTGGGCATAGTTCCCATATAAATATAGCATCCGATATGAACTTTTCAAAAAAATTAATAAAAATCCCACTCAAATTCGGTTTATGCTTATTTTCTATGTCCAGTTAGTTGGCCTAAGAGATAGGGACTCTAAACGCATGGTATAGGGTATCGTATAATTTTCTTACTTGCTTTTGTTATAACAAACTTCCAAAATATGATTTACTTCGATTTGAATAGTTTAATGAAATTAAAACGTTAACTTTATTTCAAAGCCTCTCAAAAGGTTAAATTTATTTTTAATATCTATCAAAAAGTTATTCTTATTTTAAGATCATACATCTAAATGTATAAAAGTAAAATCGGTTTAGTAAAGGTCGGAAGTTATGATTCCACTTTTATTTCACACATTTTCACTATCCGCGCACTCTCTATAATTTTTTAACAATTTTTTTTTTTTAATTCCTTGATCTTAGATTGTAATTCCCAAAATTGATTTGGATTTTTTAGTTGATAATGCAAAGATATGAAATTTAAATCATGGTTACATTACATCATACTAAGCTCACTAGAAGTTGGTTAAAACCCAACCTTCAAATTTCAGCTCTAACTAGTGTTCTTTTAGAATGGCTTCACTTTTTTTTTATCTATGTCTCAAGCTAATTCTGTGGTTTTCTGAAATAACCGCGTATGTCCATTTTTGTCAGTTTTGAGTTAACGATGCCAAATATATTAATTTTTAACGCTCTTTGCATGTTTATGTTAAATTAAAAAAAAAAAAAAAATTGACCATTTCTGAGTTTTTTTCTTTAAATAACGACGCACTGTGGTCAATATTTTGAGATAGCGGCCAAAACTCCTTTTGGTTTTTGTTCTCCGATTTTTAAGTTATTAGACTCATATGAAAGTAGACAGTAGTAAACCTCGAGAGCCAAAAAATTAGAACTCTATTTTAACTATTTCACTGAGAACAGGGTGGTCCAAAATGGGCTTTTTCAGAATTTAGTAAATTTATGATATTTTTAGTTAATTTTTAAAGTTTAAATGATCATAACTTTTTTGTTTTTCTAGATTTTTGGACGAAATAATTGAAGCTCTACTGTTTTCAGAACAATTTAAAATTTTTTTTTTTCTAAAGGTCAAATTTCTCGGAAATTTCCTACTTCATAGAGTACAACTCCTGCGAGTCAAGCTGAGTCAAAACACAAATTTACTGTTTTGTAGTCCTAATTCTCCCCTACATTCCTATATATACATGTGCATGCATCGGGACTGCATTTTTTGAGCTACAGCAATTTTTCTGACCCAAGGTAAGATATTCGGTACAAATGCACGTCATATTTTTTGAGAAGTTATTTGTAAGTGAAAGTGGCTATTATGCATATATTTTGATGAAATTTTGTACAAGAGTTCTTATTGACCCAAAAAATAATTCTGTTGAAATTAGGAGAAGTTGGCCCATATTTGGACCTAGTCCACATAGAAGGGTGTATCAAAATTTTGACAAAAATGACAATAGAACTCTCAAATTATGTGGTATCTGGCAATTCATTTGGAAAAGGTAAAAAAGATTTTATTGCCATCTAATATTACACAACTTAAATACGTGAAAATTGCAAATAAATTTAAAACCAATGGAAATAACTGGTAAAACCAACTACCTGTTATATTATGTTTCAAAGAGGTAAAAAAGATCATGTTGAAACTTCGAGCAATAGTATATTAATCCATGCATTCATTTTTTTTCTTCATTATTGTTTAAACAATGGCTAAATTCAGTTATAGTGTTCTATCTGATATATATTTTGAACGGAAAGATGAAAACGACATTATTTTACATATAATGAATAATCCATTCTTCAAAATATGCGACAAACAAGAAATTAAAATTCATAACTTCAAAATAAAAAACTTTTTAAATACTTTAAGAAAACGGTACAATCAATGTTCCAGAAACAAGAAATTGTTTTACTCACGCAACCAAGAATGGCTAAGAAATAAACTTATTTTTAAAAAGCCATCAGTAACTACCACGGAAACTGGAAAAGGTGGTCGACCAGCAAAGCCAATTGATAATTGTAGTGAAAGATCACGAAGACGCAAGCTTAAACATATCAATGAAGAAGTTTCTTGTAGCATCATAAAGGATTCATTTCTGCATCAAATTCAACCATCGAAAACTAAAAAGTGTAAAATTGCTATCATTGAAAAATTAGTGGAAGCAAGCCCCTGACGCACAAAAAGGATTTTAGAAAGTATGGCGACACCAACTGAAGAAAATAAATTTACTCCAGAAGAAGCATTTGCACTATTTTTGGATTTGAAAATGACTGAAAACCAATATACAGAATTGCGGAAGCGAACCAATGAAAAAAATTGTGGAATTTTTCCATCATATCGAGATATAGTTTCTGCCAAAAAAGATTGCTTACCTTCACCAACTGCTTTAGTGTAACTTCAAGTTCAGCAGAAATAAAATTGCAGGATCTTCTTGAACACACTGCAGAACGATTATTAAAGACATTTGATGCTGACTATTTAAAGAAGTTTAAAAATTGCAGCATGACTTTAATTTCTAAATGGGGATGTGATGGGTCCTCTGGCCAGAAACAATACAAACAATGTAATGCGGAAAATTCATCAGATGCCAATTTAGTCATGATTTCTTTCGTTCCATTACGTTTAACAAAAACTTATATTGGTTCAGAGCCGTCAACTAGTAGAGCTGCAGAGATAGATGTATGGAAGAATGAAATTCCCTCGTCAACAAAATTTTGTAGACCAATAAAGTTTGCTTACAAAAAGGAGACTCAAGATGTCATAGATGAAGAAGTTCGAAAAATAAATGATCAAATTAAAGAACTTCAACCAGTAACATTTAAATTTGATGACCAAGACATTGAAGTAAATTTTAAAATGTGTCTCACAATGATTGATGGAAAAGTTGCACAAGCTTTAACCAAAACAAAGTCATCGTCAAGCTGCACCAAAAAACATCAAGTCAATTGAGCCAACCACCAACACAAGACGATAGTTTTAATGAAGCATATGAATTTGGAATGTCATGGAGCATATTCTTAAATTGGGATACGATTTGGAATTTGGCCCGTTAGGCGAAACAGTGAGAAACAACAAAGAAAATTTGGAAAAAAGAAAGCAAAAAAAAAAAGATATTCAAGAAAAATACCGTGAGATAGGCCTTATAATTGACCAGCCAAAGCAAGGAGAAGGAAATTCTAATGATGGAAACACAGCAAGGAGATTTTTTTCCGATCCAGAAACTGCAGCTTCTATAACTGGAGTAGATTATGATTTAATACGACGATTCCAAATCATATTACAAGTTATAGTATGTAGCAAAAAGATAGATACAAAAAAATTTGGTCAGTATGCTAATGAGACAGCAACCCTTTATAACCAAAAATATTCTTGGAGACATATGCCAACCACAGTTCACAAAATTTTGTTCCATGGGGAACAAATAATTCAGCACAATATGCTTCCAATTGGAGATCTCTCAGAAGAAGCCCAAGAAAAAAGGAACAAAGACTACAGATTCTTTCGCGAGCACAATACAAGAAAAATTTCTAGATATTGTACTAATGAGGATCTTATTAATATTTTGTTGTGCACATCAGACCCATATATGTCCAGTATTCGACAAAAATGGAAATCAACCTCATTAGAGTTAGATGAAGAAGCTAAACAACTACTGCAAAATGAAAATCAAAGCTATTTGGAAGAAATTTTTACTAATATTGTTTAACTAATACTAGTTTAAAGATTATAATTTGTTTCTAATTTTAGTATAAATTTTTATTAATACATTTAAATAAAATATATGTGCACTTTAAATCAATAGTAAAAGTTTACTTAAAATTTTATCGATGTTGTGTTCTGTATATAATATATCCAAATGGTATTGATATTGTTGGGAATTTCAGTATTATTTTTCAGTTTAATCCACACAAGAATTAGCTTTCTTACAAAAAAAACCAACCTTTGGCCCCTGTGAATATTGAGACTAAATAAATGTCGGGGGCCAAATGTTGGCATTTTCTGACCAAAATTAAGTTTAGGAATAATAAATAAGTATTGGTTGTAAAATACGATTGAAGAAAATAAGAAATTATAAAAAAATACCTATTTAAAATGTCAAAATATTCAACTTTTACATGGAAACTCAACAAAAAATTAAAATGCATTTTTAACTCCAAAGTACTTACGTTCCTATCAGTCGATTTTTACGTTTGAATACGCAAATTGAAGATTAAAGTCCATCCTATTGAACAAAGCAAATTGCATAAAAAAATACCAATCCGGTCAAAAGTTATAGAGTTTTGACCGCTATCTCGCGAAATTGACCACTGTGCGACGTAGCAGCACTAATGACGTATGTCAACCTACGTTTGATCGGTGACAAATTATTTTCTCAGAAAACGACACATAGCGACATATGTTGTTATTAATGAAAAAAAAAATACAAAATAATTTTGAATTATTTTTCAGTTTATAACCACTTATAAAAACTTTTTTTTTATTTCTGTTATTTTTTGTCACTATTATTCTTGATACATTGTTATGTTCTCATCCTATGTCCCGTTAATTTTTTGTTGGCGAACAAAGAAATCAATTTTTCAAGCAACAACAAATTATGTCTACATGGGTGGTTGCATTAGTAGTTTTCTTTTTCAAAGAAAACGACGTTTGTCGACATAAGTTGTTTTATCTGCACACACTTTAAGTGTTATTTACATATTGTTTTTTTCGTCCTTCTCTAGGATCTATTCCTCTGAAGATTTTTGACTCAAAATTTTATATAAAGTATTTAGTGCAAATATATCTACAGGACTGTTAAATAGAAAGCTCTAAAAACTTTATATCAAGCCCATAATTTCAAATATAACGTTTTTTGGCTCTCCTCAACATTTTGATTTTATGACATACGCGCTTATTCTAGAAAACCACAGAATTAGCGTATATTAAAATCACATTATAGTTTTAAAATTTATATTTTACTTCTATTTTTAGGCACTATGAATTTTAGAAGAAGAACCCATAATATCTCAATATTTTGATTTTCTACATAACCTCTTATGACTTACTACCAACCACGGCCATTGTCAAACCTTAAAAACTTATATTAATAAATATCTCGGAAATTCTTAAACTACCAAACATTATTAATATATACACATAAATATAAATACTTAACTTTATTAACTATATCTTATAGCCAAAAAAAATATACAATACAATCTTCTATCAGGTGCGCTTTCCCATATACAAACAAGTAAGAAAATTATAGTCGGTCTAGACCGACTATATGATACCCTATACCATGGTTTAGAGACCCTATCTTTCGGTCCAACTACTTCGATATAGAAAATAAGCATAAACCAAATTTGAGTGGGATTTTTATTAATTTTTTTGGCTGCAGATATGAAAAAGTTCATATCGGATGCTATATCTATAAAGGGACTAGGTCCAAAAATGGACCGATCCTGATCATGTTTGGTAAAGTCTCTTGTATTTTGCAAAAATATGTACAAACAAAATTTGAGAAGAATCAGTGCAATATTTTTGTTTTTTAATAGATTTAAGTGAAGATCGGGAAGCAGCTCTATATGGGGTCAAAGGTATCATTTTTGGACTACTCATTAGTGGATGTAATGAACGCATACAAACCCAATTTGAGTAAGATCTATATGACAATTTGGATCTTATGGCAATTTATGTCGATTTCATATGGATAATTTGTATGGGGGCTAGGTCTGAACATGGACCGATTCTCACCAGTTTCAATAGCGTTCTTCCCATGGCCGTCAAAAGCTTATATACCAAATTTCATCAAAATATATTCATATTTGCGACCTGCAGTTTGATTACAAGCTGTACATGGACACACAGACGGACGGACGGACGGACGGACGGACGGACATTGTTAAATCAACTCAGAAAGTGATTCTGATTCGATCGGTATAATTAAAGATGGGTCTAGGTCAAATATTTTTGGTTGTTACAAACAGCAGCACAAAGTCATTATACCCAAACCACATAGTGGTATAGGGTATAAAAAGAAAAAAAAGAAAAAACTTTTGCCATTTATCGAACATCTTCAAATAAGTTTATACGTAGCATGTACATATATCCAGTTTGAAGTGATTGTGATATGATAAATGATATACAATGCTAACACATATTAAAACAATTTATTATCTTCTTTATAATCTTATCTTCTTTGAATACATCAATATCTATGGACATTTGTCATAGACAATTTCGATTGTATGATGGGTTACTTAATAAAGATGTTGTTATAGAATTTCTTCCTTTACCTCAGCTGCTCAGTATTAACTGAGGCGTACATACTTAGATCCATCATCATTTTGTATCTATGAAAATGTTTTTATATTCAGAACTTATTAGTTGCTATTGTGGTAACTTTATTTTAATCAATAAATATGAAGTGAATGGATAGAAATAATAATATATAAGATACACACTTACTTAATGCTGAACTGAAATTGAAATCCAACAAAAAAAAATCTTTTTCACGCAATGATAATGTCAAACAAAACAACAACAAATAATCACAATATTTTTCCAGAAAGGAAATTGTTTATAGATTTATATACAAAAATTGACATTGATTGATAAATACATGGTAGACACTTTTTTTGGCAGTTTTCGTACAGTAGCAGTTAAGGCAGAAGGAATGTGCGTATTCATTCGATTATATTGAATATATATCATATTTTTATATTTGGCTTAGGTGGTTTATTAATTCATAGTGTGAAATAAATCATGGAATCATTGATTTGAAAACGGTATCATTTGTACGAGATGCCTAAAAATTACAGCGACTTTAAAAAAATGTGCCATATTGCCAAATCTTGGCAAATATTCAAAATTCCTGTTAGGAAAATTATTAGAAAAATTTAAAAAATTACAAAGTTTTTTTTTATTCAAAAACATATTTATTGCTTTAAAAAAGAAACGTTTTTTTTTTGGAAATAAAATAGAAAAAGAAGACATTTTTGTTAAGTTTTAAGTTCAGTTATATGTAGCTAAAAAATTAATATATAAAATATTTTAATTAAACGTTGTAATTCTCTTGAAATAAATTTTATATTTTGCAATCAAATACCAAAACAAAACAAGTAAGAAAATTATAGTCGGTCTAGACCGACCATACGATACCCTATACCATGCGACTAGAAACTCTATCTCTTAGGCCCAACTAACTGGACATTGAAAATAAGCAAAAACCAAATTTGAGTGGGATTTTTATTAATTTTTTTGGCTGCAGATATGAAAAAGTTCATATCGGATGCTATATCTATAAAGGGACTAGGTCCAAAAATGGACCGATCCTGATCATGTTTGGTAAAGTCTCTTGTATTTTGCAAAAATATGTACAAACAAAATTTGAGAAGAATCAGTGCAATATTTTTGTTTTTTAATAGATTTAAGTGAAGATCGGGAAACAGCTCTATATGGGGTCAAAGGGATCATTTTTGGACTACTCATTAGTGGATGTAATGAACGCATACAAACCCAATTTGAGTAAGATCTATATGACAATTTGGATCTTATGGCAATTTATGTCGATTTCATATGGGTAATTTGTATGGGGGCTAGGTCTGAACATGGACCGATTCTCACCAATTTCAACAGCGTTCATTCCATGGCCGACAAAAGCTTATATACCAAATTTCATCAAAATATATTCCTATTTGCGACCTGCAGTTTGATTACAAGCTTTACATGCACACACAGACGGACGGACGGACGGACGGACAGACGGACGGACGGACGGACGGACGGACGGACGGACATTGTTAAATCAACTCAGAAAGTGATTCTGATTCGATCGGTATAATTAAAGATGGGTCTAGGTCAAATATTTTTGGTTGTTACAAACAGCAGCACAAAGTCATTATACCCAGACCACATAGTGGTATAGGGTATAAAGAGTTAAGTTGTTAGCAGGGCTGTGGATACGGAGTTTTTGATGATATTGAAAAAAATTTAGACGAGCAGGAGCAGTCCAAATGTCGTCGTTTAAATTTAGTAGAAAGTATCGGCGACACAGAAACTCCAGCAGTCTTAAGGTGCTATTACATGATGTGTTTTTTACATATGTACTGTCAAATTTTCCCACAACAAAAGTTGTACACATCGTGTGATACATATGAAACAATGTTTATGTACAATACATGAGGAAAGTCATATGTACATTTTTCAATTAGAACAGGTTCTATTTCTGCTTGACAAACATATGAAAATACAACACTGCTTGTGGCGAAAGAAAAACAGAGTAAATTTTAAAGATTAATATTGAAAGAAAAATAAATTGTTTAGTATTAATTAACAATTAAAAAATATATAACCTTTTTTTTAACAATAAATTTTTGTAAATTCACAAATTAAATCAGCCGTTGTTTACATTTAGAGGTTATGTCATACGGAAATACATATGCACGTGTGATAGCAAAAATTATAAATCGTATGTAAAAGACAATTTTGACAGACATGAGGAATTTCATATGGATAAAAAAAGTGACAGTACATATGTAAAAAACACTTCGTGTAATAGCACCTTTAGCTACATTTAAAATCGTTTTTAGCAGCCATTAAAGGAAGTAATTTTAACGTTCTTCAAATTCAGCAAAAAAGATGCAACTCGAAAGTACCCTGAGATTATGCAGAGTGCCACTCTGCACACCATGGCATTGTCACCGAAATAAGTGTCCGGAAGTTTTCTTCTGTAGTCAGGAACCTCGGACCCGATCTCTAAAGGCAAATGCCGAGTTATTTTTGAAATTTTGTAATTTTTTTAAGTTTTATTATTTTAAGTTTCCGATCTTACAATATCTATAATATTAATAGGCTAGGCGATTTCTTGTGACCAATGTTTTGTTCTACCGTTTTATTCCGATTTCGACCAAACGTATATTGTTTGAAAGGTATTTTTAAATGTTAAATGTTTCGCAGATTTACAGGTTTCTAAATTTTGTCCTTCATTTTGAATCAATTGCATTTAAAGTTTCTACTAACACATACATAAAACAAGTAAGAAAATTATAGTCGGTCTAGCCCGACTATACGATACCCTATATCATGCGTTTAGAGACCCTATCTCTTAGGCCCAACTAACTGGACATAGAAAATAAGCAAAAACCAAATTTGAGTGGGATTTTTATTAATTTTTTTGGCTGCATATATGAAAAAGTTCATATCGGTATAATTAAAGATGGGTCTAGGTCAAATATTTTTGGTTGTTGCAAACAGCAGCACAAAGTCATTATACCCAAACCACATAGTGGTATAGGGTATAATTATACATGTGCTACGTGTGTATTATTAAATTTGTTAATGTGTTTGTTAATGAGTTTGTTATCTTCATTCATAACAATAATAAACCATAAAAGTGTTGGTTTGTGAATTAGCTAAGTTTAAAAATAGAGCCGCGTTGAAATTGCACTCGAATTTCGAGCGCTGGAATCTGCTAGTTTTTTATTATTAAACAAGTAAGAAAATTATAGTCGGTCTAAACCGACTATACGATACCCTATACCATGCGTTTAGAAACCGAATCTCCTAGGCCCAACTAACTGGACATAGAAAATAAGCAAAACCCAAATTTGAGTGGGATTTTTATTAATTTTTTTGGCTGCAGATATGAAAAAGTTCATATCGGATGATATATCTATATGGGGACTAGGTCCAAAAATGGACCGATCCTGACCATGGTTGGTAAAGTCTCTTGTATTTTGCGAAAATATATACAAACAAAATTTGAGAAGAATCAGTGCAATATTTTATACAAACCCAATTTGAGTAAGATCTATATGACAATTTGGATCTTATGGCAATTTATGTCGATTTCACAAGGGTAATTTGTATTGAACATGGACCGATTCTCACCAATTTCAATAGCGTTCATCCCATGGCCGATAAAAGCTTATATACCAAATTTCATCAAAATATATTCATATTTGCGACCTGCAGTTTGATTACAAGCTTTACATGGACACACAGACGAGCGGACGGACGGACGGACGGACGGACGGACGGACGGACATTGTTAAATCAACTCAGAAAGTGATTCTGATTCGATCGGTATAATTAAAGATGGGTCTAGGTCAAATATTTTTGGTTGTTACAAACAGCAGCACAAAGTCATTATACCCAAACCACATAGTGGTATAGGGTATAAAAATTAATGAAAATAAAAAAATATTAAAAAACAAGTAAAAAAATTATAGGCGGTCTAGACCGACTATATGATACCCTATACCATGCGTTGAGAGACCCTATCTCATAGGCACAACTAACTGGACATAGAAAATAAGCATAAACCAAATTTGAGTGGGATTTTTATTAATTTTTTGGCTGCAGATATGAAAAAGTTCATATCGGATGCTATACCTATATGGGGACTAGGCCCAAAAATGGACCGATCCAGACTGTGTTTGGTAAAGTCTCTTGTATTTTGCAAAAATATATGCAAACAAAATTTGAGAAGATTCAGTGCAATATTTTTGTTTTTTGATAGATTTAAGTGAAGTTCGGGAAGCAGCTCTATATGGGGCCTATGACTAAGAGTTGTCCCATAGGGATAATTTTTGGACTAGTCATTACTAGATTTAATAAACGCATACAAACCCAATTTCACTAAGATCTATATGACAATTTGGATCTTATGGCGATTTATGTCGATTTCATAGGTGTCTTTTGTATGGGGGCTAGGTCTGAACATGGACCTATTCTCACTAATTTCAACAACTTTCATCCTATGGCCGACAAAAGCTTATATATCAAATTTCATCAAAACATGTTCGTATTTGCGATCGGCAGTTTGATTACAAAGTTTACTTGGACACAGAGACGGACGGACGTACGGACATCATTAAATCGAATCAGTTAGTAATTCTGATTCGATCGGTATAATAAAAGATGGGTCTACGTCAAATATTTTTGGTAGTTACAAAGAGCAGCACAAAGTCATTATACCCAAAACACATAGTGGTATAGGGTATAATAAACAAAGTTAAATTGATACACTGAAACCAATTACCCAAAACATAATTATCACTGTTTTTATAATAATGTCTATATACATTTAGCGTCAGTGCCAGATTTGGAGTAGGACTCGGATTTAGAATCGGACCTTAAATATTTCAGCGGATAGAGTCGGAGTTGGGACTTTTTGACGACTCCACAGCCCTTGGAACTACGTCTGAGCATGTACCGATTTCCATAAATTTCAATAGCATTCATCTCATGGCCGATAGGAGCTTATACGCTAAATTTCGTCAAAATATATTCATATTTGCGACATGTACACACAGACAAACGGACGGATGGACGGAAACCGCTAAATCGACTCAGAAGGTGATTACAAAAAGCAGCGCAAAGTCATTATACCCTGACCACATCGTGGTATAGGAATGGGTCAATTATTTTTAATCCATTGTTTCATCGCGATGCTGGTACAATGGGCCATAACACGTATATATGTATGTATATACTAGCAGATTCCAGCCCTTGAAATTCGAGCGCAAATTCTAGGAAATTTTATTTTTTCCATTAAATAAAGACCCTAAAAGTATGCTAGTCAATTATAGCCAATGTGCAAATCAACAACTTTAAATGCAATTTACTCAAAATAAAGGAAACAATTTAAAAATCTGTAAATCTGCAACATGGCTAAAAAGAAATACTTTTCAAATAATATACGTTTGGTCAAAATCGGAATAAAACGGTAGAACAAAACATCAGTCACAAGAAATCGATTAGCCTACTAATATTATAGATTATACTTACATTGCCTTTACTTTAGCCTACTAATATTATAGATTATACTTACATTGCCTTTACTCGTACTGTCTGTTTGCCTGCGGCTATAAATTGAAACGAATTTTAACTCTTTCCCCGTGATCCAATCGAACTGAAACTTTGCTGGCATAGTCGTGGCGATGGTCAAAATGATCTAACAAATTTCGTTTCAAAAATTTAATTATTTTCGATTTTACGTAATTTTAATGTTATTTTATTTTTAGTTAACTAATTATTTAAACTAGCAAATTGCAGCGCTCGAAATTCGAGTGCAATTTCTAGGAAGCTTAATTTTTCAACTTAGCCAATTCAAAAACCAACAGTTTTATGGTGTATTATTATTGTGAATGAAGACAACAAGCAAACACATTAACAAATTCAATAAAACATATTTAGCATATGTGTAATTTTATGTATGTGTTAGTAACAATTTTAAATGCAATTTACTCAAAATAAAGGAAAAAAATTAAAAATCTGTAAATCTGCAAAATGGCAAAAATGAACTACTTTTCAAATAATATACTTGTGGTCAAAATCGGGATAAAATGGTAGAACAAAACATAGGTCACAAAAATTCTACTAGCCTATTAATATTATAGATACATGGTGGGTTAGTTATGGGTTAGTTTTTAAATATTTTTTCCTTAGAGATTACACTAAACAGAGTTCTTAGACAAATATCGAGTTAGGATGAACACAAGTTGTATTTTGAAACAGCAAATATTATCATCTGTCTCGCAGATAGCTGATTTTATTTCGATATTGCTGCTAAGCTGAAAAATAGAGCAACCGTGACCATACTTGGTAGACACTTCTTTCACTCAACAACATAAATTAACTAAAATTGAGAGAAATTTTTGGAATATTTTTCTTTTTTGATCGGAAATCATTTATATATGGGGTCTTTAGTGATTCTAATATCGATTGTCATATGGTCAATAAAACCTTGTACAGCTAACTTCATGAAAACAAATTCACATTTGCGACCTGTAATTTGATTACAGGGTTTACATAAATAAACAGACATACAAATGGACATATATAGTGAAGCCGACTTAAAAAGTGATTCTGAGTCGATCCCTAGTTAAAAATATCAACACAGTTGCATTATACCGAGACCACAGAAAGGTAAAAGTATAAAAAGTTAGCTAGATTTTAATTTAACTTTTATGATTTTGGTCTTAAAATAGTGAAAAGGTCCGCAGGGACCTAAAGCCAAATTGTATAGTATTTTTCTCAATCGGGTGTGTTTTAATGGTTTTGACAATTAAAAGAATTTTAGACAATATAAAGACAATATAAATAATAATAATAAGTAGACAATATAAATAATAATCTAACCCATAAAAAAAGTTTTTTTTTTAAAACTCTTTTTACTTAATGCATATGAGTTTTGAATCTCTCCGTGACTGTCACAACAAGTTTATGGACAAAGTTTCAGATCGATCGGATGAGGGGAAATTGGATTTAAATCACTCCGTGAATGTGCGTGACTATGTGTGACTACCCCAAAATGAATCTATTGTCACAACAAGGCTATGGGCAAATGGATGAGGGAGAATGGGGCTGCCCCATGGCAGACAGACAGAGAGTATATGAGTTTAAAGAAAGAGTTTAAAAAGGCATAAGAAATGTTTTTTTTTTTTTTTTCAAAATTTCAGTTTTATTTAACATAAGAATACATGAGGTAATGAAATAAATCACTGTTCCTCTCTGGTTTTACGCTGGCGTTCGTACTCCACATGACATATCAGACATTGCGGCCTTATTGGTCGAGGCACAAAAGAAGGAGTAGCTTCTGTTGTCGGTCTTGCTACTACCTACAATGACAAAAAATAATTAGTTTTTCCGCTTTCATGTTTCAAAATTATTTTATTTTACTTTTATATTGAATGCTTCCGTAGCACTTCTAATCCTGGGATAGCTTGGTATAAGTCCATTGGTGGCTCGTTCTTCAATATTCAATTTGTGTCGTTAGCAGTTGCAAAAATGAACGTCGCTTATCGGGTTTTCTTATTGGCTTAATCTATATATATAAAATACAATGTATGTATATTTGTCCTTTATAGACTCTGAAACTACCCAAATGATGTGACCCAAACCAGTTTCATTAGAAAGGTAATGGTCCACATTAAGTTAACGGCAATATGTCTTTTTGTATTTACAGTGGGCGTGGCCCCTTCCACATAAATTGAATAAAATCACATATCTTGACTATTGTGATAGCAAGAGTTTTAAGACATTGCTATAGTACTATGTTACTAATGTGAATAATAAGGATAAAAATTGGCGAGATCGGAGAAGCGGGCGTGGCATCTCTTATGCAAAATAAATATATAACATCAAAGATCTAGAGTAATATAACAGTTAGAGCCTTCAAACTTTGTAGGAGTTCATAAATTATGAATATTAGCAGTTGAAGTGAAAATGATTGGACAAGTAGGCGTGGCAGATCTCAAACAAAGATTTAACATACAATATCTGGAGTTCCATGATAGCAAGAGTTCTGAAACTATGCACATGTACATATTAAATTAATTTGAAGAGTTGCGAAAAATGGGTGGGATCGAGCCAATGGGCGTGGCATTCACCATACAAAGTCATATATCTAGAGTACTGTAATAGATAAAGTCTTGGGACTTAGTGTGAGTTCATATGTTATCAACGTTAGTACTTGGAAAAAATGGGCGGGATCAGATCAGTGGGCGTGGTACCCCGTATACAAAGTGAATATATAATGTCAAATATCGGAAGTACTGAAATAGCGAAAGCCTTGAAACTTTGTCTGAATTTGTAAGTTATTAACATGAGTAGTATCATAAAAAATGGGCGGTAGCGGACCAGTGGATGTGGCACCCACCATACAAAGTAAATATTAAATGTCATATATCTGAAGTAGCGTAAGAGTTAAAGCCTTAAAACTTTGCCTGAGTTCATGAGTTATTAATGTGAGTAGTCTGAGAAAAATGGGCGGGATCGGACAAGTGGGCATATCCGCTAGTTTCATTATATATGACAAATGCAGCCAATGCAGCAATATCTACCATACTGTAGAACATTGCAAGTGGTTTGCTGATTGTTCGCCAGAATGTGTGCCAAGTTTGTGATTCATTGTCTCCATGCCAGAGTTATTAGCATCGTAATCCAGAATGATATGGGTTTCATTTTCTCAGTTGTATCTACATCGCAAGTATAGTGCATTGTAGATAGCAAAAATACTGCTCTATTCTTCTTCGGAACATATGAGCACTGTGATACATTGCCTTCGTGGAAGCCAAACAATGAGCTGCAAACTGAAGAGGCAGGACTTTTCAGGAATTCATGTGGTATAAATGTATTATTTGAGCGTACTGTTCCAATGAATGCAGTTTTCTGCCTCATCAATGTACGCACCACAGCCAAAGTGGAAAAATGTTGTCAGAATAGATTGTGCGGCCATATATCTTTCCACTAAGTGACACACAATATTCTGCCCTTAAGTTACCCCACACTCTTGATCAGGCAACTTCCCAGAGTAAAACATTCATTTGAAGGCATAAAATAATCTCAAATCGCACAGACACCATACTTTTATTCCGCACGTAGAATGAATTGTGTGCGGCATCTATATGGGAATAATTGCTCTCCCATACTCAACGAATCGTCCGGAATAAGAGCTGTCACCAAATTGGCCTACAATATTTGCCAAACATCGTCAGTAGCAGCAGTCTTACGCTTGATTAATCGCTACCGTTGCGTATTTGCATTATCAAAGCGTCTTTTAACAATCGTGCGAGGTCCATGGGAACCTTTTCACTAATCCACGTATTAAACTCAATAAAATTTAAACTGATGCTCGTATCGCTTCAAAAATAGCCTTAATTGATTCAACACACATTTATCTTGGAACACAAGTCCGGTTTGGGACAACATTAAGGCGTGTCAGGGTTTGAAAATCAAAAAGGTCCCCAGGGACCTGCTCATAAACAGAAAGGTTAAAGAAGATCTAAAAATGTATATTAAAATATATTCGTTAATAGCGATCCGTATCCAATTCCAGAATATTGTTTAACTCAAAGAGTTTTTCGGAGTCGATTAATATTAACGCAGATAATGACGGAATTTTTTTTATTAACACATTTTCGGCCGCTGGTCGATTTTTCGACCAGCAACTTTGAAGCGATGTAACTCAAACGTTTGATATGTTTTATTTAAACTGTTGATGGATAAGACAATTTTGATCTTTTGTTAATGTATTGATTTTAGCTTTTCGTAAAAAAATAAAAGTTTGCAGGTTTTCGTGAAAGGAAGAAGAAAGGACTTTTTTTGGACCAATTTTCAAAATTCAGTAAAAAGTATTAAAACTAAATTTACTTATTTTATTTTTGCATGTTGAGGAAGCGGAAAGACCAAATAACAATAATCAATTGATATCCGCAACAATATTGAAAGTTTTCTACTTCCCAGAAAAGCGTTATTTTTGGTGGTCGAAAAATCGACCACTGGTCGTCAAGTAGATATTTAATTTGCTAGTAGGCTGTGAAAAATTCTGCGACTTTTTTTTTATTTTCGCTGTTGCTTTGTGGTATTTGTTATTCTTTTCTGCAGAATTGGAATTTGAAATTTTGCTAGTAGGCTGTGAAAAATTCTGCGAATTTTTTGAGATAATTGCATTTTGGTGTGGTTTTATATAAAGAAAATGTCTTTTCGAAAAGTGTTAACCATGGTAACGGGTGATTTTTTAAGAGCTTGATAACTTTTTTTTAAAAAAAAACGCATAAAATTTGCAAAATCTCATCGGTTCTTTATTTGAAACGTTAGATTGGTCCATGACATTTACTTTTTGAAGATAATTTCATTTAAATGTTGACCGCGGCTGCGTCTTAGGTGGTCCATTCGGAAAGTCCAATTTTGGGCAACTTTTTCGAGCATTTCGGCCGGAATAGCCCGAATTTCTTCGGAAATGTTGTCTTCCAAAGCTGGAATAGTTGCTGGCTTATTTCTGTAGACTTTAGACTTGACGTAGCCCCACAAAAAATAGTCTAAAGGCGTCAAATCGCATGATCTTGGTGGCCAACTTACCGGTCCATTTCTTGAGATGAATTGTTCTCCGAAGTTTTCCCTCAAAATGGCCATAGAATCGCGAGCTGTGTGGCATGTAGCGCCATCTTGTTGAAACCACATGTCAACCAAGTTCAGTTCTTCCATTTTTGGCAACAAAAAGTTTGTTAGCATCGAACGATAGCGATCGCCATTCACCGTAACGTTGCGTCCAACAGCATCTTTGAAAAAATACGGTCCAATGATTCCACCAGCGTACAAACCACACCAAACAGTGCATTTTTCGGGATGCATGGGCAGTTCTTGAACGGCTTCTGGTTGCTCTTCACTCCAAATACGGCAATTTTGCTTATTTACGAAGCCATTCAACCAGAAATGAGCCTCATCGCTGAACAAAATTTGTCGATAAAAAAGCGGATTTTCTGCCAACTTTTCTAGGGCCCATTCACTGAAAATTAGACGTTGTGGCAGATCGTTCGGCTTCAGTTCTTGCACGAGCTGTATTTTATACGGTTTTACACCAAGATCTTTGCGTAAAATCTTCCATGTGGTCGAATAACACAAACCCAATTGCTGCGAACGGCGACGAATCGACATTTCACGGTCTTCAGTAACACTCTCAGAAACAGACGCAATATTCTCTTCTGTACGCACTGTACGTATTCGTGTGGTTGGTTTAATGTCCAATAAAGTAAACTGAGTGCGAAACTTGGTCACAATCGCATTAATTGTTTGCTCACTTGGTCGATTATATAGACCATAAATCGGACGTAAAGCGCGAAACACATTTCGAACCGAACACTGATTTTGGTAATAAAATTCAATGATTTGCAAGCGTTGCTCGTTAGTAAGTCTATTCATGATGAAATGTCAAAGCATACTGAGCATCTTTCTCTTTGACACCATGTCTGAAATCCCACGTGATCTGTCAAATACTAATGCATGAAAATCCTAACCTCAAAAAAATCACCCGTTAGAAATCATGGCTGCTTTGAACGAGCCGTGTACGGATGACGAGGTAGATCAAGCCATTATGAGTTCAAAAGATGTTGATGTCGTGTATATTCCACCTAAAGTAGACTATGTGACTGATGAAGAAGATATCGACGATAATCAAATTGCTCTAAATGATGGCAATGATGATTGTACCGGGGAAGTGGAGTTACAGTACGTTCGAGACAATGACTTAATACCTAATGATACTGAAGAGCCGCAACCATCAACATCGAAAGCCGCAAAAAGACGTGGAAGACCTAAAAAAGCTGCCTGATTGGCAGAAACCTGGAGATTTTACTTACACCAGAGCACCAATCAATGTGGAAGGTTTGAAAAAGGAAGAAATTTGCGCGAAAAGTGAACAATTTTTTTTAATATCATTTAGGCCCGATTGTTCAATAGACAAACAAATCTCAGATTTCTAGCGAATAAATTTGTAAAATTTGTATTGAATTTGACAGAATTTAAAAAATTTATTCGATAGATAGCTTATTCATGAGTTGTTTGACTATTGAACAACCGGGCCTTAGTCGTTTTAGAGTCTTAATTTTTAGTTTTTGACTTTGTGTAGGTGGTATGTCACTGTATGACATATTTTCATTGTATTTTGATGGAACATTGATCGAGGATATTACTCACTTCACGAATTCATATGCCACTCAAAATAATGCAACCATTGATGTGACACCAAATGAAATGCGGCGCTTCATTGGTATATTGTACCTATCAGGGTATCACACGCTGCCACACATTGATAATTATTGGTCAGTTCAGCAGGACATGGGAGTACCTATGGTGAAGCAAACGATGAGCCGAAATCGATTGAATTTGCTTGAAAATGTATCTGATCCCGATTGTCATATTATTTTCTTTGACAATTTTTTCCCCTCCTATCATCTTATGTGTCTACTGAATGAACGCCGTTTCTTTGCAACTGGCACAATACGTGAAAACAGAATGGCGAAAATTCCATTAGCAAATTTAAAAAAGGCTGAACGTGGCGAATTTGACCAATTATTCGATGCTAAGCAAGAAATATTGGTCATCCGTTGGAATGACATTGCAGTTGTGAATGTCATTACTAATAATTCTACAGTCGAGCCATTGTTCAATGCTCGAAGATATTGTCGTACGCAAAGGAAAACAGTTGCGATTCCCCAACCTAAAGTGATTAGTGAATATAACCAAGGTATGGGAGGCGTTGAACTTCACGACAACGCAGTGGCCAACTATCGAATATGCATACGAGGAAAGAAGTGGTGGTGGCTACTATGGACCAACGCTCTCGGCAATGCAATGGTCAATGCTTGGAAGATCCATTGCATGTTGGCAAAGCATGAAAACACAAAGCCACTTACTCAATTAGAGTTTCGTTCTGCTGTTACTACCAAGCTACTGACTTCCAAAATGATGAACGAAGACATGGAAGATAACGCTGCTGATGTTGATAAAAAAGAATGCCCTCCTGGTTTCCCACGGATCGACGAAAAAAAAACCATATTGTGGTAAAAAGCCCTCAAAACAAATATTGTCGCTGCAAAGTATGCAAAAAACATACAATTTGTACATGCAAAAAATGTAATGTTTACTTGCACACCAAATGTTTTGATGAATACCACCAAACTATCTAACCTTTTTTGCGTTATTATTCATATCTTATCAATAAATAAAATTTTTGCTACAACTAAAAACGAATAAATTGAATCAAAGTTAAATATTCGTGAAAAAATTCCAATTTTACACAAAAAAAGCGTAATATTTACTTGCATACCAAGTGTTTTGATGAATATATCCAAACTAAAACTAAAACGAATAAATTGAATTAAAGCTAAATATTCGTAAAAAAACGCATTTCCTTATTTATATATGTAGATGTTGACTTCTGGCCAATGGTCGATT
The DNA here is from genome assembly GCA_963682025.1 of Cordilura impudica. NCBI lineage: Eukaryota > Metazoa > Arthropoda > Insecta > Diptera > Scathophagidae > Cordilura > Cordilura impudica. The sequence continues at coordinate 36,437,919 of OY821518.1, read as the reverse complement.
TTTCGACCACTTCATATCTAGAGAACAACAATTAAAAAAAAATTTTTTTTTTTTAAATTTTTCTAAATTGAGCTCCTAAAAGTAAGTATTTAAAAGGAATTCAAAAAATTCCTGCGATTTCTGGTAGCGGCCGATAATGGGTTAAACTCAAGTTTTTATTTCGGAATTTAAATCCTTATGGGCTTCTAAACATTTTATGTAATATACCCTTTTTCTTTTAAGCCCACAGTTTCCCTGGAATCGGGTGTGCTTTTCAAAGGACAGTAGCTGATGTTTGTAACTACCAAAAATATTTGACCTAGATCCATCTTTAATCATACCAATCGACTAAGAATCACTTTCTGAGTCTATTTAGCGTTGTCTGTCTGTCCGTGTGTCCACGGTAGCTTCTATCGGCCATAGGACGCACGCTATTGAAATTGGTTAAAATCGGTGCATGGTCAGACCTTGGACTAGCATAAATCGTATTATAAAAAAATATGCACAGAAATGCACGGCGATTTTTTTCTCATATTTCAGGTGTCCTTTTAAAAGGTTTAGATCAAATATTATAACCGTATAATTGTATAGGGTATCAGTGTTGTTGTCTTTTACCAAAGAGATATAAGGAGCTGACTTAAACGAAGAAATATAGTAAAAAACAAAAAAATATATTGATCAGCTAATTCATGATATATCAAGGGTTTACTAACGCAACCTCCTATCTCAAAAACGACTACTTTTCAGGAGAGACAAAAAACGTTTTATAATAAGCTTTTGCCATTTTTTAAACAATTTTTTTGTTAAATCTACAAAGTAATGGGAATGTCAATAGATTTTCAAAACAACTGCAATATTTTAATATTTCATCTTTATTTTTTTGCCCGTTTTTTGAGATACGTGTTTTCTGCACAGAAAAATTGCTATAACCCGTAACATACGCGATTGCGTTATTCTGAAATAAGAACACATAAATTAGTTTTTCGAATTATTTATTTAAAAACATATTACTAAATTCATTAATTATTTTTAATCAAACAAAAATATTATTATTACTGAAATTTATTTTTAATTATAACAAAACAGTACTTTTTATAACTTTTTTTGTGAAATGAATTAATTAATTAATAAGACATTAATATTGTATTAGGATTACGTAGTTTCAATAATACTTTTAATTACTTTTATTTATTTATTTATTTTATTTATTTATTAATTACAATAATGCAATTACACTAATTAATTTGGGATAAGGAGTACTAGCTGCAATGGCTTTCGACTCTGAGCATTTTCATTTTAAATGAGGTTTTGTAAACTATTTTCGAGTATGAATTTACAAATTAATTTAATATTAATTTCACATATATTTTTTAGCATATCAGTGGGTTTGTTAGACCCGAAAATACTGGTTCTGGATGAATTAAAGTGGGTGCATTCGTCTAGAATATGTTTAGCGTTAAGTTGTGTATTGCATGAGGTACACATAGGTGGAGTTGATTTTTCATAAATATATTTGTGTGAAAATTTGCAGTGGCCTATTCTAAGGCGTACAATAGTGCTAGTTTCTTTTCTAGTACAGTTTTCCGGGTAGATTGCTTTGATTCCCAGTGGATTAAAAGTCTTATAATAATGTTGATAGCTTAACCATTTTTGTGATTTTGAATTATTCAAATAAGTAGAGATGGTGTTTAGTATGTCCCGAGGCTCCCAGGTGGGATATTTAAGAAGTGGTCGACGTTTGGCTTCTTCTGCCGCTGAGTCAGCATATTCGTTTCCAACTACACATACATGTGAAGGCACCCACATTATTTTAATTTTATTTTTTTGTTGAATACATTTGTTTCTGATTTTATTTATTAATGGTGAATCGTGCAGGGAATTTTTTGTGGCAAGAATAGAAGAGAGGCTGTCAGTGCATATCATATATTTCTGATCGTTTTCTGAGGCAAATTCTATGGCTACGAGGATGGCTAAGGCTTCTGCTGTAAAATTGGAGCAGTAATCATTGACGAAACCAATATTAATGAGATCGCCATCTTGCTTTACTGCAGCAAAGGTGGTGGAACCATTGGACTTAGATCCATCAGTGTACAATAAGTTCCAATTTTGTCCGATTAAGTGGTCGGATATGTTTAAGAATGTTTGCTTATAAACATCAGGTGTAGTAGTGAACTTCGGAAAATCAACCATTGCTAATAAAAAAGATGAGTTTTCAATCATCCATGATGGTTCTGGTTGTGGTTTTATATATGTATATAGGGCGAATATCTAAGTTGATATTACGAGAAAAATTTATAAATCGAACAATTGTAGATTCAAGTTTAGGTATACGTCTACTGCTTATAGTTTTGATGACCTCTTGATACAAAATTTTGTTTCGGCAGATAAAAATTTTGGGTATAAGTTTGTACGTTAGATATATAGTTCGCTCCTTGATAGATGGCATTCCAGCTTCAGCTAAAATGTTTGCGGTGGGACTGGTAGGGAATACTGTAATGCTACGACGGATTGCTGCATGGTAAGGACCCTGTATTAGTTTTATATGAGATGGTGCACACCAACCATAAATGGGGAGAGCATAGTCGATTTTTGAGAGTAAAATAGATCGTGTAATATTAATCATAGTTGAAATGTGAATCATAACATTTTTGGATGTTAGATATCTTATATATATTTACGCTGATCCCTGACTCACTGACTGACTGACTGATTCTGTAACGCTGAAATAATACACATAGCACTTCCTACAAAGCTATGCGAAATACACAAACAAAATTTAATCTTTCTCATTTTATACAAACCCACACACAATTTTCTCTCTTCTATGTTACCAACCAGTGCTGCTAATAAATTTTTCTGAAAATCGACAATTTTGGAAACTAGATCGCCAAAATCGTCATTTTTAAAACAAGATATTGTCAAGATAATAAAAATAAAACTCTACAAAATATTACAAAAGGAAACAATCAAATTTATTTATATCATTCATATTACGAATATTATTACAAAATTGGTTATTTCTAATGTATTAGTGGTGAAATTTCAACGAAAAAATTTAACACACCAATCAACTAAATATTTTTATTGACATGTATCTATAGCTGAAACATATAATATAGATTTAAAGTATCGCCGTTATTGAAACTTAAATCTTAAATAGAGATGCTATTCAAGGTATTTCTGTTTTGAAACGACTTCACCCAGAATTAAATCTATACATACTTTGTAATTTCCATTTACACTGAACAAAAACTATCAATTTTCGATAAACAACCCATTAATTGGTAACCCTTGAAATCGTAATTTTTATACTACTGATAATTTTAAATCTTCAATCATCATTTTTACAAATTTAACAAATCATTTTAACAAATTGTAAAATCGTCGAAATTACAATAAGTTGTCAAAGTTGGCAAAATTGCAAAATCGTCGAAATTACAATAAGTTGTCAAAATTGGCAACACTTACTAAACTTCTTCGTTTGTCTGTTTTGTTTTTCATCTCAAAATTGTTTTGTATTGTTAAGAGTACTTTCGCTCAGTTCATTGATGGCCAGCACTTACCAAAGAGCATGCTTTTTTTTGATAAATATTTGAGAAAAAAAAGATCTTCAATGTAGATTTTGTTGTTGTCCAACGTATGATTTCGTTTATAGCTCTGTATTGAAAAGCCTTTGAAAAAATAGTGCAATATTAAGTTTAAAATTTAAATTATTGTAACTTTGCATAATTAAATTACATTGTAATTTTAGAAGATAGGTGGGAAAATAATTTTTTTTTCACTCATAATATTAATTTTAAATTTGGACAAACATAAATTACGTAAAAAGGTATATTTAAGATTTTAATTTGAATAATTTATTGAAATTAACATGGAAGAATTAAAAGCTATTTATACCATATACCACTATGTGGTTTGGGTATAATGACTTTGTGCTGGTGTTTGTAACAACAAAAAATATTTGACCTAGACCCATCTTTAATTATACCGATCGAATCAGAATCACTTTCTGAGTTGATTTAACAATGTCCGTCCGTCCGTCCGTCCGTCCGTCCGTCCGTCTGTGTGTCCATGTAAAGCTTGTAATCAAACTACAGGTCGCAAATATGAACATATTTTCATGAAATTTGGTATATAAGCTTTTGTCGGCCATGGGATGAACGCTGTTGAAATTGGTGAGAATCGGTCCATGTTCAGACCTAGCCCCCATACAAATTACCCATATGAAATCGACATAAATTGCCATAAGATCCAAATTGTCATATAGATCTTACTCAAATTGGGTTTGTATGCGTTCATTATATCCACTAATGAGTAGTCTAAAAATGATCCCTTTGACCCCATATAGAGCTGCTTCCCGATCTTCACTTAAATCTATCAAAAAACAAAAATATTGCACTGATGCTTCTCAAATTTTGTTTGTACATATTTTTCCAAAATACAAGAGACTTTACCAAACATGATCAGGATCGGTCCATTTTTGGACCTAGTCCCTTTATAGATATAGCATCCGATATGAACTTTTTCATATCTGCAGCCAAAAAAATTAATAAAAATCCCACTCAAATTTGGTTTTTCCTTATTTTCAATGTCCAGTTAGTTGGGCCTAAGAGATAGGGTATCGTATAGTCGGTCTAGACCGACTATAATTTTCTTACTTGTTTTGTTTTGAAGTAAAATTAATACGCGCGCATTTTTTATTTTTTCTTTTTTAGATTTATAGATAACTTTGCAAAAAATGTAATTCTCTTTTTTTTCAGTTTACATGTATAATGAAATATGAAATATTTTTTTCTTTTTTGTGTACATTGGTGTATTGGTGTTTGCATTTCCTTAAGGGGTGGTAGGTTTTAAACCCCTTTTTTTGCATTTCTCTTCCTGAATGCACAACATGTCGAGAGTGTTGTGTCAAAGTATTAAGTAAATCAGAGCAAAACTTAAGAAGATACAGCGTTTCTAGCGACCGGCCTCATACGGTATATCACATATACATAAATTTTAAGTCGATTTTCCCGCAATAAATGTTCGAAGTCCGTGAACATCTTCTTGACCGATTCTTTTGAAATTTTAGACACTATATCTACACAAAAATCATCAGGTAACCACGAAGTTTTTTTTTAGTTCCATTTTTTTCCCCATTTTTTAACAACAAATTCCCGAAATTGTATAGCAAAAATCGTTTTTCACTTGAAAATGCTGCAAAAAAAAAAAATTAAAAACTCTTCGTCACTACTTCAGGAAACATGTCACCTTTTAAACGCATTTTGATTTTTTTTTCACATGGTCCGGTAACGAGTTATGATGTTCACCGCAAAACAACAACGCCTCCGGATATTGGCTGTCACGGACTTATTTATTAAAATTTTTAAATGAAAATTTTTTCAAAGATTCTTTAAATGTTATGCTATAACGTGTATTCATGTCTTCAAAAAAAAAATTATGCAATTAATTATTATTATTAACTTTTAAAACCTTTAACAATCGGAACTGGCCTATATTTTCAGGATGCCTAAATGGATTAATGCCATATTAATGGCAACCCTTTTGCTAGCATTTAAGCGAATTTTTCAATGCCAATTATTTTCGGCCAAACACACTTTTACTTCTCAGTTTCTATGGTATATGATATTTAAAATGTTACAATCTAAAAATACTTTTAATTATACGAACCAACCTGTCACTCTTAATTTAAAGACTTGGCTTCTAAACTTAGATGCAACTGAACATTTCTGAAATATTTTGTATCATTTTCTATACGGTTATTGGGAAAAATATATAATGTGAGGGATGACATGGGTATTGGTAACATATAGTAGTACAAAAATAAAATTATTGAAGTCAGGTGTTGGTGCAAAAAAATAATTCCAATAATATTTTAAATTATTCTTAAGAGGGTGGTTTATTAACAAAACTTTTTGCTGAATATCATTTCATTTCTCAATTTCATTTGTAAAGTTTATTTATTACATTTTCCTTCATTTCCCACACCAATATAATTTTCTCCATTTAGAAAAAGATTTTGTTCAAATTAAAATTAAAATATTTCGAAACTTTATTTGCTGGCAAATTGTTTTCGGCTACAATAGGTTTCACTAGGATAGAATCATTTAAAAATAAATTTCATAAAAAAAATATACCTTGTAAAAATTTGGAAAAAAAAAACTTAATTCCTTAAAATTTTTCACTTCAAACTGGAGTATTAAGAAGAATTTGCCAAGGTTGACATAATATTTAATTTTTGTTTCTTAGAATTTTTTGTGCAGGCCTTTTGAAAAATAATATTTAATATCTCAAGTTAATCTTATTCCAGTGTAACGTAGTGTGTGTACGTTTGTATTTTCTTCAGAAATTCTGCAAGTGTATTTGTGTGTAACATTTTATTCGGTCACATTTGTTTACTGCTGTAGTTGTCTTATTGTTGAATTGTTTTTGTATTTGCCAGTTTCAAATCCCAAAAAAAGCAATTTGGGAAGTAAAGATTTTTCAAGCAAAAGAAAAAAAAAAAAACAATTACAAATTAAAATACTGTGAAGCATCTGCGACCACATTTTAATGTTTTTGCATAAACTAGCTTACTAAGAATAATTTCCAAACAATTGTACATTTAGATGATTGGACACAGACATCCATCTGTGGTCGGAGAATTATAAGTTTGTGCTGGAGTTTGTTATTACCAAAAATACTTGATTTATATCAAAAAAAAATTTCAGTATAAGATATTTTGCACTTTTAATCATTTACATTTTTTTTTTTAATTAACCCTATTCATCCGGTTTTCAGCTCTATTTTATTTTTAAATGTAAGAAGTAAAGATATCCCTTTCTAAATACGCATTTCTTCAAATTTGGCTAATAATAATAATAAATATTTTGGGTGTTGATTTTTATAGAATTATTCTTTTTCATTTTTAACTAAATAACAAAAGTGATCAATATTATATACAAAAATCAGAAAATATATTACATCCAGATTATTTTTGAATATTTATGCATTCTAATTTCGATTAATCTCAATTTCGTATGTATGTACATTAGGGTGACAGCCAAATATTTTTTCAGAATTTCAAGATGTGCGGATTATTGTGGCACTGGATCTAGATTTTTAGTGTGCAAAATTTGAGGCAAATCGGACAATGCTTTCTGGACGGGCATTGAGTTCAAAATTCAAATATGCATTTATATGTAAAAATTATCAAAAAAAAATCATTATTCTCAGAAATTTTGATATTAATAATTGGGTTTCAATTAAATTAGTTAATAAGTTAATAAAACATAATCAAGAGTAAATTATCTTTCTATTAAAACCACAAAATTTTTTATCGGTTGAAAAACAGAAAAGTTATTTCAACTTCCCCAGGCAATAAATGCGCCGCAGACCACTTGATTAAGAAAATCGAGCTCACATTTTCAAAGACATTGCAATAATTTACAATAATAATATTTTTGCATTCTCCTAATCTTAAATGATCTTATTTAAAGTATTTTGCATCTCGTCTATTGTTATGCCGTTCTAAATTAATGTAAAAATGGTACGTATTTTTTACTACTACTTCAAAATCTCAAATTTTACTTTTTAAAAAATTTTGTTGAAGAAATTTTCCGAAATCAACAACTGGATTTGAGGTCATATTAACAGAATATATGTCATTAAAAACGCCAAATATTGTAGCTATCGTGTTCATAATATGGCGAGGGCAGCGTTTTTATTTCAGACGATTTGAAGAAATATGTGATTTTTCATAATTTTAGGCAACATCTTTTTAGCTTTACCATATTTTAAATATCTTTTATCAAAATATCATACTACTTGATATAAGTTCTCAATCTTGTAAATTAAGGTTTAATTGAAATACTACAAATTGTCCCTCTTTAATGTCAGATGTCAAATTTAAGGAGATTTACATTTTTTTTAAACAAAATATCGAAACAATATATATTTGTGAAAGGATTTGGATAAAATTTGTTAATAATATTTTGACAATTCTAAAAAATAATATTCTGGACTCATTTTCTGAGATTAACCCGTGGGGTACTCTTGATGTCAAATTTTAAAATCTATAAATATTTTCTTCATCAGAATTTTTTTTTAAATAAATCAAATTTAATGTATTCATAAAATTCCTCAAATTTATTCGTTATTTTATGAAAATATGTAGATTAATTAGTTTTTATATTTCACACAGTATAAACAAGTTTTGTATATCTAGGGCTTATATTTAAAAATTGCTATCTGCATCAATAATTATTTTAAAGAGAGCGTGTAAAACCAATTTATTAATAAGAAATGGTCGTAATAATCGTATATGATATCATAATTAATATTATGTTTGACAGTTATATCAGACAACAGGTTAAAATCAAAAATTAATATTGCTGTCGAATGTAGATAGCACTTTTTGAATATAAGCCCTCGATATATCTCTATATGAATATAATACTAAAAAAAATTAAAACTAACACACATTTTGAGTACCAAAAGGGTTAATTTCAGAAAATAAGTCGAGAATATTATCTTTTGGAATCATTAAAATATTATCAACAAGTTTAGTTGCAATCCTTCCACAAATATATATTATTTTGATATTTTGTTTAAAAAAAATATTAATATCCCTAAATTTTACTTTTGAACTTAAAGGGGGACAATTTATAGTGTCTCAGTTTAACCTTAATTTACAAGATTGAGGAACTATATCTAGTACCAAAAAGATGTACCCTAAAATTTCAAAAAGTATGAAAAATCAAATTTTTCTTCAAATCCGCTGAAATAAAAACGCTGCCCTTGCCAAATTGAATTTTTAATCACATATATTTTGTTAATAAGACCTTAAGGTCCAATCGTTGATTTCGAAAAAATTTTTGCACAAAATTTTTGAAAAAGTAAAATTGGAGATTTTGAAATAGTGCTAAAAATACGTACCGTTTTGACATTAATTTAGAACGGCATAACAATAGCCAAGATGCAAAATACTTTACATAAGATCATTTTGGGATCAATGTCTTTAAAAATGTGAGCTCGATTATGTTAATCATGTGGTCTGCGGCGCACTTATTGCCTGGGGAACTTGAAATAACTTGGCTGTTTTTCAACGGATAACAGATTTTGTTGTTTTGTTAGAAAGACAATTTACTCTTGATTATGGTTTATTAATTAATTTAATTGAAACGCAATTATTAATATCAAACTTTTTGTGAAAAATGATTTTTTTTTTGATAATTTTTACATATAAATGCATATAAAAACCTTGAACTCAATGCGCGTCCAGAAAGCATTGTCCTAGTTGACTCAAATTTAGCGCACTATAGTTTTAGATCCAGTGTTACAATAATCCACACGCACGTATTGAAATTAAAAAAAATGTCTGTCAACCCAATGTATATGTATGGTTTGTACATTCCACATATTGTACTTTTTACATATCGCACCTGTACCTCTAAAGTGAGTTAACTTAAAATATACAAATTTTCAGTAGAGGCAAAAACGGTTTTTTTATATTTACTATAAAATTTAAAAACAGTTGTTTCATTGAAAAGAATTGCGAACAATAACTATACAACAGAAGTTGTTTTTGCGTTTTTTTTGGGTGCAACATAAAATGTGTCTTTTTAGTGGATTCTAAAGAAGCTGTGGATAGATATGACCACTGTGTGTCGTTCTTTTGCAAAAAGTGAAAATTGAAAAATTTTGAGTTTACTTACTTTAGAGGTGCGACATATTAGGTATGCTGCTCTGAAATTAATTTTTAATAGAGTCTTGGATTTTGACTTCATATTTATACATATTGCAATTAATGCTGTAATTAATAGGCAATCTTTGATTTTGTTTTCAAAAGCACATGACCAAAAAGTGCAAGTACGAGTGTATGTGAGATAGATGCAGGTTTTAACCTCACGACCGCTTTCAGTAAAAAAATTTCATATAGAAACAATCTATTGAATTATAACATAACAATTATCACAAATCAAATATTTTTGATTATTCAAAAACTCATTATGCCCTGACCACACAGTTGTATAGGGTATCAGAAGTAAGAGTTTAAAGTCTGTCTGCTTATAAGTGGAATAAAAAAATTTAGATCCTGGCTACTTCGCCAGCGGAACTTCGAAGATATAAAATAGTTTCATAGACAAAAAATTCACATTCTGTATTTGGTACATGAGTCAGCGTAGAATATGTTAGAAAATTACTTGCTACGGTTAAATTTCGAGAACTATACATTAATTTATTTTTTCAATGATGCAAAGAAAAAGCTTAGCAGAACTGTTTACCATTTTATATAAAGAGTAAACATTTTATATTCTGAATAAGTGTTTCTTTTAATTTAATAAATAAATAAACTTTTTAATATAATTCAAATTTGTAAGTGGCATCACGGGAATCAAATCTTTCAAATGCATGATCTTTCATTTAGCAACGTTTTTACTTATTTGTTCCTGCAAAGACTTAAATTTGTGTAACTGTTATATGGACATACTCATAGAATGTGTTTTTGCTGATTATGGCAACTATAAAAAAGTAAAAAAAATTATAGTCAGTCTAGACCGACTATGCGAAACCGTATGCCATGCGTTTAAAGAACTGATCGTCGGTATAACTAATTGGGTGTAGAAATTAAGCGTAAACCAAATCTGTGTGATTCTGAGTCTATGGGTATAATAAAAGAGTTGTTACAAATATCAGCACCAACTCATTATACCAGAGGTGCGCAAAATTGATTTGCAGTTATATTAGTGGGCAAGAGCTCTCATCTAAATAAAAAGAAAACAAGTAAAATATAATAGTCGGTCTAGACCAACTATACGATATAGGGTATCGATGACTTAGAGATCCTATCTCTTTGGTCCAACTAATTGGATATAGAAAATTAGCATAACCCAAATTTTAATGGCATTGTTATTAATTTTTTGTTGGCTGCAGATATGAAAAAGTTCATATCGGATGCTTTATTTATATGGGGACTAGGTCGAAAAATGGACCAATCCTGACCATATTTGGTAAAGTCGCTTATATTTTGAAAAATATATACAAACCAAGTTTGAGAAAAATCTGTGATAGATTTAAGTGAAAATGGGGAAGCTGCTCTATATGGGGCCTATGAATAAGAATTGTCCTACAGGTATTTTTTTTGGACTACTGATTGATGGATATAATAAATACTTACAACCTTAATTTGACTGAGATTTATATGATAATTTGGATCTTACAGCATTTTGAGTCGATTTCATAGCGGTCATTTGTATGGGGACTAGGTCGGAACGTAAACCGAATATCACCAATTTCAATCGCATTCATGTTATAGCCAACAAAAGGTTATATGCTAAATTTCATCAAAATATATTCATACTTGCGACCTGTAGTTTGATAAAAAGTTTACATGGACACACAGACGGACAGACGGACGGACATCGCTAAATCGACTCAGAAAGTAATTCCGAGACGATCGGTATAATAAATGATTGGTATAGATCAAATATTTTTGATAGTTACAAGCACACCACATAGTGGCATAGCTATTAGCTTGTTTTTCGTTAACCGCATACTCTACAGAGCTTACAGATTGAACAGCAGTCCGGACTTCACTGGCCCTGTAAAAGGAAAGAGGTTCTACAAAATTAATGTTATAATTAATCCATTCAAAAATTTTCTTCAACACGTATTTAATAAATATCCCATCAGAAAATTGTCTTCCTTCCGACAATTTTAAATGCGTGATTTGCTTTTATTTCGTACATTTCCTCTTCTAACATTCACCTCTTAACTTTTCGAAGAAATTCTTTTATTTCTATAAGAGAGCTCTTCTCTTACCTCATTACTAAATTTATTTATATTACTATAAAGATAATCATAAATGTCTTTTAATAACATATTCCCTATATTCCCTAAATGTTTTTTAACAGAAAAGGCATTGGATATTACCAAAACATTTATTCCCATACTAGTATGCCCTCTCGAGACTTAATGACATGTTTTGTTTCATAATCAATTTTCCCTACGCAGTTTGTATTGTGCAATTAAAATATTTTATTTAATTTATTTTATATTTTTATTTTTTGTTTTTTCATTAGGTACAACAATTATCAAATTTTTTGGCGTTCCTACTCTGGAGCAAGGTACATATAGCTGACCATGAGAATAATATGGATTGGCCTTGAATTTAGAATATCATTTGGCAATATTTCATTTTAGCGATTTTTGATTTTGACGATTTCTGATTTTGCCCATTTTTGCGTTTGAAGATTTTTGCTTTTGGCGGTTTTTATTTTTCGCGATTTTCGGTTTTGGCGATTTTTGATTTTTGATTTTGGCGATTTTTGATTATGGCGGTTTTTGGTTATGGCGATTTTTGATTTTGGGAATTTTTGATTTTACCGATTTTTGAATTTGGCTCCCAACATTGACTACTCACATTGGTAAATAATATACTTGTCACGCCCATTTTTTGTTGGACTAATCACATAAGTATCTGATGTGCTCATGCAGAGTCATATGTATATCACTTTTACAGTACTCAAGGTGTATGGCATTTAAAAATAACTTTATAATGTGAGTGGCACGCCCATGGGTGTGAGGCCGCCAATTTTTTGTCAAACCATTCGTATTAATATCTGATGGGCTCGTGATACGTTTCAAAGCTTTCCCTTTTATAGTACACCAGTTATATGATATTATATATTTATTTTGAATGGGCGGTGCCAACACCACTGCTCCAATCACGCCCATTTTTCGGCTAAACCTATGAATAACTTATGCGCTCACGCATATTTCCATGGCTCTAAATATTACAGTACCCCACATAGATGACATTTTATATTTACTTTGTATGGGAGGTGCCACGCCCATTGATCCAATACTGCCCATTTTTTGTCCGATTATTCACATTCATAATAGATGAACTCAGACCAATTTGCTAAGCTGCATCTACCATATGTTCGAGATATATAATATTGAATTATTACATTGGATGGTATGTGCCACGCCCACTTATCCGATTCCACCCAACTTCGGCATGGCTACTAAGGTGAATAGTAAGTGACATCACATAAGCTTGCAAAGCTCACTCTGTCTTGGTACTAAATATATATGATATTAAGGGTAAACTTTATATAGGAGGTGCCATGCCCACTAAAAAGAAATTATAGCCTATGCCTACCCCTGAGGCCCATTCTAAGTATTGGAACCAATATTTCTAAAATCAAATTAGTAGTTACGGAGATTACCTCCTACAGACAAACAAACAAACACATTTTACCTCTTTATTATATTAGTATAGACTAGCAGATTCCAGCCCTCGAAATTCGAGTGCAAATTTCATGAAATTTTATTTTTTCATAAAATAAGGACCCTAAAGTTATGCTAATCAATAATAGCCAATTCGCAAGTCAAGACGAAAAACAAGCTCATTTTTATTACAAACACATTAACAAATTTAATAAACATACACTAGCATTGTATAATTTTATGTATGTACTAGTAGCAACTTTAAATGCAAATTAATCAGAATAAAGGAAAAAATTTAAAAATCTGTAAATCTGCAAAACGGCTAAAAAGAAATACCTTTCAAATTATATATGTTTGGTCAAAATCGGGATAAAACGGTAGAACAAAACATCGGTCACAAGAAATCGCCTAGCCTATTAATATTATTGATATGTATTAGTAAATATCCAGATTAAGGGCTGTAAAAATCGATACTTGAAATTTATATTTCCGTTGTAACAACTGAATATAACACTTCACAAAATCGATTTTTTATGATGTCAATTGCCTTTAACTTTGTTTGGTAATATGTGTTATATAATTCAGTAATCACAACAGCATATTATGATAATACATGTGATTATGAAAATTCGGTTGCAACAACGAATCCGTTTTCTGTGTGTAAGTATATGGCTGCATCGATCTAAAATGGGATTATGTTCAGAAATGTATCCATTTATATTACAATTTTTAACATTTCTTTGTATCATCCGTTAGCTCTAAGAGCAGTCAAAAATTACAACATTGTTGAAATGTATTTGTTTAGCAATTTAAAAAGAAATGTTTTTTTTTTTTTTTTTTTTAATATTTTCTACATTTTTCGCCCACATCACTTGGCAAACTGAAGCCAATTGCATTTTAATGACTTGCTAAATATAGCAAACATTCACAAATGTGAGTGATTATTTTACCAAATGCGTAACAAATATAAATAATGATAACACAACAATTTGTTTTTGTTTGCTTTTCGCAGTTTTTTGTTGTGGAAATCTTTTCACCATAATACTTAGTGTGAAAATCTCTTCAAAAGTTATTTGATTTTATTTTTTTCTTTGGTATTTACAAATGACTAAGCAAATTTTTACAATTCTTTACAAAATTGTTACTTAAAGTAAAAGGAAAACTTACAAAAATATTTTGCGATACAGCTAACCTACTTTTGGCTTTAAGTACGAAGTTTGACCTTCTTCTTATTCAAAAATTAATATTTAGCCAAAGTGTTTTTTTCAATTGCTCATCATATTTTTTTTGCATTGTACTTACATATATTGGAAAAGAAATGGTTTAAACTCTTCAATGAAATCTTGATTCTATGATGATAAACGATGGTACAGTAATGTCTATTTCTTAGGAATAATATCATTTATTTTCATGGTTTTTATATTTTATCAACAAATTCATTCGTCATTTGTAAAGCTGCTGAATGAACGGCTTTAAAGGAATTTTTATTTTTTTGGGGGCCTCTGTTAAGGAACACTTTTAAGGGAACTGAAAAATTTATTATATAGTTTTGAAAAATTAGGTTATTCAAAAATACGAATTTGTTATCCCAAGTAAATTATATATAGGAACAGAATCGTGTAAATGTTATCGACAACACTGTGGAAAATTTTAGGACCCAACGTCTGGGGATGAAATAACAGGCCTCTATGGTAAAACTTCCAAAGGGTTTGGTGTTCTCAAGCCATTCTTTTCAATGACCTTTTATATTGCCTGAGAACGCCAAACAAGTTGAAGGTTTTACTAGCACTGGATTCCCCAGTGTAATTCGATAAAATAATAACCAGTGCTACAACAAGTACAAATCAGACTGTTTCTTTCAGATTTCTGAGGTACCAAACTAATCTTCAGATTTTTCCACAGCAAAAACAAGCAATAAATTATAGTCGATCAATGGCGCCTATACGATACACTATACTATGGGTTAGGGACCCTATATCTTCAGTCCAACTAATTCGATATAGAAAACAAGTAAGAAAATTATAGTCGGTCTAGACCGACTATACGATACCCTATACCATGCGTTTAGAGACCCTATCTCATAGGCCCAACTAACTGGACATAGAAAATAAGCAAAAACCAAATTTGAGTGGCATTTTTATTAATTTTTTTGGTTGCAGATATGAAAAAGTTCATATCGGATGCTATATCTATATGGGGACTAGGTCCAAAAATGGACCGATCCTGATCATGTTTGGTAAAGTCTCTTGTATTTTGCAAAAATATATACAAACAAAATTTGAGAAGAATCAGTGCAATATTTTTGTTTTTAATAGATTTAAGTGAAGATCGGGAAGCAGCTCTATAAGGGGTCAAAGGGATCATTTTTGGACTACTCATTAATGGATGTAATGAACGCATACAAACCCAATTTGAGTAAGATCTATATGACAATTTGGATCTTATGGCAATTTATGTCGATTTCATATGGGTAATTTGTATGTGGGCTAGGTCTGAACATGGACCGATTCTCACCAATTTCAATAGCGTTCATCCCATGGCCGATAAAAGCTTATATACCGAATTGCATCAAAATATATTCCTATTTGCGACCTGCAGTTTGATTACAAGGTTTACATGGACACACAGACGGACGGACGACGGACGGACATTGTTAAATCAACTCAGAAAGTGATTCTGATTCGATCGGTATAATTAAAGATGGGTCTAGGTCAAATATTTTTGGTTGTTACAAACAGCTGCACAAAGTCATTATACCCAAACCACATAGTGGTATAGGGTATAATAAGCATAAACCAAATTTGAGTGGCATTATTATTAATTTTTTTGGTTCCAGATATGAAAAAGTTTATATCAAATGCCATATTTATATGGGGACTAGATCGAAAAATGGACCGATCCTGACCCTATTTGGTAAAGTCACTTATATTTCGAAAAAATATTTACAAACCAAATTTGAGAAAAATCTGTGCAATATTTTTTAAGTGTTGATAGATTTAAGTGAGGATCGGGAAGCAACTCTATATGGGGCCTATGACTAAAAATTGTCATATAGGGAATATTTTTGGACTACTGCTTAATGGATATAATATACACATACAAACCCAATTTGACTGAGATCTATATGATAATTTGGATCTTATGGAAATTTATGTCGATTTCATAGGGATCAGTTGTATGGGGACTAGGTCTGAGCATGGACCGAATTTCTCGAATTTCAACGGCGTTCATCGTATGACCTATGAAAGCTTACTTGCCAAACTTCATCAAAATATATTCATATTTCCGACCTGTAGTTTGATTACAAGGTTTACATGGACACACAGACGAACTGACAGACGGACGGACATCGCTAAATGGACTCAGAAACTGATTCTGAGTCGATTGGTATAATAAAAGATGGGTCTAGGCCAAATATTTTTTGTAGTTTCAAACAGCAGCACAAAGTCATTATACCCAAACCACACAGTGGAATATGTTTGATTTACTATTAAGAATAAATAATAATCATACGCCCAGAATGTGTTGTTATTCGAATAATTATTCAAATTATTCGAATTATTATTAGATTATAATCTAACAAACAAAAACAAAGTTCTTCCTATAACCCTTTAATTCCTTATGCATATGACTTTTGAATCACTCCGTGACAATGCGTGACTATGCGTGACTGTGTGTGACTATCTTATGATTAATCTTTGGCCACAACAAGTCTGCGGACAAAGTTCCAGATCTCTCGGATGATGGGAAATGGGGTTTCAAACACTCCGTGACTGTGCGTGACTTTGGGAAACAGTGCGTGACTACTCCAAAATTAATCTATAGTTACAACAAGACTATGGGCCAAGTTTTAGATCAATTGGATGAGGGAGAATGGAGATGCCACATGGCAGACAGACAGCCAGAGTGTATGATTTAAAAGAAAGAGTTTAAAAATTTATTAAAATAAGGGAAATTTTTCTTTATAAAATGGAATTTTTATAGCGTAAATAAATTCTAAACATTTGTTTGTCTGATACTGTTCCCCAAGCAGATGTTTTCAAAATTATAACAATAGCAAAGCACATATTCGATTTCAAACTTCACATGCTATGATCCTGCTGTAAATTCTTAAACTTTGTGTACATCTAATAAAATTTAGGTCAACCAAGTACGTTATTTAAATATACAGAGTTCAAATATATACATTTAACTGTTTTTACTAAGAGACGGCAAAAGAAGGAGAACGCTGAATGGAAAAAATGTGATATTTGGGTCATCAAATTGGCTAACTTCTCATTGCTGAATTAAACTTAAATAAGTAATTTGTGATAAGCTATTGTGATAAAAATTAGGGAAACTTTAGCCAAAACGCTGGCGGTATTGTAGAAGAAGTTTTACGGTGTCATACTCTTTATCAATGATAGAACAACCGCACCAAAAAATACAAATTTGAAGCCCGTAGCTCTATATGGACTGCAGCGAAAACCGTTTGAAGTTAAAATATAAGTATCAAAGAAGAAATGCCAAACTTCGAGATGTAAAAGTGCGTTAAAAATACATAATAATATTTATGCAATTAACAGCTGTTGAGTCAGAAAGAGTAGGCTGCAAGGATGGATAACACTGATGCCTCTGAGATATATGCCCTTCTAGGACTTCCAGTTCTTACAGCCAGTAGGAAATACTAGCGGATTCCAGCCCTCGAAATTGGAGCGCAAATTCTAGGAATTTTTTTTTTTCATTAAATAAGACAATAAAAGTATGCTAATTAATTATAGCCAATTCACAAATCAACACAAAAAACAAACTCATTTATATTACAAACACATTAGCAAATTTAATAAACACACACATAGCATTGTATAATTTTATGTATGTGTTAGTAGCAACTTGAAATGCAATTTACTCAAAATAAAGGAAAATATTTAAGAATCTGTAAATATGCAAATCCGCTAAAAAGAAATACCTTTCAAATAATATACGTTTGGTCAAAATCGGGATAAAATGGTAGAACAAAACATCAGTCACAAGAAATCGCCTAGCCTATTAATATTATAGATAACCACCTTACAGCAGACGAAATTTTTGATCGCACCGCTTACGGCTCGCGCTACTTGTCTACCATGGTAAAATGCGGTTCAAATTTTTGTTGTCGTGCCTTCGATTTCATGACAAAAGTGTAAGGATGACTATAATTAATGATAAATTTGCTCCGATAAGAAAAGTTTTTGGATCTTTTAATCGAAAAATGCCGCCAAAACTACGTGCCCGGCTTGTATTTAACAATTGATGAGCAGCTACTGGCTTCTATAGGACATTGCTGGTTGCTCTCAAATAAGCCACCTAAGTATGGGCTAAAGTTGCTAATGGTTTGCGATAGCGGCACAAAATATATGTTAGATGCTAGCCCATATCTGGGAAAGGGCTCTAATCTAACAGCAACTTCTCTGGGAGAACATTATGTAAAAGAGCTGAAGAAAACTGTTAACGGAACGAATCGCAATATTACAATGGATGACTGGTTCACATCAGTTTTTCTTGTCAAATCACTGCTTCTGGAACCTTATAAATTGACTCTTGTTGGCACTTTACGGTCAAACAAGAGAGAAATTCCGATGCAAATGGGCAATATCAAAGTCCGGAGGCTGGAACTTCCATGTTTTGTTACGACAGAGAACTAACTTTATTATCTGACAAGCCAAAACCAAACAAACTTGTACATCTTTTATCAAGCTGCGATGAAGAAGGAAGCATAAATCCTAAAACGGGAAAACCCCACATGGTGGAATTTTATAATCAGACGAAAGGCGGTGTCGACACTTTGGATCAAATGCGCAGCATTGTCTCGTGTTCTGGAAAAACCAACAGGTGCCCAATGTGGCCATTTTTTGGAATTCTGAATATAACTTTTGTAAACAGCTACGTCGTGTATCCACAATTTGTTCCTTAAAGGTAAAAAACCCAAAAACCGTCGACAGTACCTGAAAGATCTACACGCATCCCTCGTTGATCTCTATTTGAAAAGCAGACTCGAGGCACCTAACCTTGCAGACCCCAATTAAAGAAAATATTAAAAATATAATACATAGTCCGCACGTGAGTGGCGAAAATGCTAATAAAATTTGTCACCTCTTCCCGTATAGCAAACGCAGAATGACAAAAACTGCATACAATATATGCAAGAAAAGCATCTGTGGTGGACACAAAGTTGAACTTTGTGCCTCATGCATAAAACAAGGTTAAAAACTAAAAATGCTTTTACTTTTATATTTTTTGACTGATTATTTTTACCTTTTATTATACCGATCGACTCAGAATCACCTTCTGAGCCGATTTAGCGATGTCCGTCCGTCCGTCCGTCTTTGTGTCCATTTAAAATTTTTTAATTGAACTGCAGGTCGCAAATATGAATGTATTTTGATGAAATTTGGCGTGTAAGATTCTGTCGGCCGTAGAATAAACGCTGTTGAAATTGGTGGAATTCGCTACATGTTGAGACCTAGTCCCCATACAAATGACCGCTATGAAATCGAAGTAAATTGCCATAAGATCCAAATTATCATATAGATCTCAGTCAAATTGGGTTTGTATGTGTTTATTATATTATAGGACAATTCTTAGTCATAGGTCCCATATAGAGCTACTTCCCGATCTTCACTTAAATCTATCTAAAAACAAAAATATTGCACAGATTTTTCTCAAATTTGGTTTGTATAGATTTTTTTCTAAATATAATTGATTTTACCAGATATGTTCAGGATCGGTCCATTTTTCGACCTAGTTCCTATATAAATATAGCACCCGATATGAACTTTTTCATATCTGCAGCCAAAAAAATTAATAACAATGGCACTCAAGTTTGGTTTATGCTTATTTTCTATATCGAATTAGTTGGACGGAAGAGATAGGGTCTCTAAACCATGGTATAGGGTATCGTATAGTCGGTCTAGACCGACTATAATTTCTCACTTGTTATTTTTTCGTTCAAGCTTTTGATGTTTTAAAAAATTTATTTATTTGAAACAAGTAAGAAAATTATAGTCGGTCTAGACCGACTATACGATACCCTATACCATGCGTTTAGAGACCCTATCTCTTAGGCCCAACTAACTGGACATAGAAAATAAGCAAAAACCAAATTTGAGTCGGATTTTTATTAATTTTTTTGGCTGCAGATATGAAAAAGTTCATATCGGATGCTATATCTATATAGGGACTTGGTCCAAAAATGGACCGATCCTGATCATGTTTGGTAAAGTCTCTTGTATTTTGCAAAAATATATACAAACAAAATTTGAGAAGAATCAGTGCAATATTTTTGTTTTTTAATAGATTTAAGTGAAGATCGGGAAGCAGCTCTATATGGGGTCAAAGGGATCATTTTTGGACTACTCATTAGTGGATGTAATGAACGCATACAAACCCAATTTGAGTAAGATCTATATGACAATTTGGATCTTATGGCAATTTATGTCGATTTCATATGGGTAATTTGTATGGGGGCTAGGTCTGTACATGGACCGCTTCTCACCAATTTCAATAGCGTTCATCCCATGGCCGATAAAAGCTTATGTACTAAATTTCATCAAAATACATTCTTATTTGCGACCTGCAGTTTGATTACAAGCTTTACATGGACACACAGACGGACGGACGGACGGACATTGTTAAATCAACTCAGAAAGTGATTCTGATTCGATCGGTATAATTAAAGATGGGTCTAGGTCAAATATTTTTGGTTGTTACAAACAGCAGCACAAAGTCATTATACCCAAACCACATAGTGGTATAGGGTATAAAAACCAAATAAAAAGGGGCCAAATTCGTATCGAATTTTAAGACTGAAAAATAATCCTCCAGGGTCAAATAATTTATGATTTTAGAGAGCGTTTTTGGATTTTTTGAAGTTAAATTATTTTATAAAAGATTTGAATTATTTATTAATAATTTGGCGCTGGTTCCATGTTCATTAGTATACAGATACCAGTCCCAGAAATTCGAGTGCAAATTCAAAAAATTTTATTTTTTCATTAAAAAAAACCCTTATTGATATTTCTAGCTTAACGCAAAGTTAAGTGATGGGTTTTTATAATTTATAAAAAATTTGTGTGAAAAAAAATTTATAAATGTACTTTTAAGAGCTAAAAAGCAAATTTTGCACAAACCGTAAACGGGATATTTAAACTGCTCTAAATCATAGACAAAATTTTCTCTTTCTTTCAAATTAAAAATTTTTGTTTAATTTAATAATACCCTACAAATTGAAATTCAGTTTTGAGATATCTCAAAATTGAAATTCAGTTTTGAGATATTTCCCAGAAAAAAACTAGCTTTATTTACAAAAAAAAAAAAAAACGAAAAGGGACACGGGTGTCCCTGTGGTCGTCAATGGTAACTTTTCGTTTGATGAATTTGAATGTAACTGCTAATAGTGGTGAGAGTTGGCATATTAAAAAAACTATAAAGGGACTTACCCATTAAGTTTTTAAACTTTATCAGGTGACTGAATTCCTAGAATTTGTATTCTATTTACTTTGCGCTGTGAGAAGTGGTCGTGTTTTCTAATTTGCTAAAAAAGTGATATTTGAGAGAAAAATTTTTGTTCTTTGATTTGCTGATTCATTTTGGTAAGTTTGGTGAATGTTAATTCTATAGCACGTTGTAACAACATTTTTTTAGAAGAATGGCTTTCCAGCGTCGTAGATGTTTTAAACTGAATGAAGAAGAAATATTGCAATTTCTTACTGCGGAAAATAGCGAAGATGAAGACGATTTGTGTCTAGACGAAGAAGACCAGGTTTTTCTTGAAGGTGATGTTGATGCAGGTGCAGCATTTTGATAAATCGATAATAATGCGGTTGAGACAACAGAACAAGTCGTTGAGATAACGAAACAAGCGCCTCGTATTCCAGAAAATTACAAGAAAAAAAACGACCGAAAAAAGTGAACCAAATTTTAGATGGAGAAATTCATACACTGCAAACTTATTCCCTAACAGAGACTATGAGTTTGGAAAAGTGCATATCTGCGATGTTGGGGACCCCAACTGTAATCCATCACCATTTCAGATCTTTTAACTGACAACGAACTTTGATGTTTTGATAGAACTTATAGTTCATGAATCCTGTAGATATGCTGAACAAAATGGAATAATTTTTTATGTTACTGTTGACGGAATGAAAGTATTTCTTGGTATCAATCTGGTAATGACATATAACGTTTTACCATCCATTCGTGATTATTGGTCAACAGAACCTGATATGGGTATCCCTTCATAAGTAATGTATTGACAAGAAAAAGATTTGAAGATATCCGTCAAAATTTGCACTTCAGCAATAACCATGAAGAAGGAAACAGGAATGATCGGGCTTTTAAAATCAGACCTGTCATAAGTGATATCAACAAAGCATTTCAAAATGCAATGAACAACACATACAATCAGGCTGTCGATGAACACATGATCAAATTCAAAGGTCATAATATATCCTTTGTGAAGTGGATGGACAACAGAGCTGTGACTCTTCTCACAAATTTTCTTTCGCCAATGGAGACAGACACCGTCAGAAGTCGCATAGCTGGTAGTGCTGAGAAAATCAACGCAAAATGCCCGAAAGCTATTATGCATTACAACAAAAATATGGGTAGAGTAGATTTAAAGTATCAGCGCAAGTCCTTTTATGAACTAAACCAAATAAAATATTTCCTCCGGTTATTTTTTGACTTACTTGATATAAGCGTAAACAATTACTACGGTATTTACACCGAATGTACAGCACAAAATCTTGTTGAAGGGACAAAACTTAACACCCTTGAGTTTAGACGATTGGTGCCCAAAAATTTAATCGCTGGCTATTCTTCGCGTCAGAGAGAATTTCCAATATTCCAGTCATCAAAAATCACTGCCAGCAAGAGGCCAGCTTCTTCGCACTCTATGCTCAAAGCCTACGTAAGAAACAGATGTGTTCAATGCGCAAAAATTAATGCAGAAAATCGCACTTATAACTATTGTAATGAATGCAATGTGCATCTATGTTTTACTACTAACCGTAATTGTTTCGCAGAACATCATAATTAACCATAATTTATCGCAAAATTAAACATACATTTTTATTAAAAGCGTATTATAACATTAATAATGTAACTTTTATTGAAAAACCAATGTATAATAAAAAAGATATTTTGGCTCCCTTAAGGACCACAGGGACACATGTGTCCCATAAAAAAACTCGTATACGAAAAATTTTTTTTCACATTTTTGAATGGTTTTGCTTTAGTTGGATTCTGACAAGCTTATTTGATATCAAAATGATAAAGGTAAAGTCCCCAGAAGCTTATGGTCCTGAAAGGGTTAAGGTATGCTAATCAATTTTAGCCAACTAATAATTCAAGACTTTTTAAATATTGGTTTACGAGTATGTCCAAACACTTTTGCAAATTTAATAAGCACACACATACCACGTATGTGTTATAGTGCATTTACATCTAAGCAAAATCCAGTATATACGAGATTTCGAGCGAATTGTAGCTCATTTTTACTAGATTTCCCATACAAAACAAAATCTAGCTCGTTACTAGATTTGTGCAAATTCTCACAAAATGTTATCAAACTTGGGCACTACCAAATGATACTGCTGTGTTTTTTTAATATTGTAGTAGAAAATTACAACGCAATGATTGAAAAATTGACATTAAAAAACGAAAACAAACAAGTTGAATAAAATGGAAATAAAATATTAATTATTAGCAAAAAAAAAAATGACGAATCTATAATTTAAAAAATATTTAGTAATTGAAAAGTTATAACTTTTTACCTGACACGAGCCTATTCCAATCTGTTAAATAAAAATTGTGCTTTTGCTGTTCAAACAATACATCTAACAAATGCTGATTATTTTTTTTTTGCAAAATTTCTATTTTAGTTTGTGCTTTTTTAATTTTTGATGCATAATTATAAAATCTGTTCCTTTTTAGAAATTTCCATATTTCCAATTGTTTTGTTTATTTTTGGTATTTATAGTTTATAAGTTTTATTTTAATCAGCTGTTTATTGCTGTGGAAACAAAATCTCACAAAATTTCGAAAAAGATGTAAACGGTATAGATTTTGAAAAAGATTTCAACTAAAATCTAATAGATTTTCCTCAGATGTAAATGGACTATTAGCAGCAACTTTAAAAGAGCTGAATTCCAAAAAAAATTTTTAAAACTTAGAAATATCTGGTGGACAGTTAAAAAGAAATAACTTTCAAATAAGATACGTTTTGTCAAAATCGGGAGAAAACTGTGGAACAAATCATTGATCACAAGAATTTGCCTTACCTATTAATATTACAAATGAGCTGTTAGCTTTCTTATGTAATCCATGTTATTCTTTACTCTCTTCGCGTAAAAATTGCCCAGAAAAAACATTGCGAAATATCATAAAATGTGTGTCAATTTAAATATGTCGTAATTGACAGGCCCTCTTTTTTCTGTTATTCAATCAACAGAGCCTCATCATCTGCCACTCTCTTTGCGTGAGTAAGTTCACTTTGGTACGTGCATTTGCTGAATGAATGAAAATTTGATTTCACAACATGAATGTGCAATTTTTCATTTGATTTTGTTCAATCGTTAGAAATGTTTGATATTTGGTTTTCCCTTATAAATACTTTCTTTATTTTTTTTTTTTACACATTTTTCTTTTTCCTTTCTTATTGTTTGTATTATATGTATGTGTGTGTGTGTGAGAGAGAGTGTGTGTGTAGTTCGTGTAAAAGAATTGTCAACTTTCCCGTAAGGGAATTCCAAAATAACAATATTATGGAATTGTACGCAGTCAGTTATTTTAGGGTACCACTGAAAATGATGATGCTGATGTTGATGACAAAGCTGCTTCATGGATATTGATGGGGAAAATGTTTGAGTGTTTGCACATCAGAACATTGCTCTACGAATATTCCTGTACATAGCGCTTTTTCAAAAAGAAATTTGTCAAAACAATGGCAAAATTTTAAAAGTACGTGAATAAAATTTATAAACATTAATACAATAACAGTTATATGTGAGGCAGTGAATGTCGGTTACTGTCAAAAAATGAATGTGATTTTCTTTATACGTTTTGACAATTTCAAATCACTTAAGTTTTACTAACATTTAAGGGGAATTTTTTTGATTTATTTTCAACATCTTTAATGCATTTACCATAAGTTAGCTGATTTTTATTGAATGCTAAATTGGCAGAATAAATTTATGTGTTCCTAATTGTATTGACAGGATGGAAATATTTAAGTAATTTTAAATCTCTAAAGAGTAGTTTTTCTAAATATAAAAATATTCTTAAGTGGCTATTTCAATCAGCAGCTGTCTCTTTGGACTTGTTACAGCAAAAATCAATTATTGTCATTTATATTAAAAGGGTATAGTTGAGTGGCATGATCCATGAAAAACTGGCTGTAAAATAATACCAGAAGCTTAAATAATTAAGATAAAAGTGCAAAGCTTTTTTAGATCTTTATTCTAAAAATTAGAGTTTAAGAGTTAAGAGCCATTAAATGATATTTATTTAGAAAAGGAAAAAGTAGGATATTTTTTATGCAATGACATTGCATGATTGTATCAGAATTTAAAATTAGAATTTCTGCTGAATTTTTTCTTTGATTTTTGGACTGATGAATTTTATCACTAAAATAAGGTCAGTAGCAATGGAATTTTACTAATTGGAATAACATTTTTTTACAATCTAATATAATTACGACAAAGTAGTTCACTTTATTTAGAAAGTTCTTAATTTACTTTTAATAATGTTCTGTTGACAGTTTTAGAAAATTTTTTTAAGAGTTTTCTCTAGTAGCGGTAGGGAGGTACTGGTTTAAACTTAGTCGGCAAAAAATTGTACGATTTGTATTACTCCATTTTTTTTTACTGGTTAGTATAGCTAAAAAGATCAAAATGTACAAAATTGAAAATTGAATTATCTTTGCGCCGATTGAGCAGTAGAAAAGGCTCTAGTTTAATATTTATTAAAAATGCATTTCGTTTAATATTTTTTTATTGTAATTTCGGTACAGCTTTTGTATATGTATAGTTATTTTTTTTTTGGGCTTAAATTAATGTATGGACAAAGAGTAAATAAAAACGCAAAATATATAAAAATATGTATTCAAATCATTTTGGTACTAATTTTTATTTATATATTAGAAAAAAAAAATAGGTTAAAAACACTTGATGTATATTTTTATATAAAAGTATTTAATTTATTTAATGTAATGTCTATAACAAGATGGAGATCACCAAAAGTAAAGAGTGTAGCTAGCTTAGACAAACCAAAGTACTAAAAATATGTGCATGTATGTAAATCTGCAAAGCAGTAAAATATAGTTACAATGATGATAGTCAAAGTGTTAGTATAAAGAATGGCAGACACGCAGTTGTTAGAAGGTGAATGATCACCTTCTCATCCTTCTTCCTCGAAGACAGATTGGCAATACTGAAGGCATTGAGGTTGGACTTTGGACCTGGACGACCTTCTAAGGATAGGTTCAATATTTTCCAACGGACCAGGATAAGTATCGGTAGATTGACTAGAATCCTCATTTCTAATTTAGTATTTTTATGTTGATGAACTTGACAGGCAGCGCATTTTTTACGTTATCAAAAATATCTAGCCTCATTCGTGGCCAAAAACTGATTCTCTAGCCATTCTTACACATTTTGCATAGCTAAAATGTCCATTGTGTATATAATTTAGAAAATTTTTTCTCAAATTGAGGAGTACTAAGACTTTTGAGGCTATGAAGAATATGCCACCATCGTTTACCGATGTTGAATCTCAGAGGGTAATTTTTCTTTTGAACTCGGCCATCCTTCACAAATAAAATTGATGAGTATTTAACAAGAATTATCAGCTTTTGTAACGGTTGTTAAATTTTAAAATTCTTTGTCAGCCATATATAATATCATTTAGACTACTAAATTTTCTTATTCGTATGTACTATACAGCCAAATACATTCATTCCCCCGGTTTGTATATAATAGTAGGATTGTAGGTCAGTAAACTTAGTCTGATTTTTTGTAATCTTGTCGGCGATGAGTGTAACGGCTTTTTATCAATTTACTCTAAGGGTTTAAGATCAGATTCTATTGCTAATTGCTTACCACAGACATATTGGTGATATTTCTCACAACCAAATTTGACAGCTAGTGCCCCTTTTTCTAATTGGGAATACCGCTGCTGTTAAAGATTTGGAAGCATTAGCTACTGGATGCTCATCTTGTACAGGGTGGCTCAGAAAGACCGAAGTGGTGTGAATTCCTTATAACTTTTTTATTATAATTTTTTTTTCTTTTCTTTTCAGTATTTTGTAAAGAAGACTTGGACAATTTATAAGGGAGCAATACACAACTGAACAACGAGCCCAAATCGTTGAAATTTACTTTTCAAATCAACGGTCCATTGTGTTGACTCAGCGTGCATACCGTCGTCAATTTAATGTGCGGGTTGCACCCTCTCTGTCAACAACAAACCGTCTGCTTGCAAATTTTCGACAACAAGGAGCAGTAAGGAACCTTCCTGGTTCCGGCAGGCTACGAACTGTCCACACGTTTGGCAATATTCAAGTGGTACAGGAGAGTATTCGGGAGGATCCAGAAACATCAACCAGGAGACGTTCGACACAACTTGGCTTCTCAAGAGGGTCGCTGCAGCGAATTTTGCATACCATAAGAATGTTTCCATACAAAATTCAACTTGTCCAAGAATTGAAACCTACAGATTACCAGCAACGACTTGACTATGCAATTTATTTCCAGCAAAAAGCACAACAGAATCCTAATTTTATTCATAACTTAGTTATGAGTGACGAAACCCGAGAGTACTTCATCAACGTCAATTACACCCAGTTAAGTGTACTGTTTGGTGCGGTGTTTCTTCAGAAAGGATCATTGGCCCATATTTTTTTGAAAATGAACGAGGTGTCGCCATTTCCATCAATGGTGATCGATATCGGGCCATGTTGGAAAATTTTGTAAGGCCAGCCGTGGAAACCCATCCGCAAATATGGTTCCAACAGGATGGAGCCACAGCGCACACTGCGAAGGCTCTTTTACGTGACATCTTTGGTAAAAGAATAATTTCGCATAGAAGCAATTTTAATTGGCCTCCGCGTTCCCCGGATTTAACCGCTCCAGACTGTTTCCTTTGGGGTTATTTAAAAGGGAAAGTTTATGTTAATAAGCCTAGGACTCTTGAGGAATTAAAAACCAATATTCGAGACGAAATTAACAACATAACACCGGAAGTTTTGCGAACGGTCATGGAAAATGTGTTGGAAAGAGCACATTTGTGCGAAGCAAAAAATTTCCACCACTTGCGGGATATCATTTTTAGTAACTAATCTTAAAATATTCCCTATAAATTTACTGTATTTAAAAGACAAAAAATTAAAAAAATATGTCTTAAATAAAAAGTTATAAGGAACTCACACCACTTTGGTCTTTCTGGGCCACCCTGTAGTAACACTGCTGCCATTGATTATGAACTGGCATCAACTGGAATCTTAACAACTTTATTGACGTCGTAGAGTCTGAGAACTGGTGGTTTGCTAACAATTTGTTTTAACATATCAAAGGATTTTTGTTGAATTGAGTCCCACTGTAAAGAATTTGATGTTTCAGGTAAAGCTCTCAACGGTGCTGTGATATGAGAAAAATCTCTGATGAATTTGCATGAGATATGTTAATTTACCAAGAACTCTTTGTAGTTCTTTCCGATTTCTGGGTAGTTGGAGCCTATTGACTGTATCGATTTTTTCTGGATCTGGACACATTCCACTGTCGATTATTATATGTCCTATAAATTTTTTGCGTTCAAACTCGAATTTTTCTTTATTAAGTTTCGTACCACTTTTCTCTATAATGCTATATATAACACGTAAATCTTCTATGGTATTTGAATGTATTAAACTATCATCAATAGCCACTTTAACGTGTGGTTAATTGGAAAACAGCTATTGCATTACACTTTGAAACACTTCTGGTGCAGATGATATACCAAAAGGTAGAAAAAGTATGTATTTTTTCAGATCGATCAGAGACTAGGATTTGCCAGAATCCTCTCTTGCAATCTAGAATTGTAAAAAATTTTGCACCTCTAAGTTGTGCTGAAATCTCTTCCAGTGTATTTATTGGAAAGTGGCGACGCCTTATATTTTTATTAACACTTGTAGGATCCATACAGGTTCTTATCTTGTTGTTTTTGCGCACTACAACCATTGGCGAAACAGCCAGAGTTGGTTCATTAGTTGGTTCAATGATGTCCATTTTTACCATTTTATCAATCTCCTTTTTCACATCATCTCTAATTTTAAAAGCAACGCATCTGGCTGGACATATTTCAAATTTAGGATTTCAATTAGATCAATATCGTATACAAAGTCTTTAAAACATCCAAGATCATCAATAGAGACCCAACACTTTTATTTGCTGCACTATTTTCACAGGTGTCTCCCCCAAGTATTGGTTTAACTTTTTCTTTTACAATTTTAAAATTGATGTTGCATGGCTTTTCTGCTATTTTGCAACTTAACGATATTTGACCGATTACTTTCAATTTATGGTTACCAATGACACCAACCGTTTTAAATTACAAGGTTGTATGTGGTTTAAAGTTTCCTTTATTAAGCTATTTGGGCCTATTGTTGTTGATGTAAATAAAACAAATTAATTACATATTTTTCCCGACGTTTCGTCGATTTTTTGTCGACTTTTTCAAGGGAATTCGTGTATTTAATAAATAATGCATAACATTAATACAAATTCAATACAAAAACAAATAAAACTTACAATAATCTGGGATTATATCACATTTAAATAAATTTTAATTAATTTTGAACTAACAAAAACATAAAGCAAAAATTTGTGCCTTTAATACAACACGGTTTAGTTTAATATCACAGTTTAAATTATTTGTATCGTAATGCAACGCTGTAGCTGGCGTTTATATTATCTGTGTCTTCTTTGTGGTTCATTGTTTTGTGTATTTGTTGCTGAATACGAAGGGTCTCTATTGTATATCGTTTTCTCTCAGTACTTTCAATGTCTAACACTTTTACATTGTCAAAATTTGGTTTGTGAGAAGTGTTCATGATGTGTTGAGCTAGTGCCGTGGATTCTTTTTGTTTTAAAATTTCTGTTTTGTGTTCGTTAATTCTGGTTTCTAAATTTCTTTTAGGTTGTATGTTTGGGTGAACTTTAAAAGAATTAAATTTATCAACAATTTTTTTTTTTTGGTAAAACGTTACACCAGCACCAGTATCAAGTTTAATATTATATTCTTCATCGCCAATCTTTAAAATTTCTGTAAATTTATCTTCTTTTTTCATCAGAATATTGTGAAACACAACCCATATACAGTTCGGGATCACTGTCTTCACTCAATTCTTCAGAACATACAACATCTCTGTTTTTATAAAACTTTTTGTCGTTCCTTTTACACATACTTTCGTAGTAATTTTTCTGATTGCACTTTTTGCATTTGTGACGAAATGCTGAACAACTGCATATTGCGTGATTTTTTTCACAATTACGACAGTCTAATGTGGCTCTTTCGAATGTTTTGTTTGTTTCATATATATATTTACATTTATTATACTTTTCTCATTTTCGTTGTTTGTTTCCGCAGTTTGCTTTTGTGCCAATTCTCTTGCTTGGCATAACCTTATGTAAGGTTATGTCTTCCGGCAATAATTTGACACGAATAGTATCACTTTTTATGCCAAAATTAATTGATGTCGCAAAAGGCTATTCGTAAGTGGTTGAAATTCACAGGTTTGGGCTTGCAGTCTTAGCCGTGTTATATACTCGTCCCCAGTTTCACCCTCATCCTGAACGATTTTATGAAATTTATACCTTTCAGATGTAATGTTTAACTTAGGTGTGAAATATTTTCCAAATTTTTTCTTTAACATGGGCCAGCGTTTCTTTAGATGTTGCCGGCAATGAATTGTATATTTGTATTGTGGAACACCTAATAGCTGACATAAACGTTGCAAATTGTACATTTTCAGGTTTTGCACTTAACCCAGTTGCCACTTCGAAATATTCGTATTGCTGTTTCCATATTTTCCATTCCTTGGCCATGTTTTTATCATGTTCAATTACTAATGGCTTCGGAGGTCTCAAAAATTTTGGAAATATCCGCCATTTTGGAGAGAGAAAAATTTTGAATTAATGCAAAATTCGTTTGCTTAATTTTGATTTTTCTTTTGATTTTTTTTTTCAAATTTTTATTTCTTTTATAACAAACATTTTATTTTATGTAATGTCTATAAAAAGACGGATATCACCAGAAGTAAAGAGGTACGAAAATATTGTGTAGATCGCTTAGTCAAACCAAAGTACGTGAAGTGTGTATGTGAATCTGTAAATCAATGATGATAATCAAAGTGTTGGTATAAAGAGAAGCAGACACGCAGTTGTTAGAAGGTGAATGATCACCTTCTCAGATATAAACAATTATTGACCGCATAACGGTTTGCCTTCCAAATTTTTTTTTTTTTTTGTACTTCAGCCATGGATCTCCCAATTTTGCATGGCCTTTTTATAAATTTTTCAAGTTCTGGAATACACTTTTCATTATAAACATTTGCATTCAGGACAACATATTCCGCCGTGGAAAAACTGGTTTAATGAAACCACGCTTTATCTTCAGAAGACTCAAAGTAAAAAATACTTTCCTCAAGGGTAGATTGGTGGATACGGCTATAGACAAGTACTCTTATTTATGACTATTGAGGATGCCCTTCACTATAAGGAATATGTTCTAGCATTTTTTTTTTTTGATGTGGAAAAGGACGTTCATTAATGCCAAAATATCAACGATCCTATAACCCTTAGATAATACGGGCTCGGATCCACAAATAATCATGTGGACCGCTAACGTGCTGAAGAGCAAGGTGATAAACTCCAAGGTAGGTGAGGGGGAAGCGAAGAATGTGGTGACGATGTGAATTACACAAACAGGAGTTACATCTACGGACTTTCGAGACTCGTGAAGGTACTGAGATTGGCCTTTTTGTTCACCAGCGGAGCCATTAAATCGACACCACAGGCGAGACTGGAGGTAATGCTGAACATCATGCCTATTGATATTTTCATCAAGAGCACAACAGCAAAAGTGGCTCTCCGTCAAGGGAGTCATATAAGCTGGAAAGAATCGATTATATGTCACCGGTAATAAAATTTGTGGGTAATTTTATGATCCTATTAACGACCAGGAAAGACTGGGCCGAAAACTCTGTCGTAGCCCTTTCTGACCTAGATGTATCGACTTAAGGTTCCTTAAAATATAAATTAGTATATTTTTTTTTACTTTTTTTTAACGGTATTCAGTGATTGTGAATTATCTTGATTGCTCCTTACACAAAAGAGTATTACCTTGACATTCAGGTATCCCGGAGAATCCCTGACAAAAGTAGCATTTTTCAGGCCGTGATTCACACAGCTACGTAGATAATTCTGGAGCGGTATATGGATCTAACAACCATTTATATTTTCGTTGACAGTCTTGCTGCTCTCAAAACTCTGAAAAGGAGGACCGTTAGATCGAAGTGTGTGAGGGAATATATTAAATTCCTCGATCACATCCGGCAACACAACGTGAGACTAATATGGGTTACAGGATAAGGTGGGGTGAAGGGTGTGCTGATGAGTGTGGCTGATGAGTGTGCGGGGAAGGCCTCAGATTCTTTGAGCGACACGATATATCCTTCTATCCGAGCTGTTGACTCTAATTGAAGAGACAGCTAATCTTGAAGTAAGGACACGGTGGACACAGCTGACCTCTTGAAGAATATCCCAGATCCTAAAGCCCTTGCCTAATCCACGAAGAACGAAATCACTCCTTGGTTTGGGTAAATTTACAATCAGCCTACTTATAGGAGTACTCACTGGAGGCTGTGTAATAGGGCGGATGACCGAACGCATAGGCGTCCCAAGAGCTGACTTCTGTAAGAGCTGTATAGATAAGGACGAGGAGGAGTCAGTGTGAATACTGTATGAATGTCCAAGACTGAAGGAGTTCAGCCTTGGATATCTAGAATCTTCGATAACCTGGGCTATATCGTAGATGTTCCACTCGGCGACCTTGCGGACTTCTTGAGTGAATCTGGTTGACTCAGGAGGGACGGATAGCGGACGAAAGAGCTGTTTCACATTTTTCGTTTTCTCTCCATATCTAACTGAACTTTTATAATCTCTTTTACTATCTCTAGCTTCTGACACTTTATAAGCGTTTTCAATGGGCCACATGGCCCTCGAGCATGCTCGCTTTAGGGGGGACAACCCATCTAACCTAATCTTACCTTAGTAATACTGTTCTTGTTATGCATTGCATTGGATTCATTGTCCATCTCACATTTGTACTCAGTAGTTGCAGAGCTGTGATTTCAAGAAAGAAGACGTAGTCTGAATTTAATAGTATTTTTTTGTCTCTCAGTTGTTGCTGGTATCAGTTTTTTTTACTCCCATTACCCAGATATTTTTTTTTGTCTATATTTTTATGATTTTGATATTTTTTTATCAACTCTCTAAAAGATTTTGCGTTGCGTTCCTCAGTTTCGGCGATCTTTTGAATCTTGCGTACGATAATTCTTTCCCGATTCAGCTTTTCTTGTTATGCTTTCATTATTCTTTGTCAAGTTTACTGTCTTTTGGATAAAAGTTTTAAAACGTTTATATACCTGAAACAATGAACAAGCTAAAACCATAGTTATAAGTGGAATTCAGGGATCCACGACTATAGTGTCAAAATAAATTTGGAAGAAAACTAAATTTATGGATGTACGTATGTGTGTATGTTCCATATGAACACTTCAAAATGGTTCAACCGTTCTTGATAAAATTTTCAGGGAATATTCAGAATAGCCTGGCGGGTGACACTGTGTAGTCTGATATTTGATTTTTGGTCTGTGGGCGGAGGGAAGTGGCACTGAACCCATTGATGTCTGCTAATTTTTCCGGGGAGTTCGTGGTTTCTTTTGTCTGACATTGTGTATTAAAATTTTGAAGAAATATAAAAGCCAGATGTGTTCTTAGAGCCAGCAACGAGGACCGGAACCAGAAAGACTTTTATATCTATAAAAGCGAAAGAGGCTAAAACGTTGGACTGATCCCGAAATTTTTATAGAGACTTACTGTGTATCTGAAAGGAACTATGGGCTATAAGTTTTTCTGTCTAACAAAAAATGGACGGGATCGCACCATCGGGCGTGGCACTCCCCAATCAGAGTAATTTACGTGCGCACTAGGGTGACCGTTCATCATATGGAGAAAAAAAAATTTTTCAAACTCTCGGTTGCACCCCCTAGAAATATGCGAATAGCAAAAAAATTGAGAAATACAAAGTTTTGGGCCAATCAAAAAACAACTCGGTTAAAAATTACAAGTGTGTTTTATATAGTGAAAATATGACATTCTTTTAGATTTTACGAAAATTTCGTTCAAAAGTTTAATTTTTCCGACAAATCGTTATATAATGCGGGATCAGTATTAAATTATATATTCTTATATTCTTTAAAATAAATTGTCTTTTGTTACCTTGGGTTATTTGTAGATCTTCTTATTTTATTTTAAAAAAATATAGATAGTTTTTATACATAAAATTATTTTATAACAAAATTGATTAAAAGTTGTTTTAATTTATATTCGCGAGCAATAAGCGGATAATTGCACCAAAGATATATCACAATGAATTATTTTGATCCCAGGAGCACTGAAGTCTAAAATAAATAAAAAATAACCGAATTATTTTTCTTAAATTCGAAAATTGAATTTAATTGAAAAACTCGTTTTCGGTATTTTTTATTTAAAAATATCTTAAAGTCCAAAGCTGGCATTGGCCAATAATGGGTTAACGTTCTCGGATTTATCTCAAACCTAAGAAACGGTAGTTCCACATATTTGGTTATTATATTTTAAGCATCGCATCTAAAAATTCAACGGCACTTACAAAATATTTTAATTTTTTGAATAAATTGTTTTTTATTAGCTTGGGGTCATATGTGCCCCCAATTCCAAAAGGGTTAATGTGGTCATAACATTTTTTCCTAAACCCTAGGCTATTAAGATAAAATATAACATATAAAAGTAGAAAAGTGATGAATTTTTGATACAACGTATTTAGAAATAGTATATTTACAGAATATTTTACAAAAATCCCATTTTTCTCGAAATCCGCAAAATAAAATCCTTGTCAAAAACATTCTGCCACAGGGATTTCCCCCCCAAAATTAACACAGTAATCTCTAACATGCATTTAGCAGGACGTTAATAGGCTAGATCAATTTTTTTAAATTTTGTTTAAGAAAATTTTTCAAAACTTGAAAGATAATAAAAGTATTAGAACAGCAATGGAGACAAAAAACATCAGATTTGCATACAAACCACACACAACAATAAATACAATTTTTTCAAAAACAAAAACTCCAATAGAAAAGCTACAAAAAAGTAATATTGTATACGAAGTCAAGTGTGAGGGTGATCAAAACAACAGCTGTGATCTTATTTATATAGGAACAACTAAAAGAACATTAGAAAAGAGATTAGGAGAACATCAAATGGACATCATAAAAGAGAGAGAAAGCACAGCGTTGTCAAAACATGTAATTACAACTGGACACAAAATAAATTTCAACAACACGAAAATACAGGATGTAGAAAAAATAGAAGAAAAAGCGGTACACAATTGAAAGCTTACGAATTCAAAAGAATATAAATACAACCATGAACCACAAAGAGGACACCCAAAATATTAGTACTAGTTACAGAGTCGCAATAGTTTAGAAACATTCTGTGATATTAATTTTAAGCTAAATATAAATATACAAATTTGTGTTTTATGTTTGTAATTATACAATTTTGTGTTTTTATGTTTGCTGTGATTTATATTAATAATGTTGTAATGTGATAAAGTTTAAAATTCTTATTATTGTAAGTTTTTATTGTTCATATTTGTGCAACTATTCTGTGTTAATGTTGTGTTTTTATTTTATTTTATTTAAATAGACGACCCTTGAAAAAGTAACCAAAAAACTTACGAAACGTTGGGGAAATATGTGATAAAACTGAGTTTTATTTTACATTTACGAAGTTAGGCCCAATTAGCTTAAAATAATAAATTATTAAAAAGAATTAATACTTGGACAAAAAATAAATAAATACGAGTTGAAAATTTTCCATTTTCAGTCTCAATGCTTAATAGGTATAAATGGTGGTAAAAAAAAAAAATACTTCATATCTGAGTCCTTACAGGCATAGAGACTAAGTTGAAAAAAATGCCACCAAATTTCATGATGTAGTTTTTTTTTTTGGCACAAAAGTGGTCTGGGTCAATTGTTATTTCGTAGCGAGTTTTTATTTGATGTTGAAGTTTTAAAGCTTCTTTGAAGGATAATTTAATACTGATCCCGTATTATATAACAATTTGTTGGAAAAATTAAACTATAGATCGAAATTTTTGTAACATCTTAAAAAAAAAAAAATCATGTGAGTCCGATCACAAGGGAGATGTGTAAACATCTAATAATTAAAGAAAACATCAACATCATATTTTTCAGTGCATAAAAAATAAGTCGATTATGCTGTTTTCTGAAATTCAATTGATGTTTTCTAAAATGCAATTGATGTTTTCTGAAATTCAATCGATGTTTCCTGAAATATAGTTAATGTTTTCAGCAATTCAAATGATGCTTTTTGAAATTCTATTGATGTTTTCTGAAATTCTAATTATGTTTTCTGAAATTCAAATGATGTTTTCTGAAATACAATTGATGTTTTCTGAGATACAATTGATGTTTTCTGAAATTTTATTGATGTTTTCTGAAATTCTATTTATGTTTTCTGAAATTCAAATAATGTTTTCTGAAACTCGAATGTTTTCTGAAATTATATTGATGTTTTCTGAAATTCTTTTTATGTTTTCTGAAATTCAATTGATGTTTTCTGAAATACAATTGATGTTTTCTGAAATACAATTGATGTTTTCTGAAATTCTATTGATGTTTTCTGAAATTCTATTTATGTTTTCTGAAATTCAAATGATGTTTTCTGAAATACAATTGATGTTTTCTGAAATACAATTGATGTTTTCTGAAATTCTATTGATGTTTTCTTAAATTCAATTGAAGTTTTCTGAAACTCGAATGATGTTTTCTGAAATTATATTGATGTTTTCTGAAATTCTATTTATGTTTTCTGAAATTCAAATGATGTTTTCTGAAACTCGAATGATGTTTTCTGAAATTATATTGATATTTTCTGAAATTCTATTGATGCTTTCTGAAATTCAGATGATGCTTTCTGAAATTATATTGATGTTTTCTGAAATTCTATTTATGTTTTCTGAAATTCAAATGATGTTTTCTGAAATTATATTGATGGTTTCTGAAATTCTATTTATGTTTTCTGAAATTCAAATGATGTTTTCTGAAATACAATTGATGTTTTCTGAAATACAATTGATGTTTTCTGAAATTCAATTGATGTTTTCTGAAATTCTATTTATGTTTTCTGAAATTCAAATGATGTTTTCTGAAATACAATTGATGTTTTCTGAAATACAATTGATGTTTTCTGAAATTCTATTGATGCTTTCTGAAATTCTATTTATGTTTTCTGAAATTCAAATGATGTTTTCTGAAATACAATTGATGTTTTCTGAAATACAATTGATGTTTTCTGAAATTCAATTGATGTTTTCTGAAACTCGAATGATGTTTTCTGAAAATATATTGATGTTTTCTGAAATTCTATTTACGTTTTCTGAAATTCAAATGATGTTTTCTGAAACCAGAATGATGTTTTCTGAAATTGTATTAATGTTTTCTGAAATTCTATTGATGTTTTCTGAAATTCAATTGATGTTTTCTTAAATTATATTGATGTTTTCTGAAATTCTATTTATGTTTTCTGAAATTCAAATGATTTTTTTACGATTTTTTTGTATGAGTTTTTTTAATGCGGTCCCTAACCCTCGCACAAAAACAGGTTTGAGTGTATTTTTTTATGATACGATTTTCCTACGCTTTTCCTTACTTGGATGACTGTATTATATATTGCATTTTATATTAAGATGTCGTCATGTGTTAAATTGATTTATGATGTACAATGGAACTTAAAGCTATTATTAACTAATTAAATTTAATTAAAATTTCAACAAACAAAATTTATTTATATTATATCCTAGTTATTGGAAAATATTCCAAATTTATATCAATTTAATGCTTAGTAAGAATCAGTTTAATGCTTAATAGTAATAATTACTAAAAATGTTTATTAATGAAAGTTGTTAACATATAATTGTTTATATGGTCTGAGGCGTTGCCAACTAACTATATTGAAAAAAGTACGAACAGAGACAACCATGTCAGTTAACACTGCTTTTGCATTATCTTTACTTGCATTCTATTATTACATCGTCATTCGTACGTAATAAAAACAGAAAAAAAGATTTCTTTAGAACTCAAATAAAACTTAAGAAAATACAGAAATATTTTGGTGGAATTCTACAAATCGTTGTGGTTTGTGAATAAAAACTTGATTATAGTTTATTGAGGAATAAAGTATTTATAAAAATACACATCAAAAATTCCACAAAATGCAGTCGGCTAGTAAAATAAATAATGTGTACACTATTTGACAAATAGTTGGTCAGGTAGTGTTCAAGAAAATGTTTAAAAAGAAAAAATGGTATCAAATATTTGGTCTATGGAGCTAATTTGAAAATTAAAAAAAGTGTTAAAAACACGAGTTACTTAGGTTTGTCTCTCCTACCACAATTCCAATTTCGAATGCATTGGGTAATTGCCCATGAACAGTTTCTCTTGAAAATATTTTTTCACCAATACAATCATAAGTCACACAGCGTTATGTCCTTCAGCTCACACCGATATAAGTTACGCTATTTTTGTGATTGTATTGTGAAATAGAAATTTACCCCTCTGCGCGTATAGATGTTTACACATCAAAAAGTCATATTTTCCCCATATAAACACACTTGAAATTCTCAATCGAGTTGAGCCACCTCTAAATGTTTTTTGATTGGCCCATAACTTTGTATTTCTCATTTTTTTTTTGCTACTCGCATATTTCTAGGGGACGCGACCTAGAGTTTGAATACTTTTTTTTATTAAGGGCCACCCTAGTGCGCACATAAGTTATTCGTGTGATTAGTGAAGCAAAAATAGGCGTGATCGATGCAGTGGGCATCAGATAAAAAATGGGAGGGATAGGATTAGTGGCCTATGCACTTCCCATACAAAAAAAAAATACTAAGTAGTATGAAAGCGACAGTTGAAACATTTGGCAAGTGTACATAAATTACCAATATGGGCTGTATCGGCAAAATCGCCTACCCCAAAAATCGCTCAAAACAAAAATCTTAAATATCAAAAATAGGCAAAATCAAAAATCGCCAAAAGCAAAAATAGCAAAAATGAAAAATTGCCAAATGTTTTCTTAATGCAAGTGTTGCCCTATTTTGTGTAGAAAATCCATTCTTTCTCATGGGCAGATACAAGTCGCTTCCACCAGAGTAGGAACACCAAAAAATTTTGATCATTTTTGCACCGATTGAAAAGCAAAAATTATGTATTGTATATCAGCAAGCACTGAAATAAAAAAATATAAAATAAATAAAATAAAATCTTTAATTGCACAATAAAAATTGCACGATAAAAATGATTATGAAAACATAATCTAACCCATAAAAACAAAGTTTCTATTACAACTCTTTATTTCCTTATGCACCTTTCCTTAGGCATATGACTAACATAATATTAATCTTTGGCCACAACAAGTCTATGCACAAAGTTTAAGATCGACCGGATGAGGGGATTGAGGTTTCAATCTCTCCGTGACTGTGCGGGACTAAGTCAAAGTTAATCTATTTTTCACAGCAAGTGTAAGGACCAAGTTTCAGATCGATCGGATGAGGGGAAATGACATTTAGATCACTCCGCGACTGTGCGTGACCACGCATGACTACCCCAAAATTAATTTGTAGTCACAACATGACTATGGGCCAAGTTTCAGATCAACTGGATAAGGGGGAGTGGGGTTGTCCACGACAGACAGAGAGATTGAGTTAAAAGAAAATGTTCAAAAATCAATAAGTCTCCTTTAGTCTTAGTGAAGGACGACAGAATACACTAGTAAATATGTGAAAATTAATACCGAAATACTTTGTTTACAAATTTATACCCTACTAGCAGATTCCAGCCCATGAAATTCGAGTGCAAATTCTATGTTAATCATTTATGCCCATTCACAAATCAACACAGTAGAAAATCTTTTTTACTACAAACACATTAAAATATTTAATGAATACACATATAGCGTTGTATAATTTTATGTATGTGTTAGTAGAAAGTTTAAATGCAATTTACTCAAAAGAAAGGAAATAATTTAAAAATCTGTACATCTGAAAACGGCAAAAAAGAAATATGTTTCAAATAGTATACGTTTGGTCAAAATCGGGATAAAACGGTAGAACAAAACATCGGTCACAAGAAATCGCCTAGCCTATTAATATTATAGAAGATACCACCATGTGGTTTGGGTATAATGCAGATTTAAAGATTTTTAAATTTTTTCCTTTAGGGATAGGCATAGGCTATAATTTCTTTTAATATTTTTGGTGGGCGTGGCACCTCCCATATAAAGTTAACTTTAAATATCATATATATTGAGTACGATGACAGAGTGAGCTTTGCAAGCTTATGTGATGTCACTTACTATTCACCTTAGTCGCCATGCCGAAGATGGGTAGAATCGGATAAGTGGGCGTGGCACATACCATCCAATGTAATAATTCCATATTATATATCTCGAATACTATGATAGAGACAGCATTGAAAATTTTCCTGAGGTCTCTATTATTAATGTGAATACTCGGACAAAAAATGGGCGGTGTTGGATCAATGGTGAGTGCATAAGTTATTCATAGGTTTAGCCGAAAAATGGGTGTGATTGGAGCAGTGGTGATGGCACCTCCCATTTAAAATAAATATATAATATCATATAACTGGTATGCTATAAAAGGGAAAGCCTTGAAACGTATCACGAGCCCATTAGATATTAATATGAATGGTTGGATAAAAAATTGGCGGCATCACACCAAAGGGCGTGGCACTCCCCATACAAAGTTATTATTAAATGCCATATATCTGGAGTGACTGTAAAAGTGATATACTCTGCGTGAGCACATCAGTTACTTATGTGATTAGTCCAACAAAAAATGGGCGTGACAAGTACATTAAGTACATGAGTAGTCAATGTTGGGAGGAATCGCCAAATTCAAAAATCACCAGAATCAAAAATTGCCTGAATCAAAAATCGGCAAAATCGAAAATTGCAAAAATCAAAAATCCCCAAAATCAAATATCGCCCAAATCAAAAATCGCCAAAACCGGATATTGAAAAAATAAATACCACCAAAAGCAAAAATCTTCAAACGCAAAAATGGGCAAAATCAAAAATCGCCAAAATCAAAAATCGCTAATATGATAAATTTCCAATTGATATTCTAAATTCAAGGCCAATCCATGTTATTCTCATGGTCAGTTATATACGCCTTGCTCCAGAGAAGGAACGCCAAAAAATTTGATAATTGTTGCACCTAATGAAAAAACAAAAAATAAAAAATATAAAATAAATTAAATAAAATATTTTAATTGCATAAAAAAAACTTAGTAGGAAAAAGTTATTTATTTATTATCGCGGGGGTATGGCAATAATTGTTTTGGTTACATCCAATGTCTTTTCCGTTCAAAAGCATTGAAAGAATATAGGCAATATGTTATTAGAAGACATTTTTGATTCTATTTATAGTGATATGAATAAATTTAGTAATGAGGAAAGAGAAGAGGTCCTTTATAGGAATAAAACAATTTTTTCGAAAAATTAAAAGGTCGATATTAGAAGAGGAAATCAACGAAATAAAAGCAAATCACGCATTAATAAAGGTCGCAAGGAAGACAATTTTCTGATGGAATATTTATTAAATACGTGTTGAAGAAAATTTTTGAATGGATTAATTATAACATTAATTTTATTGAATCTATTCCCTTTTACAGGGCCAGTGAAGTCCGGGCTGCTGTTCAATTTAATTTTTATGTTATAATTGAATAGATTATTTTTATATGAAATTTTTCGACTTAGGGCGGTCCTCAGGTTTGAACCTGCGTCTGTCTCACATACACTCATACTTGCACCTTTTGGTCATGTGCTTTTGAAAACAAACACAAAAATTGCCTGTTAATTACAGTATTAATTGCAATATGTATAATTAGGAAGCCAAATTCTAAGAAACTATTAAAAATTAATTTCAGAGCAACATCTTTAATATATCTAAAAAGTACAATATGTGGAATGTACAAACCACATATATATTTACATATAGCAACTCCTATGAAATTGAGATTATTGGAAATTAGAATGCATAAGTATTCAAAAAATTCAAAAATGCCGATTGTTTGTTTGATCAGAGCTGTATCTTCTGAGATTAATACGAAGTAAAAGCTGTATGGGAAAAAACTGATTCTTAACCACGCTACTCGTAGGTCTGACTTTAGGTGAGTGTGTTAAAGTGCATGAACAAAAAGTGCAAGTACGAGTGTATGTGAGATAGACGTAGGTTCAAACCTCTCAGCCGCCCTTAGCAGAAAAATTTCATATAGACACAATCTATTTAATTATAATATAACAATTATCACAATCTATACTAATATTATAAAGAGGTAATGTGTGTTTGTTTGTTTGTTTGTTTGTTTGTTTGTTTGTTTG
This sequence comes from Cordilura impudica, assembly GCA_963682025.1. NCBI lineage: Eukaryota > Metazoa > Arthropoda > Insecta > Diptera > Scathophagidae > Cordilura > Cordilura impudica. Next base: position 36,394,927 of record OY821518.1, on the reverse strand, counting down.
TAGGAGGTAATCTCCGTAACTACCCATCTGATCTTCCTGATCAGATGGGATATGGGAAGTGCTATAGGCTATAACTTTTTTAATATTTTTAGTGGGCGTGGCACCTCCCACACAAAGTAAATTTTTAATATCATATACATATATTGAGTATTATGATAGGGAGAACTTTGCAAATTTATGTGAGGTCACCTATTGTTAATATTAGTAGTTACGCCGAAAATGGGCGGGATCGGAGAAGTGGGCGTGGTACCTCCCATAAAAGTAATTATTCAATATTATATATCTCGAGTAGTGTGATAGAGAGAGCTTTTCAAATTTGTATGGTGTCACCTATTATTAATGTGAGTAGTCGGACAAAAAATGGGCAGTATCGGACCAATAGGCGTGGCACCTACCATACAAATTAAATATAAAATGCCATATATCTGGAGTACTGTTATAGTGAGAGTCTTGGGACTTTGTGTGAGCCCATAAGTTATTCATGTGATTAGTTAGACAAAAAATGGGCGTGATCGGAGCAGTGGGCATGGTACCGCCCATACAAAGTAAATATATGATATCATATAACCGGTGTACTAAAAAGGGAAGCTTTGACACTTTGCACGACACCATCAGATCTTAGTAAGATTAGTCGGACAAAAAATTGGAGGGATTCACATCAACGGGAGTGGCACTCCCCAAGCAAAGTAACTATTTAATGTCATATATCTGGAGTACTGTAAACGAGAGGGCTTTGTGAGCCGATAGGTTCTTTGTATGATTAGTCGAACAAAAAAATGGGCGTGATCGTAGCAGTGGACGTAGCACAGCCCATGCAAAGTAGATATCTAATATCATATAACTGGTGTTCTATAAAAGGGAAAGACTCGACATTCTGCACGAGTCCATCAGATATTAATGTGAGTAGTCCAATAAAAATTGGGCGGGATGGGATTAGTGGGCGTGACACCTCCTATATAAATAATATGAAGTACTACGAAAGCAACAGTCTTTCGTTAAGTACATTAGTTATCAATGCGATTTGTTGTGGAAAATATATCGCCAAAAGCAAAAATTCGCCAAAACCGAAAATTGCGAAAAAATAAAAATCGCCCAAAAAAAATCTAATCTAAAATCTAAAATGGGCAAAAATCAAAAATCGCTAAAAAGAAAAATTGCCAATTCACATTCTAAATTCAAGGCCAATAGTTAAGTGTTGCCAGATCTAATTTTGATAATCCATCTTCGTCTCATGGACAGCTACATGTACCTTGCTCCATGGTAGGAACTCCGAAAAAATCTGATAATTGTTGTACCGAATGAAAAAACAAAAAACAGCAAGTATTTAAATAAAAAAAAATATGCTAATAATCTATACTAACATAATAAAGAGGTAATATGTGTTTGTTTGTTTGTAGGAGGTAACCTCCGTAACTACACATCTGACTTTCCTGAAATTTTCACAGAGTGTTACTACGGATATGGGAGTGTAATTTTTTTAAAATAATTTTTTTTTAATATTTTTAGCGGGCGTGGTACCTCCCATACAAAGTAAATTTTAAATATCATATATATTAATATGATAGAGAAAGCTTTGCAAATTTGTCTCAGTTTATCTATTATTAACGTGAGTAGTCAGACAAAAAAATGGGCGGGATTGGACAAACACACGTCGCACCCCTACACAAACTTAATATTAAATGTGATATATCTGAATTACTGTATTAGTGAGAGCTTTGGGACTTTGCGTGAGCCCTTTCATAACAATTCGGAAGAGGTGGGAGGGGGAGGGTGTAGCGAAGCACACCGGGTTACATCTAGTGTTCAATAAAACGCTGATGAAGGCTGAAATGCCAGAAACCGGTCCAATTAAGACTACAGCCTAGTTATGAATTTTTAGAAATATATGCTTTCTTCTTCTACCACGCACCATTGAAACAAAATTAAAATTTGCATATTAATTACAGTATTAATTGCAATATGCAATACAAATATTTCAGAAATCTCTGGAATTGATGGCGTTAACAACAGGTGGCTTAAAGCACTTCCCTTTAAAGGAATTTAGCTTATGAGAATTTTTGTAAACTCTTCCCTTAAACTTTATTTTCCACAAAAATTTAAAGAGTCTAAAGTTAATCCAATTAATAAGCCTAATAAACCATCAGAGTGTCCTTGTCCTTACCGTCCCATTAGCTTATTTTCATCAGTAAGTAAAATCCTTGAAAGGATGCTGAAAAATAAATTAGCAGATTTCATGGAAACCAATAACATTATACCACCTCACCAGTCTGGGTTTCGAAGGGAACAAAGCACAGTGCGCCTTCTGACAAGGATTAGGAACTTAGTTAAAACGAACTATAATTACTAAAAATCCACCGGCATATTTGCTTGACGGCCTCATTCTTAAAATGGTGACTATTATGGTGAATCGTAAATATACCCTAAACCACTATGTGGTTTGGGTATAATGATTTTGTGCTGTTTGTAACTACCAAAAATTTTTGACCCAGACCCATCTTTAATATACCGATCGACTCAGAATCACTTTCTGAGTTGATTTAGCGAAACCGTCCGTCCGTCCGTCCATCTGTGTGTCCGTGTAAACTTTTAATCAAACTACAGGTCGCAAATATGAATATATTTTGATGAAATTTGGTATATAAGCTTTTCTCAGCTATAGCAAAAATATTGAAATTGGTGAAATTTGGTCCATGTTCAGACCTAGTCCCAATACAAATGACCCCTATGAAATCGACATAAATTGCCATAAGATCCAAATTATCATATAGATCTAAGTCAAATTGGGTTTGAATGTGAATTAATCAGTAGTCCAAAAATAATCCCTATAGGACAATTCTAAATCAGAGGTTCCCTATAGAGCTGCTTCCCGATTTTCACTTAAATCTGTCAAAAACAAAAATATTGCATAGATTTTTCTCAAATTTGGTTTGTATATATTTTTTCAAAATATAAGTGACTTTACCAAATATGGCCAGGATCGGTCCATTTTCCGACCTAGTCCCCATATAAATATAGCACCCGATATGGACTTTTTCATATCCGCAGCCAAAAAAATTAATAACAATATCACTCAAATTTGGTTTATGCCTATTTTCTATATCCAATTCGTTGGACCGAAGAGATAGGGTCACTAAACCATGGTATAGGGTATCGTATAGTCGGGCTAGATGGGCTATAATTTTCTCAATTGTTTTTTTAATAAATGGCGTTTTTCCGTATATTTTTGCAAATACGTTGAAGTTTGAGAAAAATTCAAGCTACTAATAAATAGAAAGCAAAATTATTAAAAAAAATTATTTGGTAGCTTTGGACAAATACCAATTAATATTTCTAATGTGAAAAAATGTAGCATCTTCATTCCTTTTTTTGTATATTAATCAAATATGTGGAAAAAAAGCTAAAATATTATAATTCCATATACCTTTATACTTTTCCACAGTGTCAGCATCCATTGGAAATTTTTCTAGTAGTTGTTATATGCATTATTTTAATCCAACTTTAGTAGAGAATATCGGTATTGGGCATTTTATCGTTTTGAAAATTTTCTTATAACACATTAGTTGCAATGATAAAAAAAAGCTATGACATCTTATAGATGCAAACAGAATCGCTTCCAATTTCTGTCACATCGCAACTCACTTTTTGTTTGTTATTATCTATGGAACACGCTACTAGACTGCTAATCAAACATCAAAATGAGGATTAAAAATAAGAATCATTCTTTGTTTCTCTTTATATTGAAAACATCTACTGAAATACGGCTGTCACATGCGTAACCACGGAAAGGCATATATGGATTTTGCATGAACAAAAAAATAGTAAAATGAACAATTTTAGTTTATAAATATCACCACCATAAGGTACATCAAACATCATTGATATAACTGAACAATTAGGAAGCCATAAAGTTTCATTAAATTCTAATTACTTACACCTTCTAACCCCGACATCAACTTCATTTTCAATATTCATTAGAGTAGTATTTGTATCAAAAAACCACATTCACTTTGAGGTAAATATCAAACAACTACATAATAATACTTACAAAAGGCCTTACTTCACATTTTACATACATACATACATACATACGTATCTATTTATATTTGTATGAAGCCAATTCAAAGCATGTCATAATATCATCATAACTTTTGAAGAGGCTGGCTGGCATTGGTTAACTTGACAACAGAACTTCATTTTGATGTAACATCATAATACCATCATCATCATCAGTCAATATACGAGTATATATAAAACTCTAAAGTAAGTGCATACATACATACCTACATAAAAATATTAAGTAATATTACATAAGAGTGAGACACAAACAAAACAAAAAAAAAAAAAAACAAAAAAAAAAAAAATAAAACCTAACCAAACAAATAATTTTCAAAATTTAATTTCACATTATGTTGTCAAAACTTACAAAAGAACAAAGTTCCGGAGCAGATGGGACATAAAACGTGGATTGTAGTGAATAAAAATGTTCGGAAAATATTCCACACAGGGACGAATATGGCTTTTGTAAATTAATAACACACCTTGTCATATTTTTAATTTTTGTATTGTGTTAATTACATACTTTGTGCTCATATGTAAATTGGCCTTTGCTTGAGAAAATAATAACCAATGAAGAAGACCTTCTATTTTGGTTTGTATTTAAAAACATTTGGAGAACTGCTTAAAAAACTGCATAGTTAGCCATTACAAATATATATTCTGATGCTTGCTTTCAATAACGCATGAAAAAATTTGATTGTACATTATACAAATAATCCATTTTACCCTCCGATTATCACTGAAATGCATCTTTCGGTACCAAAAGGTACTTTTTTACGAAAAGTTACTTTAATAAAAAAAATATGGTTTTTTAAGAAAAAGTCTTTTGATAAGACGAAGATACTTTATAAGAAAATACACTTATTTCCGAAGAGATACATATTTAGAAGAAGAAACTTTTTAAGAAAGTGTACTTTTTTAAGAAAATGTTTTTTTTAAAGAAAATGTTCTGCGTGTTTTTTAAGAAAAAGTTCTTTTGAAAGAAAAGGCAATTTTTTTTATTTATTATCTATTTTACAAATATTTACAAAAGAAGAACTTAACTAATTGTGAGAATTTATCTAAAGATATTACAACAACTATTTACAAAAATTAGAAATATTCATTTACCACATACAAGATGTAACCCGCTATGCTTCGCTACACCCTCCCCCTGGCCCCCACCCCTCGAATCATTATGAGATGGCTCGCGCAAAGTCCCAAGGCTCTCACTATTACAGTAATTTAGATATATCACATTTAATATAAATTTTGTGTGGGGGTACCACGCGCATTTATCTAATCCCGCCCATTTTTTTGTCTGACTACTCACGTTAATAATAGATGACCTGAGACAAATTTGCAAAGCTCTCTCTATCATAGTACTTAATATATATTATGTTAAAAATTTACTTTGTATGGAAGGTGTCACGCCCAATAAAAATATTTTAAAGAAATACAGCCTGTAACACTTTTCATATCTGCAGCAAGATTCTGTGAACATTTCAGGAAGATCAGATGAGTAGTTACGGAGATTACCTCCTACAAACAAACAAACACACATTACCTCTTCATTATGCTAGTATGGATTATTAGTACAGATTTTTTTATTTCATTCGGTACAAAAATTATCAGATTTTTCGGCGTTCCTACCCTGGAGCAAGGTACATGTAGCTGCCCATGAGAAGAACATGGATTATCCAAATTAGGTCTGGCAACAATTAACTATTGGTGCTGAACTTAAAATATTATTTGCCAATCTTAGTTTTTAGCGATTTTTGATTTTGCCCATTTTTGATTTTGAAGATTTTTGTTTTGGGCGATTTTTATTATTCGCGATTTTGGGTTTGGCGATTTTTGGTTTTGGCGATATATTTTCCACGACAAATCACATTGATAACTAATGTACTTGTCATAAGACTGTCGCTTTCGTAGTACTTCATATTTTTTATATAGGAGGTACCACGCCCACTAATCCCTCCCCCCCAATTTTTTGGACTACTCAGATTAATATCTGATGGTCTCGTGCAAAATGTCGAGTCTTTCCGTTTTATAGTACACCAGTTATATGATATCAGATATCTACTTTGCATGGGCGGTGCAACGACTACTCAACTTATGGGCTCACACAAAGTCCAAAGACCTTCACTATAACAGTAGTCCAGATATATGACCATTTATATTTCATTTGTATGCAGGTGCCATGCCTATTGGTCCGATACTGTCCATTTTTTGCCCGACTACTCACATTAATAATAGGTGACACCAGACAAATTTGAAAAGCTCTCTCTATCACAGTACTCGAGATATAATATTGATTTATTACTTGTATGGAAGGTACCACGCCCACTTGTCCGATCCCGCCCATTTCCGGCGTAACTACTAATATTAACAATATGTGACCTCACACAAATTTGCAAAGCTCTCCCTATCATAATATTCAATATATGTATATGATTTTAAAAATTTACTTTGTGTGGGAGGTGCCACGCCCACTAAAAATATTTAAAAAATCATAGCCTATAGCACTTCCCATATCCGCAGTAAGAATCTGTAAAAATGTCAGGAATATCAGATGGATAGTTACGGAGATTACCTCCTACAAACAAACAAACAAACAAACACACATTACCTCTTTATAATATTAGTATAGATAAACAGAAATTTATAGGAAAAAGTTAGTAAACAATCTACATCCTAGATCACAAAAAGAAAAAAAAGAGAAAAAGGAAAGAAAATTAAAAATTGAACAAGTAAGAAAATTATAGTCGGTCTAGACCGACTATACGATACCCCATACCATGCGTTTAGAAACCCTATCTCTTAGGCCCAACCAATTGTATATAGGAAATAAGCATAAACCAAATTTGATTGGCATAGTTATTAATTTTTTTGGCTGCAGATATGAAAAAGTTCACATCGGATGCTATGTCTATATAGGGACTTGGTCCAAAAATGGACCAATCCTGATCATGTTTTGTAAAGTCTCTTGTATTTTGCAAAAATATATACAAACAAAATTTGAGAAGAATCAGTGCATTATTTTTGTTTTTAATAGATTTAAATGAAGATCGGGAAGCAGTCTATATGGGACCAAAGGAATCATTTTTGGACTAATCATTAATGGATGTAATGAACGCATACAAACCCAATTTGAGTAAGATCTATATGACAATTTGGATCTTATGGCAATTTATGTCCGATTTCATAGGGGTTATTTGTATGGGGGCTAGGTCTGAACATGGACTGATTCTCACCAATTTCAACACCGTTAATTCCATGGCCGATAAAAGCTTATATACCAAATTTCATCAAAAGATATTCATATTTGCGACCTGCAGTTTGATTAAAAAGTTTACATGGACACACAGACGGACGGACGGACGGACGGACATTGTTAAATCAACTGAAAAAGTGATTCTGATTCGATCGGTATAATTAAAGATGGGTCTAGGTCAAATATTTTTGGTTGTTACAAACAGCAGCACAAAGTCATTATACCCAAACCACATAGTGGTATAGGGTATAAAAATGTGAGAAGGCGGTTATAACACAACCACTAATGTCATTTACCTTTTATAGATTTGTTAGTAGTCGTCAGGTTAAACTTCTCAGATGATCGTGCTTTGAGCTTCTACATTTTTGCTTAAATGTAAGAGTTATTTATTCAATTACAGAATTAATGGTTTTTTGTTTATAAATTTTATGTAAGTCTTTGGTCCGGGATCTTCAAGGGAGATTATATATGATTTTCAGGCTCTTATTATTGATAATTCGTAATCTTCTTTTATGAGTTTTTGGACAATTTTCCCATACTAGGTATATATAAGTTTGTCATTCCGTTTATAATAATTAAAAAAAAAAACGGACCCCCATAAAATACATATATTTATGATCCTTCTCACAAGCGTAGGTGATATAGCGATGTCCGTCTGTCCGTCTGTCCGTCTGTGGAAATCACGATGACGGCTTCAGTCGGCCAGCTAGTTTGCTCGTTGGCATGATTCATTAACATCCTGAGAAGTTTGCTATTTAAAATTGTCCAAATCGGTTGATTAGGTCCCGAAAATTGAATGAAGAAGTAAAAAAAATATGTTGTTCTTGTCACGTTCACGCCCTCAATAGGATAACTGGGGCGCTCGTTTTTAGTGAGAATGATTGACCAACATTATGAGAAGGTTTCTGCTTCAAAAATCATGAAAATTGGTTTAATAGGTCCCGAAAAATCACTGAAGAAATACTAAAAATTGAAAAAAAAAAATATATGTTTCCGTATTGATCTTGTTGTTATTCTAAATGTCGTATTGTTGTCATAGCTGGACTTGTCGTTTTTCTAGTCGTTGTAGTAATATTATAATAAAAACTAACCCTTTCCACATATTTTTATCAACTCTGGTAGAAAAATTTAAAAGTTTCCATTGTTTTGGCATCACAAAAAAGTTTGCTAGGTCATTTTTGTCATCACCACGAGTCAGACTGCAAAATTTCAGATCGATTGGGTCACGGTAACGGGGCTAAAAGTCGCTCCAAAGTTTTGACTGCAAGCAGACACTACAAATTAATATATGTGGTCACAAGCAATAACCGCCTAAGTCGACATAAGAAAGATTTGAATTATGTATGCTATCATATTCTACTAGAAACGCTTTATATTTACGTGAAATCCACATTTCACCAGCACTGTTTAGTAAAAAGTTATTAATGGAAACATATTGACCTAAGTCGTAATGAAGCCCCATTACATTTATATAAACAGTCATTTCTCTCTAAAGCATTTTATTCGACGATTTGGGTTATCTTTGCTATCATGAACTACTAAAAACGCTTTATACTTTCGTGAAATCCCCATTTCTCTAACACTGTTTAGTAAAAAGTTATTAATGAAAACATACTGACCTAAGTCGTAATGAAGCCCCATTATATTTATATAAAAAGTTGTTTTTCTCAAAAGCATGATTTTCGATTTAGGCGGTTAATGCTTGTGACCACAGATATAAAGGGAGTAAAAAATCAACAACATCTAAAGCCAATAATGCAATGTGAGTCCGATCACAAGGAAGATGTGTAAACATCTAAAAATTAAAGCATTTTTTATTAACGTTGTGCTGAACGCTATTGAAATTGGTGAGAATCGGTCCATGTTCAGACCTAGTCCCCATACAAATGACCGGCATGTTTCCCTTAATGATCCATCGTGTGTAGTAATGTTTCATGTCCAAATTTATGTTTCAATTTTGGTTCGTCAAAAATCAAATTATTTTGATATTTTTTGTTTCCAACCTGAATGTTCCACGGCTGTATCAATGTTTACTGTTTTTGCTCTATTATTTAATTGAGAGCAGTGCTGTAATGTTGTTTTGTATATCGGACTAAAGAAAATAAAAGACAAAAATGGAGAACATTTAAGATAATGAAAATTTTAAGTATTTTATTAACCCATTATCGGCCGCTACCAGAAATCGCAGGAATTTTTTGAATTCATTTTAAATACTTACTTTTAGGAGCTCAATTTAGAAAAATGTAAAAAAAAAAATTATTTTTAATTGTTGTTCTCTAGATATGAAGTGGTCGAAAAATCGACCATTGGCCAGAAGTCAACATCTACATATATAAATAAAGAAATGCGTTTTTTTACGAATATTTAGCTTTAATTCAATTTATTCGTTTTTAGTTGTATCAAAAATGTTATTTATTGATAAGATATGAATAATTAACGCAAAAAAGGTTAGCTAGTTTCGATATATTCATCAAAACATTTGGTGTGCAAGTAAACATTACATTTTTTGCATGTAACAATTGTGTGTTTTTTGCATACTTTGCAGCGACAATATTTGTTTTGAGGGCTTTTTACCACAATATGGTTTTTTTCGTCGATCCTTGGGAAACCAGGAGGGCATTCTTTTTTATCAGCATCAGCAGCGTTATCTTCCATGTCTTCGTTCATCATATTGGAAGTCAGTAGCTTGGTAGTAACAGAAGAACGAAACTCTAATTGAGTAAGTGGCTTTGTGTTTTCATGCTTTGCCAACATGCAGTGCATCTTCCAAGCATTGACCATTGCACTGCCGAGAGCGTTGGTCCATAGTGGCCACCACCACTTCTTTCCTCGTATGCATATTCGATAGTTGGCCACTGCGTTGTCGTGAAGGTCAACGCCGCCCATACCTTGGTTATATTCACGAATCACTTTAGGTTGGGGAATCGCAACTGTTTTCCTTTGCGTACGACAATATCTTCGAGCATTGAACAATGGCTCGACTGTAGAATTATTAGTAATGACATTCACAACTGCATTGTCATTCCAACGGATGACCACTATTTCTTGCTTAGCATCGAATAATTGGTCAAATTCGCCACGTTCAGCCTTTTTTAAATTTGCCAATGGAATTTTCGCCATTCTGTTTTCACGTATTGTGCCAGTTGCAAAGAAACGGCGTTCATTCAGTAGACACATAAAACGATAGGAGAAAAAAAAATTTTCAAAGAAAATAATATGACAATCGGGATCAGATACATTTTCAAGCAAATTCAAAACCGTTTGAGCGCCAAGACCGATATTTTTATCATGGAGAGTTGCCGATCCACCGTATGGTATGGAAAAGAATAGATATCCTTGCTCCGAACACAAACACCATGATTTGAATCCGAACCGAATCGGTTTTCCGCGAATAAACATCTTGCACGAGTGTCTTCCATAATAGGGTATCATCTGTTCATCTATAGATAAGATGTGGCTGAAAACTACGAACTGCATAAATTTTTCATTTAGATCATCAATAATCGGTCGGACTTTCGCAAAGCGATCTGCTACGTTAAGATTGTTATTATCCGAGAGGTGGATAAATCTTTTTATGACTTTGAATCGATTTCGGCTCATCGTTTGCTTCACCATAGGTACTCCCATGTCCTGCTGAACTGACCAATAATTATCGATGTGTGGCAGCGTGTGATACCCTGATAGGTACAATATACCAATGAAGCGCCGCATTTCATTTGGTGTCACATCAATGGTTGCATTATTTTGAGTGGCATATAAATTCGTGAAGTGAGTAATATCCTCGATCAATGTTCCAACAAAATACAATGAAAATATGTCATACGGTGACATACCACCTACACAAAGTCAAAAACTAAAAATTAAGACTTTAAAGCGACTAAGGCCCGGTTGTTCAATTGTCAAACAACTCATGAATAAGCTATCTATCGAATAAATTTTTTAAATTCTGTCAAATTCAATACAAATTTTACAAATTTATTCGCTAGAGACTGAGGTTTGTTTGTCTATTGAACAACCGGGCCTAAATAATATTAAAAAAAATGTTCACTTTCCAATTTTTGTGCAAATTTCTTCCTTTTTCAAACCTTCCACGTTGATTGGTGCTCTGGTGTAAGTAAATTCCCCAGGTTTCTGCCAATCAGGAACTTCAAAATCTGCCTTTCCTTTGAATAAGGATGGATTAACAGCTTTTATAGGTCTTCCACGTCTTTTTGCGGCTTTCGATGTTGATGGTTGCGGATCTTCAGTATCATTAGGTATTAAGTCATTGTCTTGAACGTATTGTAACTCCACTTCCCCGGTAATTTCATTCACACAATCATCATTGCCATCATTTAGAGCAATTTGTTTATCGTCGATATCTTCTTCATCAGTCACATAGTCTACTTTAGGTGGAATATACACGACATCAACATCTTTTGAACTCATAATGGCTTGATCTTCCTCGTCATCTGAACACGGCTCGTTCAAAGCAGCCATGATATCTACCATCGTTAACACTTTTCGAAAAGACATTTTCTTTATATAAAACCACACCAAAATGCAATTATCTCACTTTTATTTGCCACACACACGTCTGCTCTGTAGAAAAGAATAACAATTATGACAAAGCAACAGCGAAAATAAAAAACAATTCGCAGAATTTTTCACAGCCTACTAGCAAAACGTCAAATTCAATTAGATATCTACTTGACGACTTCTGGCCAGTGGTCGATTTTTCGACCACCAAAAATAACGCTCTTCTGGGATGTAGAAAACTTTCAATATTGTTGCGGATATCAATTGATTATTGTTACTTGGTCTTTCCGCTTCCCCAGCATGCAAAAATAAAATAAGTAATTTTAGTTTTAAGACTTTTTACTGAATTTTGAAAATTGGTCCAAAAAAGTCCTTTCCTCTTCTTTCACGAAAATATGCAAACTTTTATTTTTTACGAAAAGCTAAAATCAATGCGTTAACAAAAGATCAAAATTGTCTTATCCATCAACGGTTTAAATAAAACATATCTAACGTTTGAGTTACATCGCTTCAAAGTTGCTGGTCGAAAAATCGACCAGCGGCCGAAAATGGGTTAATAATAATGAATACTGATAATTGAAATTTTAAGAATTTTATAAACTAATATAAAAATGTATAAATTTTTATAAATTTTTGAAAATTTTATAGCTGAATATAAAATTTATTTTCTTCCGCATATATTTGTTTAATATGTACTAATATATTCAATTTTAAAAATTTTATAAATAATGATAATGAAAATTTTAAGCATTCTATAAACTAATATAAAAATATAGAAATTTTTATAAATTTTTGCAAATTTTATAGCTGAATGTAAAATTTATTTTCTTCCACATATAGTTCTTTAGTATGTACTAATATATTCAATAAACAAACAGAATTGATGTTTCCATCGTCTGTATTAAAAAAAAAAAATATGCAAGGGGCAAATCGTCGCATTCAATATCGAATAAAATCAGTCGAAATTGCATATTTTGGTTTATTATTTCAAGAAGACGGACAATCATCAGACCTCGTTCCACTTTTACTATTAACTATGGATAATAACTTGCTATATATGACAGAGTTAAATAACGCTTTGTATATTATTTGGGAAAATAAAAAAATAATTTCGATTGAAAAATTTCGATAATGAATGCGACGATTCGACCCCAGATATTTGTAAAGTGTGAAATTGGTTTAAAATCACGTGATTTTACTAAAAACCTTTTTAAACTCTACTACCGGTTACATGTGTTTATTATTTTATTTATTTATTAAAACTAATATTAAATGCAGTGATAATTGTTAAATATATATATAATAAGTTGTAGTGTTATGAATAACTTTAAATGATTGAGAAAATTAATTGTAAATTTTTATAAAAATAAATGTTTAATAAAATAGCAACATTCTATATGGAATACCGAAATTAGGCCCGTTTTAGAAAAAAACGTTTTTATAACGCAATTCGCTCCCTGATTTAATCTCCTTACACTTCATTTTGTCTCCAAACACTTCCAATAAAGTGTGCCTTCATTTTATCTCCAAACACTTACTTTTGCCTAGGCTATTAATATTATAGATTTATTGTATTATTGTATTATTTAAAAAAAATTTTGTTTTATTATGAAAAATAGTAATAACTACTAAAAATGTTTATTAATGAAAGTTGTGAACATATAATTGTGTCAATATTACTATATTGAAAAAAGAAAAAAACTCGGTTTTCTTTAGAACTCAAATAAAACTAAACAAAATACCGAAATATTTTGATCCAATTCTGGAAATCATTGTGGTTTGTGAATAAAAACATCTATTCAAGCAGTAAGCGCTATCTACATGTGTATAGCAAGCAACTGCTATGTTTGTCATACTTGATGGTTGCAGTTGTATGCTATACATTCATGGCGCTTTCTGTTGGTTGATGAATCAGCTAAATAATAGTAGCTTCCATTTCCGTAAATAGTTCCGCTTCCGTAAGGGAAGTTTGTGATTTTTACCATCCTGATCGCATAGATGTTTACACATCAAAAAACAATGTAAATTTACCGGAAAAAAAATTTACGTATTGATTTATTTTAAGAAAATACAACAACGACTTTTGATGTTATATTTTTTCTGTGTAATATTTACATATAAATACATAAATACATATATTAAGTAATAAAATAATATACATATATTCTATACTGTATATCCATAATAATCACTTTTTTTTATTAATATAAAGGGAGTAAAAATTCACCAACATCTAAAGCAAATAATGCTAAACTATTGGTGTTAATTAAAAAAAACAATGAAAATTTAGCGAAAAAAAATTTCATGTATTGATTTATTTTAAGAAAACACAACAATAACTTTTGATGTTGTATTTTTTGTGTGTAATATTTACATATACATACATATGTACATATATTAAATAATAAAATAACACTTTATATCCATAATAACCGCATGTTAGAAAAAAATTGGTATATTATTTTACTTATATAAATTTCTGAAATATTTTGTTTTAGGGAAAATACATTTCTTTTGCATTAACGAACAGAGTGTCACTTCATTATGCTCAGTGTGACTAATTCACAGTGTATGGCGCCACAATTTTTATTCTAATTAGCTTTGCAATAGTTATTTCTATTTTAACATGAATGCTAACATTTTCAATTTGATATCAAACACAACAATGTTAAAAGGATACACAGAGCTGAGTAAAGATGAAGCAATGTGTTTTTTTGCTCTAAAAACAGTTCTACATAGTTATACAAAATTATTATTCTGATTTACCTTCAAAATATCTGATTGCGATTACATATAATTTTTAAAAATTTTTAGAAAATATTTATTTAAATTCAATGAAGTTTAGAAAATCTCAAATGATATTTTAGAATTGCGAACATAAAAATTGTTACATAAATAAAGCGCAATTTGATGAGAATTTTATTTTTATATAATATTTTTCACAATTCTTTGGATTAAAATTCGAAGTCATTCAGAAAATAAAGGTAAGAAATTATTTTAACTAAAATTTTTGGGATATTTGGTTTTTTTGCGTTTGGTGTCTCTAATTTGACCCAGTGTTCAAGATGACTTCAAAATTTTACTTCATGGTAGGCAAAGTAAAACCCAAAAATTTTAAGTTCGATAATAATTCCCAGATAGTAGTATTTGGAGTCAATAAATAAAAATATATTTTATTAACATAATTTAATTCATACTCAAAAGCTGGCATCACTGGTTTAGATTTTGTAATGTATTGTGTTATTTTGTGTTACCACACAATCTAATAGTGATAACTCCCTTTTAATAAGTAAAAAAAAACTTTATTCCCTATGTCTTCCAAATATGGCAATATTTTGACAAAAAAATTGAGACAGCTTTTTTCGGCTATTATTTTGTTACTTCATCCGACCAATACGGCCGCAATAAAGAATTGTTTGGCCAGTTAAAAGAAACTATACAGTCATCTCCAATTAGCATGATTTAAAGCATATAGCCAACCTACACAACCACTAGCTTCGCAATGGAGGTTTGGGCGACCTATTCAATTTGCAAACAACTAAACAAAATTAAACGAGAGGTTCTGTCATATAACTGGAAACACATGCATATAGGTATCCATAATATTAATAGGGTAGGCGATTTCTTGTGACTGATATTTTGTTCTACCGTTTTATCCCGATTTTGACCAAACGTATATTATTTGAATGGTATTTTTTTTTAGCCGGTTTGCAGATTTACAGATTTTTAAATTTTTTTTTCTTTATTTTGAAAAAATTCCATTTAAAGTTGCTACTAACACATAAATAAAATAATACAATGCTATGTGAGTGCTTATTAAATTTGTTAATGTGTTTGTAATAAAAATGAGTTCGTTTTTTGTGTTGATTTGTGAATTGGGTATAATTGATTAGCGTACTTTTAGGGACTTTATTTAATGAAAAAAAAAAAATTTCCTAGAATTTGCGCTCGAATTTCCAGGGCTCGAATCTGCTAGTATAACCTAAATGCATGCCGATCAGCAACCACAATGACCAAAAAGCAAACAGCGAAACGTGTTTTCAAATGGTGCGTGGTAAAGAAGAAGAAAGCATATATTTCAAAAATTCATAACTGCACTGTATTCTTAATCGGACCGGTTTCTGGCATTTCAGCCTTCATCAGCAATTTATTGAAAATTGTGATAATTGTTATGTTTTTAATTGAATAGATTGTTTCTATATGAAAATTTTTTCTACTTAGGGCGGCCGTGAGGTTTTGAACCATGAACCTTCACATACACTCGTACTTGCACTTTTTGGTCAGCGCTTTAACACACTCACCTAAAGTCAGGCATACGAGCAGTGTGATTAGATTCAGTTTTCGTACCATACAGCTTTACTTTGTGTTTTCTTTTTTCCGAAATAATAGAAAAGACGAAAACGATCTTTCCATTAAGTTCTACATATTTTTGTCATCTAAAGAATGGTGCACTTAAAATTGCAAATCCCTTTGATGCCATAACTCTTAATTCCAATCGCAAAATTTAAAGATTACTATCACAATTTAAAACCCAAACTCAAAATATAAGAACAGAATATGAATTTGTTAAAATTAAATAAAATTAAATTCAAAACAAGATCCTTTCAATTAAATTGCAATTACGAGTGAATCGGTCTTTATTTAAAATAATCCTTTTATCTATATTTTTGTTTTTGGCTTGAATGTATTTATGAATACCTAATTAATTCTAATATTTTAATTAATTTCATTATCCCACATAATTAAAATTCATAGCCATATTTTTGTGGCAATAGAAATCCTCCGTAAAAATACATATAAGCTTGATTTTTGTGCTCTTTTTAATGCCACATGCAAAAATTTAATTAAAAAATATGTATAATTAACATATGAAATGACGGCATATATACACCTCATCATACACACGCGGTAACATCCACATTCACACCTATGAAAAATTATGCACATATTTAGAAATAACCCAGTAAACACTTTATAGCATATGTAACATTGCTTTAAAATTGCTTTAAAAAACTAACATTGTCAATATATGCTTTTAAGCCTAAAGGCAAGCTCGAGTACTCGAGTTACTCGAGTAGCAAATGATCTACTCGATATCAACGAGTAGTAAAAGCTAAAATATTTCATTTCTGAAAGCTATAAAAAAAAAAATAAATATCAGTACGTAGACAACAAATATACACTTTTTGGAATCGTAGAAGTACCAGGAGTAACATTCTTCGATCGGATTGTCCAAATATGTGAAACTACTCACTTTATAAATGTTTGACATATTTTTAAAAGAAAATTTTCCCGAAATACATGGTGTATTCTGATATACATTGAAGTCAGTCATATTGATTGATTACTCTCCTGAAATATTAAAACATTCTGATAAAAATTATGGAGTAAGCTAACTACTACTTGAAAAATATCATCTATTTTACACTGAAATGTGTGAATTTATATTCTTCGGATATGTTTAATGTCTCTTTTCAAAAAAAAAGTTAGAACATTTGGAAAACTATTGTATATATCTAGAGAATATGTTTTAAAAATTCAAAAGAATGTCGAAAAAAATGTTGACGTGTGGGTACAACTACTCGAAAAGGACCGGGTAATTTTTTTTTTCTAATTTCATTACTCTTTGCAATTAACTATATTCATAGATTACTCATAGAAAATGTTAAAGCATTCCGACCATAATTGTGGCGTCGCACAGTGGGATCGCTTCATACATTTCTTGGCAAAAAGTATTAGGAGAGCTCATAGAGTATTGAAATTTGGCCCAGAGCCTTTTATCAATGCAGTTAAGAAAAATATTTTGTTCCATTAAAATTGATCACGTCATTCGCCTCTCGCCCATATAACCCTAAAAGATTTTTTCGTCCAAAACTTTACTTTCTTTACGAAAAGTCTTGAACTAGGGGCAGGTCATCAGTGTCATGAATTTGAGATATCTGAAGAGTTTCGTGAAAATCGGCCACGCCCATCGCACTCTGCCCATATAACCCGAAAAACTTTTTCGCCCCAATTTTTTATTTCTTAAACAAAAATCATGAAAGTTGGCACAACTAATCAGTGTTGTGAAGTGGATATATCTGGAGAGCATCATGGAAATCAGCCAATCCCATCGTCCACAGCCCATATACTCGAAAATGAATTTTTGGATCTGAAATTTGACTCAAGTTATCAGTATTATGTAGTAAAAGTGTTTACAAAGTTTTACAGAAATATGCCACGCCCACCACCCATTTAACCGAAAAAAGGTTTTTATTTAAAAATTTTGTTTTTCAAACAAACTGAAAAAGTTTTGCAATTCGGCTTAAAAGCTATAAGTAACAATATTTTTGATGTGTAAACATCTATACGCGCAGGGGGGTAAATTTCTATTTCACAATACAATCACAAAAACAGCGTAACTCATATCTGTGTGAGCTGAAGCAGATAACGCTGTGTGACTTATGATTGTATTGGTGAAAAAATTATGATATAACATTGTTTATACCCTATACCACTATGTGGTTTGGGTATAATGACTTTGTGCTGCTGTTTGTAACAACCAAAAATATTTGACCTAGGCCCATCTTTAATTATACCGATCGAATCAGAATCACTTTCTGAGTTGATTTAACAATGTCCGTCCGTCCGTGCGTCCGTCTGTGTGTCCATGTAAAGCTTGTAATCAAACTATAGGTCGCAAATATGAATGTATTTTGATGAAATTTGGTACATAAGCTTTTATCGGCCATGGGATGAACGCTGTTGAAATCGGTGAGAATCGGTCCATGTTCAGACCTAGCCCCCATACAAATTACTCAAATGAAATCGACATAAATTGCCATAAGATCCAAATTGTCATATAGATCTTACTCAAATTGGGTTTGTATGCGTTCATTACATCCATTAATGAGTAGTCCAAAAATGATCCCTTTGACCCCATATAGAGCTGCTTCCCGATCTTCACTTAAATCTATTAAAAACAAAAATATTGCATTGATTCTTCTCAAATTTTGTTTGTATATATTTTTGCAAAATATAAGAGACTTTACCAAACATGATCAGGATCGGTCCATTTTTGGACCAAGTCCCTATATAGATATAGCATCCGATATGAACTTTTTCATATCTGCAGCCAAAAAAATTAATAAAAATCCCACTCAAATTTGGTTTTTGCTTATTTTCTATGTCCAGTTAGTTGGGCCTAAGAGATAGGGTCTCAAAACGCATGGTATATGGTACCGTATAGTCAGTCTAGACCGACTATAATTTTCTTACTTGTTTTTTTATGCCACTTTTTTAAAGCGTCATCTATGTATCACTTATATACGTTTATATTGGGATATTTTTAACGTAGCTGAAACAGTTTTTACTATAAGTGATACATAGATGACGCTTTCTGTTTGCTTTTAAAAAATGACATACAAAAATCTTTAATTACTAGATGTTTACACATCTTCCCTGTGATCGGACTCACTTGATTTTTTTGATGAGAAAAACTAACTTAGATAAGATAAATAATATAATGATTGATAAATATTTTTACGTGCGTGCAAATATAGAGTTTTATTCATCATATATCATTTCTTTAATGGCATCATCTAGTTTCAAAATATGTTTATAAGGTAAGAATCTGACGATACAAGAAGGCGACGGAAAAATTAGTATTTGTTCCGACTATGTTACACTTTCTGGAGAACACTGGTCTTTAGATTAGATTAAGAAAGCTCTACGCATTGCGACCAATTTGATAATTTATGCAGCACATGGCTGTCCTAAAGATTAAGGCTCCTTATAACGCCAATTACCCTGTTTCGCATGAGATATCAAAGTACCGGGGCGATACAATTATCATCCCAGTGCAAGGGTTCTTTTGTCACTTAGTTTCACAGAGAATGTATTCCGCTGTTTCCGTTCCCCGTTCGCAGAACCTACATGTGTCTGTTAGAGACCGACCTTTCATTCGTAAATTATATCTAAGATTACAATGTCCAGTAAAGAATCCCTTCAAGTTCCTTAAGTCCTTGTTATCAAAGGAAAGTAATCTTTCAGACTGATCGCTAAATGGAGTTGTGAATACCGTAGCCTACTCTTGGCCGCGACTTTTGTTCCAGTGTTCGGCAATTTGTGATTCCCTCCACTCCATAATTTTTTCCTTTATGTATCCTACTGGAACACCACAGAATTATTCCAGACCGATGAAACGACGATGGGCCCCTCGATTGGCTAGGTAATCTTCCCCTTCGTTGCCCACGTGTCGATCGTGTTCGGCAATCCAGCATAAATTCAGTTTGTTGCATCTGCCTAATTGGTTGAGCACTTCGATGCAATCCAACAGAGTTTAGACGTCGTGTTGTAGGACATAATTGCCTTTAGTGCAGCCTTACTGTCGGATAATATGTAAATGAGCGCCCTTTTTATCTACACTTTCTATAGTCCTTATTTCGAGATTCTTCAGCTTTTTAAAACACATGGGCCTAAACCCATTTTATATCGTGTTTCTTTGGATTACTGAATTGAAATTTCGTGTGACCTTTTTATATAAAATTTAAGACTTTGTTCAACAGTATACAATGTTATCCAAATTTTACTTATTAAATCAAAGGAATATACTACCGCCTTCAATTTTTTTTTGCTACCAAAAGAAAAAGGTCGATTTTTGAGTGCCATCATAAAAAGCTAAATACTTTTTAAACCATTATTGTTGTCGAATTATTTTTTTTAAATCAGAATTATGCTGAAATGCTACATATTCCAAATATATCTACATCAAATAGACAAAAAGAAATTATCTACCCGGACCATTGAGTTGCATGAAAATGTGATGCAGTTATTGCCAAGTCTCCTTATAGTTACTTTGCCGCATTATTTAAAAAAAAAACAAAAAATTTCTAGAAAAAAAATTGTGATCCGTTTTCTTAATTAAGCTATTCTCCACTAAACTGCATCATTTCACTTTTTTGATATTTTACACTCGAAAAACGGACTTTTTGCCAGCAAAATAACACAGTGCACCGGTAAAGCACAACTTTTTATAGCAAAGTATGAAAATATGCTCTTAATGGAAGTTTGATGATATTTTCCATAAAATTTTCCACAAAGACTTAACAAAAAACAAGTAAGAAAATTATAGTCGGTCTAGACCGACTACACGATACCGTATACCATGGTTTAGGGACCCTAACTCTTCGGTCCAACTAATTGGATATAGAAAATAAGCATTAACCAAATTTGAGTGGTATTCTTATTAATTTTTTTGGCGGCAGATATGAAAAAGTTCATATCGGGTGCTATATTTATAGATTTAAGTGAAGATCGGGAAGCAGCTCTTTATGGGGCCTATGACTAAGAGTTGTCCAATAGGGATCATTTTTGGACTACTGATTAATGGATGTATTATATACATACAAACCCAATTTGACTAAGATTTGTATGATAATTTGGATCTTATGGCAATATATGTTGATTTCATAGGGGTCATTTGTATGGGGGCTAGGTCTGAACATGGACCGATTATCACCAGTTTCAATAGCGTTCATCCCATGGTCGATAAAAGATTAAATACCAAATTTTATAAAACCGACTCAGAAAGTGATTCTGAGTCGATCGGTATAATAAAAGATGGGTCTAGGTCAAATATTTTTGGTAGTTACAAACAGCAGCACAAATTCATTATACCCAAACCACATTGTATATAAGGTATAATTATACTCGGTAGAGTTGTATGTAAAAGAGAACGCTTCCTGCTAATGTCAAAGCAATCTGTCAAAAATTGAAGCTTGGATGAACTACTCGACAAAAAACAGATAATAAAAAAAAGTTTAAAAAAAATCACATTTCTTTTTTTCAATGCCCGCAATTGGCTTTATTCACAGATTACTAATTTAAAAAATTAGTCGTTCCGATTAAAACTGAGCTCTGCTCGAAGCAAATCTTACACTTTCTATAAAAATGTATGAAAAATGTATGAAAATTTGACATTTAATTCAAGTTTGATGTAATTTTACTGAAAATTTTCCATCACGACTTGTTTAAAATTTTGATGTGTAAACATCTATACGCGCAGGGGGGTAAATTTCTGTTTCACATGTTACATGTTACGCTGTGAGCCGTAAGAAAAATCGGTGTGATTGTATTGGTGAAAAAATTATGATATAAAATTGTTTCAGCTAATTCAAAAACCCTTTGCAGTAAAACGATAAAACTTTCACAATATAAACGTATAACATATACATAATTCAACAACCTTACAAGTATAACCAGAGTCCCTGCAGTTGTTTGCTCTAACTGATACATAGATGACGCTGTTTGATTTTAAAAAAGTGACAAAAAGAATATTTAATTACTAGATGTTAACACATCTTCTTCATACATTTTTTGGCAAAAAGTTTAAGGAGAGGTCGTAGAATATTGAAATTTGGCCGATAGCTTTTTATCAACTCAGTTAAGAAAAATTCTGATTTTCATCAAAACTGACCCCACCCCAATGTTATTTTTGAAACAAATAGAAAAAGTTTTTCAATTCGGCTTAAAAGCTGTAAGTAGCAATATTTTTTGATGAGAAAAACTAACTTAGACAAGATAAACGATATAATGACTGATAAATATTTTTATGTTTATGCAAATAAAGACTTTTATTCATCAGTTATCATTTCTTTAACGACATCATCTAGTTCCAAAATACGTTTATGATGTTGAAGTCTTAAGCTAGTAATATAAGGATCTGACGCCAAAAGAAGGCGATGGAAAACATTAGTATTTGTTGCGAGTCTGTTAAATTTTCTGAAGAACGTTAGTATATACTTTCTATAATCCTTCCTTCGAGCTTCTTCAGCTTCTTAAAACACATGAGACTAAACGTGTTCACCATTTTATATCGTGTTTCTTTGGATTACTGAATTAAAATTTCGTGTGACTTTTTTTATAAAATGTAAAACTTTGTTCAGCAGTGCACAATAGTATCCAAATTTTATTTATTAAATCAACCAGAACCCAACGGTTAAGTAGCATCTTCTTATTTTTGTCCAAGATATGCTAAAATATTAGCGGTATTCACTCTTGGTGTTAAATTTACAACCCCGTTATATTTACAACGATTTTATATTACAAAGCGTGAACGTCTTATCCGTGTATATTGTGTTATGTATTGTAAATTAATGAATCAGCTGATTTTTGTTTTGTTTTCCATCAATTTGAAAACTAAAAAATATCAAAAAGCATTTGAAGATTAGAGAAATGCCGAAAATGCTTAATTTACCTATCGGTCCATCCTTATTATTAATTTATTTATTATTTTGATCCATTTTTTATTATTTATTTTAATAGTGACCACAAAATGAACAATAAAATTAAGCAATTGTTTTGGCAGCTCAACGATCAGCTGTTTTAGTCTTGTAAATGTTAAGTCTTGTTAATGTACTATACCTTTTAGCCTTGTACTTTAACCACAGCGTAGTAAATTTTCATTTCATACATTTTGTTGTTGCGGTGTTGTAAATAATAGTACTTTTACTATATCTACAACATATACAAGGATTACAAGGGTACTTTACTACCAAGAGTGAAAACCCTTATTGAATTTTTGAGTGATATCATAAAAACCTGAACATTTTTATATCCCATACCACTATGTGGTTTGGATATAATAACTTTGTGCTGCTGTTTGCAACTACCAAAAATATATGACCTATACCCATCTTTTATTATACCGATCGGCTCAGAATCACTTTCTGAGTCGATTTAGCGATGTCCGTCCATCCGTCCGTCCGTCCGTCTGTGTGTCCATGTAAACCTTGTAATCAAAACTACAGGTCGCAAATATGAATATATTTTAATGAAATTTAGTATATAAACTTTTATCTACCATAGGATGAACGCTATTGAAATTGGTAAAATTCGGTCCATGTTCAGATGTAGTCCCCATACAAATGACTCCTACGAAATTGACTTAAATTGCCATAAGATCCAAAATATCTATAGATCTCGGTCAAATTGGGTTTGTGTGCGTATATAACATCTGTTTATCAGTTACCCAAAAATAAACTCAATATGACAATCCTTTGTCATAGCCCCCATATAAAGCTGCTTCCCGATTTTCACTTAAATGTATGAAAAAAACAAAAATGTTGCAGATTTTTTTCAAATTTGGGTTGTGCACAGTTTTTCAAAATATGAGTCACTTTGCCAAATATGGTCAGGGTCGGTCCATTTTTCGACCTAGTCCCCATTTTAATATAGCATCCGATATGAACTTTTTCATATCTGCAGCAAAAAAAATTAAAACAGTGCCACTCAAATTTGGTTTATGCTTATTTTCTATATCCACTTAGTTGGACCGAAGAGATAGGGTCTCTAAACCGTGATATAGGGTATCGTATAGTCGGTCTAGACCGACTATAATTTTCTTACTAGCTTAAACTATTATCGTTATCCAATTATTTTTTTTTTTCAAAATTAATGCTGAAGTACTTTAATTTTCAAAAATAAATTACGTACCCCGGCCAAGGAACTGCATGAAAATGTGGTAGTTACTTCACAGTTTCGTGTAGGGGTAATTACATGAAAAGGTCAACCTTACGTCCAATTTAAAAATATTAATTTTAAAAATTTTTGTTGACACCATTTCAAAGAAAAAGGTATGCAAATATAACAAAAGTTTGTCAGATGTATTTTTAAATAATTTTGTAACCGCTATTTTTCCAGGAAAAGTGTAATTAAGTAATTTTGAAAATAAAGGCAGTGTCATGTCTGTCAAATTAAAAAATACTTTTTTTATTACAATTTATTTTAGAATTCATGTTTTTTATATGCTTTATTAATAAACTAGCTCTTATATTAAATATAAATAACTGTTTCTTATTTGTCATACAAATAAATTCAGATCTTCTCTGTGTTTTACAAACATTCTCTAAAATGATGTCTTTTTGTTATCATGGGGGCTTTTTGCTCCCAATTATTAATAAAAATAATACTTTCTCACTTTTTCTAATGGTAAATAGGCAAAATTTTGTATATTTTTATAAACAGTGGAGAACTTTTACTGTATAATATTGGATTAGAAAGATCACTGCATGTCATGTCTGTCACTATGGAATTAGACTTAGGTGACTTTTGGAAAAAAATAATTTCTAGAAAAAAAATTATTATATAAAGGGTCCGCCATCTAACGTTTTTCTTTCAACTAGTGCTTATTTCGTGAATGGTAACACCTAGCTCATGTCTGATTTTACAGATAATTAGTTTTATCCTTCCGCTGAAGGAATATGGTTGTGTATACGCTTGAACAATGCTGGGAAATATTGCGACATTACTTTGAAAATCATGGTAATATTGCAGAATGTGTGCGAAAATTGCGTACGGATTTTGGAAGAAGAGAAGCACCGTCAGCTCCGTATGTTCGTTATCTTGTGAAAAAAAAGTGAAAGAAACTGGCATCCTCATCGATAAACCAAAGCGTCAAAAGCCAAAAACAGTGCTACACCCGAGAATATTGCTGCTGTGGCAGAAAGTTTGCGTGAAGCGCCATCAACATCAATTCACCGTCGTTCTCAAGAATTGAACATTTCAGAGGCATCACTGAGACGAATTTTGCATAAAGACCTTGGTATGACGCCACACAAAGTCCAATTGGTTCAGGAGTTGAAGCCAACTGACCATCCAATGCGTTTTCGCTTCGCTGAGTGGGCCTGCGATCGACTCACAGAAGATGCCAATTTTGCCAAAAAAAAATCATCTTTTCAGATGAAGCTCATTTAGATCTTGGCGGGTATGTAAACAAGCAAAATTGTCGCACTGGGGGCACAGAAAACCCGCACGCATACATTGAAAAGCCGAAACACCCAAAACGAGTCACTGTTTGGTGCGGATTTTGGTCCAGAGGCATAATTGGGCCATTTTTCTTCGAAAATGAGCAAGGAGTGGGCGTTACAGTCAATGGCGATCGTTATCGGGCTATGTTGAACGAATTTTTGTTGAAGAGGAGGATATTGGCAACATTTGGTTTCAACAGGACAGCGCTACGTGCCACACAGCCGAAGCTACACTCGATGTTTTGCGCCCTGGACTATTATTTGTGGGGTGCCCTCAAAGATAAGTGTTACGCCAACAAGCCAGAGGCAATTGACGCTCTAAAGGATTATTCGTGAAGCCATTGGTAAAATACAGCTGCACACAATCGATAATGTGCTTAAAAATTAGACCGATCGTGTAGGCTACTGAATGGCCAGCCGAGGCAGCCATTTGAATGAGATTATTTCCCATTATTAACCGGAAGTATTGTACTTTCAAATAAAAAAAGAAATTTGAGATAATTTTCAGTAGTTTTTTTTTATAGCATTTTCAAAAAAAAAAAAGTTATTTGGCGGACCCTTTATATCTCTTAACAAAACAATTCTCTGTAAAACTGCCTACAAAAAGTCGGTTTTACGAGTGTAAGTAAAGCCGACTTTTTGTCAGATATTGATCACTTTCTATACAAATGTGTGAAAATATGCTCTTATTTCAACTTTGATGATATTTCTCAGAAAATTATCCCCAACGACTTAACAAAAAATTATACCCGGCAGAGGTATATGTAACAGAGAATGCTTCCTGCAAGATTCTAAGCATTCCGCCAAAAAAAAGAAGCTTGGAGAAAAAAAAAATCCGAAAAATATTTTTATTTTTTTTTTCATTGCCCGTAATAAGTCTTATTTACAGATGACTCATTTAAAAAATTAAGGAAATTCGATTAAAAATGAGCTCCGGGTCAACAACTACTCGAAAAAAATCAGACACTTTCTACACAGAAGTGTGAAAATTTGCTCTTATTTCAAGTTTAATGTAATTTTACTGACAATTTTCCTTCACAGCTTGTTAAAAATGTTTACTCTTTGTAGTTGTAAGTACATCAATATATTCGTCTTAAAATTTTAAAGAACTCTGAAAAAAATTTTGCTGTTGGCGAATTATTATTCGAACATACAAATGTATGTATGCATCGATTTCAAAAAAATTTGAAAGGACACAAGCTACAAATTTATGCTTTATATATTTGGAAGGAACCATGAGTATATTACGCATTTGAAATCTCAAACTTTGTAACCAAACTATTGGTCGCAAATGTGAATATGGTTGGATGAAAATTAGTAGGTAGGCTTTTATCGGCCAAAGGATGAACGCTGTTGAAACTGGTGAAAATCGGTTCCTTTTCTGACATAGTCCCCATACAAATGACCTTATGTAATAACTAGACTTAAATTGCCATAGTATCCAAATTGTCATATACATTTCGGTCAAATAGGGTTTTTGTGTGTTTATTACGCCCATTAATATGCAGTTCAAAAATAAACCTTATAAGACAATTCTTAGTCACGGCCCCCATATGAAGCTGGTTCCCGATCTTCCCTTAAATCTATCAAAAACAAACATATTGAACAGATTTTTCTTAACTTTGAATGCCATTTTGGGGATAGGCGGGGTCCAGTTTGTTAACTTTCCATATAATACTAATAAATGAATGTGAAGTTTGGGGACAATCGGATAAAGGAAAGTCGCGCCGGAAATCGATTGAAAATTTAAAGTGTGTTTATATGGGGAAAATATGACTTTTTTTTTTTGAGATTTTACGCAAATTTCGTTCTATAGCTTAATTTTTCCGACAAGTTGTTATAAGAATCGCGATCAGTTTTAAATTATCTATTCAAAAAGCTATAAAAATTAAAAATTAAATAAAAATTCGCCAAGAAATAACAAATGCCCCAGCCCACTGTTGTACAAAAAAAACTAGGCCATGATATTTGATAGAATTTTTTCAACTTTGAGAAATTGATTAAATCTATAATTTTTTTTTGTCTATATACTTATAAGTAACCATATATGAAGTATTGTCTAATTCCCACTTTGTTAACTTATTGCGCATTGAGACCGAAGATGGGAAATTTTTTTGATAAAATTTTGAAAACTCCTTTTTCAAGCTTTAAAAAATTTTCTTCAACAAAATTTAAAGAAATGGATCTGGCACTTTAGCGTTTTATTAAATACATGTCAGACATTAACTGTGCACATTTTTAGAAAAATCCCTGTGCCAGAATTTTTGTGACAAGGATTCCATTTTTGCGGATTTCGAGAAAAATGGGATTTTTGTAAAATATCCTGTAAATGTACTCTTTCTAAATACTTTGTATCAAAAATTCATCATTTGCTACTTTTAAATATTGTATTTTATTTTATTAGCCTAGGGTTTCGGGAAAAAAAAAATGATATGACCCCATTAACCCTTTTGGAATTGGGTTCACATATTTGGGGTCATATGTGAACCCAATTCCAAATAAACACAATTTATTCAAAAAATTTAAATATTTTGTAAGTGTTATTGAATTTTTAGATACGATGCTTAAAATATAATAAGCAAATATGTAGAACTTCCACTCTTAAAATTTGGGATAAATCCCAGAACGTTTACCCACTATTTGTCAAGGTCAGCTTTGGATTTTAAGACATTTTTAAATAAAAATTACCGAAAACCAGTTTTTATATAAAACTCAATAAAACCACTATTTAGAATTTAAGAAGAGTAATTCGGTTAATTTTTTTTATTTAACCCTTCAGTGCTTCTGGGATCAAAATAATCCATTGTGATATATCTTTGGTGCAATTATCTGCTTATTGCCCGCGAATATAAATTAAAACAACTTTTGACCAATTTTCTTATAAAATTATTTTTTAAGTATAAAAACTATCTACATTTCCATACAAATGTATGAAAACATTCACTCCATTGAAGTTTGGTTTTACTTTACAAGACATTTTTCAGAAATATATGGTAAAATTAATATTAATTGTCGTCCCTAAGATTAACAGATTATTTTCCTAAAATATTTAAACACCCGGATGAAAGTTCTGGGGTGGGCGAACTTCTACTCGAATAAGATCAGTAAATAAAAAAAATGTTTCTAAAAATGTGTTTATGTTTTTTTCTTTTCGACAATCTTAGATTACCCATTTAAAACTGAAAGCCATTCTTATCGCAATTGAGTTATCGGCAACCTACTATGCGAAACATATCAGTCAGTTTTCATACAAATATATAAAAAACAAGTAAAAAACAAGGTCTAGACCGACTATATGATACCCTATACCATGCGTTTAGAGACCCTACCTCATAGGCCCAACTAACTGGACATAGAAAATAAGCATAAATCAAATTTGAGTGGGATTTTTATAAATTTTTTTGTCTGCAGATATGAAAAAGTTCATATCGGATGCAATATCTATATGAAGACTAGGCCCAAAAATGGACCGATCCTGATCATGTTTGGTAAGGACTCTTGTATTTTGCAAAAATATATACAAACAAAATTTGAGAAGAATCAGTGCAATATTTTCGTTTTTTGATAGATTTACGTGAAGATCGGGAAGCAGCTCAATATGGGGCCTACGACTAAGAGTTGTCCCATAGGAATAAGTTTTGATTAATGGATGTAATATACACATACAAACCGAATTTGACTAAGATTTATATGATAATTTGGATCTTATGGCAATTTATGTCGATTTCATAGGGGTCATTTGTATGGGGGCTAGGTCTGAACATGGACCGATTCTCACCAATTTCAATAGCGTTCATCCTATGGCCGATGAAAGCTTATATACCAAATTTTATCAAAATGTATTCATATTTGCGACCTGCAGTTTGATTACAAGCTTTACATGGACACACAGACGGACGGACGGACGGACGGACATCGTTAAATCGAATCAGATAGTGATTCTGATTCGATCGGTATAATTAAAGATGGGTCTAGGTCAAATATTTTTGGTAGTTACAAACAGCAGCACAAAGTCATTATACCCAAACCACGTAGTGGTATAGGGTATAAAAATGCACTTTAGGCAAGTTTTAAATCGATTTACAAAAAATATTTAAGGAACACATAGTACAAATTTACACGTTCTAAAATGGAAAAGAAGAGGACATTTTGTTTTTAAAATTTCAAAAAAATTTCGACATTAAGTGTGTTGTTGGCGAGTTACTTATACCACGAGTGCAAATCCTACAAAATTTTATTTTTTCATTTAATAAATAATTTTATAACAGCCTTCAGGTATGCTACCCAATTTTAGACAATTCGCAATTCAACACAGGACTTCTGATATTTATAATAAACACTCATACAGTATGTTTTTTATGTACGTGTTAGTAGCAACTTTAAATGAAATGTCCAGACAGTGAAAATCTCTAAATATGGTGGACAGCTAAAAAGAAATGCATTTCAAGTGAGATATTTTTGGTCAAAAGCAGTTGGTAACAAAAATTTTTATATCGGTCACAAAAAATTGCCTTGTCTATTTTTTTCTTTATTATTAACTACTTGAGCAGTTCGAGTAGCTCGAAGCTGGAGTGATGGGGAGCTCGGATATGTTTAGCATTACCTTAATATGGGGGGTTTGTTTTTTTTTCTCAGAATCTCAGAAATTCAAAATTCTTAAATAGGTGTTTATAATAATTTAACCCATAAAAACAAAGTTTTTAATAAAACTCTTCCTTTCCTTATGCATATGAGTTTTTAATATCTTTGTGACTGTGTGTGACTATCTTAAAATTAATCTTTGTCCACAACAAGTCTATGGACAAACTTTCAGATCCATCGGATGAGGGGAAGTGGGGTTTCAATCTCTCTGTGACTGTGCGTGGCTTTGTCAAAGTTAATCTTTTTTACAGCAAGTCAATCGACCAAGTTTTAGATCAATCGGGTAAGGGAAAATGTGTTTTAAATCACTCCGTGACTGTGCGTGACTGCGTGTGACTATGTCGAAGTTGATCTTTCTTTACAGCAAGTATATCGACCAAGTTCCAGATCGGTCGGATGAGGGTAAATGATATGTAGATCACTCCTTGACTGTGCGTGACCATGCGTGACTGTGCGTGACTAAGTCAAAGTTAATCTATTTTTCACAGCAAGTGTGTGGACTAAGTTTGGATCGGTCGGATGAGGGGAAAAGACATTTAGATCACTCCGTGACCATGCGTGACCACGCGTGACTAAGTCAAAGTTAATCTTTTTTTTACAGAAAATGTATGGACCAAGTTTGAGATCGATCCGATGAGGGGAAATGACATTTAGATCACTCCGTGACTGTGCGTGACCATGCGTGACTGCGCGTGACTAAGTCAAAGTTAATCTTTTTTTCACAGCAAGTGTGTGGACCAAGTTTGAGATCGATCCGATAAGGGGAAATGACATTTAGATCACTCCGTGACTGTGCGTGACCATGCGTGACCATGCGTGACTGTGCCTGACTACCCCAAAATTAATCTGTAGTCACGACAAGACTATGGGCCAAGTTTCAGATCAATTGGATAAGGGAAATGGGGTCCACCAGTGGCAGACAGACAGACAGACAGAGAGTATGAGTTAAAAGAGTTTAAAAATATAAAATAAAATAAAACTACTAAATTAAATGACAACTGGGATATTTACCCAAACACCTTTGTAGCATCCTTCCTTATTCCTTGTACGTACATCTGCTAAAATTATTAAAATTTTAGCACATCACGTGCCAAATACCAAAAATATTTTCAACATTTTCAAATTCTTATTGACAACATATGACATTCGTTATGTCAACGTTTCCATACATACACATATGTATATGCATGAATTTTTTACATATATACACACATAAATAAACATTTATGTTTAATACAAGCTCGTATAATATTTTGCCTAATATTTTGTTATTGTGCTATTCTCCTGCCAGCTTAAACGTAGGACCAAGTTTTAACACGCAACCTTACACACATTCAGAAGTTTGTTCAATTACACAAATACACTCGTGCACGTGTCATAGCTGTCATGACCAACTAGTTAATACAAAGTGAATATTACCGTATAAAATATATAAATATTTGAAGTTAAAAATTATGTATGTTTATGTGTGTGATAGGAATTTATAATAAATTTCAGTACTCAATTTTAAGCTGTAATATTTATTTATTTATATTATTTTTGTTCAATAAAAATTTATTAGAGTTTAATAAAATTTTTGCCATTTACAAGAAAAGGAAAGGAATAACTGATGGTTACAGCAAAATGACAATATAATAAATACATTTTTGGAGTTCACCTCTATTTTGTTGTACGAATTCCAAATGTTCTGCTATGTTTCGCTTAGCAAATTATTTTCATAAATTGGAATTCTATTTTTTATACGTTTTGTTATTTAATCCAGTGAAAAATCTTTGAACGAAATTTATAATTGAGTCTACTATAATGAACGGACTTTATACTATAATATGGATAATGATGTTAATGTATAGATTTATGGATAAGGCCTCAAAAATTATGCTTTGCATAGAAAATTTTTAATGCATTCACAGATTTATGTAACTAGTTTTGAAAATCGTGAATGGTTGTTTTATTCCGAAAGGGTGGATTAAAATTTTTTATTACCTCTATCATATACATAATAGGTATATTCCATAGTTTAGCTACAGACTTAGCATGAAAGAGATTAATCTCACTGTACAACAACATTTTTTAATTTAGTATAATGTTCACTTCGACCAAAAATTATAAGTTTGTCTCACTATAAAAAAAACTCAGACCGGCTGGACAACAAGTTTATTTCCAAAGTTTATCTACTTCATCTAGACGTACCGGCAAGTTTTCGATTGTTTTTAAAAACTGCTTCTATAGATTCAGCTGATTCGAGCTCTACTAACATATCCATCCTTTCATTTCTGTCAAGCATTTTTCAAAAACCGAATATTGTCATTAATTGTAAGCTGTTCTTTAACTCTTTGGATTGTGAGCAGCTCCATTTTGGATTTTCAAACTTTCACAACGCATTAATGTTGTATGGGTTGAATGCAGGAGCCGTATATGTGGTCTAAGAAAGAAGTATGCTCAATCGATTAAAGCTAATTTTGAAGCGATCGGAGCACAAGTTTACATTTTATTGAGATTTAATCACGTTTAGTACGAGAATTTGTGAAAAAGTACCTATGTGTCTTGTACTATTATTAGAAGAAAGCGCTAATAAAGCGCCAGAGAAAGACACAAATGATCCTTACACTAAAATCCGCATGCCCATCACCGAAGATATGGTGTATATTAACATACGGGAAACCAATCGAAAGGCGAGAAAAGTAACAGCTGTATGGAATTTGGGAAATTCTACAAAGAAAGATAAACGGATAACAATCACTCTAAAAGAGATCGAAACATTTCTGTTCATCTTGTTCTATGTAGGGATGTCTGAAGCGAATAATGAGCATACTAAAGAATATAGGGTCTGATCCGTGCTCCAATATGCAAAGCCGCAATACCATACGATTATTTTATGCTCACCAAAAAATTTATTCGCTTTGATGCCGGAAATACGCGACGGGATCGATTATTCAACAGAAAAACTGTTGCTATTGACAATGTTGGGTAAATGTTGCAGGCGAATTTGGCGGCAGCTTATAATTCTCACAAAGCGCTGATTTCATAGGGGTCATTTGTATGGGGACTAGGTCTGAACATGAACCGCATTTCACCAAATTGAACACCGTTCATCCTATGGCCGATGAAATCTTATATGCCAAGTTTCATCAAAATATATTCATATTTGCGACCTGTAGTTTGATTACAAAGTTTACATGGACACATAGACGGACAGACGGACGGACGGACGGACATCGCCATATCGACTCAGAAAGTGATTCTGAGTCGATTGGTATAATAAATGATGGGTCTACGTCAAATATTTTTGGTAGTTACAAACAGCAGCGCAAAGTGATTATACCCAAACCCAGGCCCGTTACTGGCGGGGGTGCAAAAGGAGCCCTTGCACGTGGGCGGCGAAGTCGAAGGGCGGCCGCCTAGCTACTATTATTTAAGAAAATTAAAATTAATAAAATTTGATATTAATTTTGAGTACTAAAATCAAAAAAAAAACTCAAATTAAGTAGAAGCAAACAGTAACACTGTGAATATCCAAGTACATAAAAATTTAATGATTTTAATGTATTAATGTATTTTTTTGTTTTTTAGGAACTAATAATTATTATTATTGAAATGAAATATTCAACTATTTTTGTTGAATTATAAATTTTAGTTTTAATTAAAGAAAAAACAATATAAACAAAAATTATCATCTTAATATAGCATGGTGTCGTAAATAACTAAAAAATTTTTCTTCACTTAGTTTGATAAGGGTTAAATTTTACATGAAAATTATCGCTCCATCGTGTGATTCGCATATCAGCGAATTCTAATTAACAAATTTAATTAATAGGGGCGGCAATATTGTTTTGCACCTGAGCGGCCAGCAACACAGGAACGGCACTGCCCAAACCACATAGTGGTATAGGGCATAAATATGAAACAAGTATAAAAAAAATTTGTTTTTTTCTTATCAATAACTCAAAAATACATTGAACACATAATTATATTTACTAGCAGATTCCAGCGCTCGAAAATCGTTTGAAATTTCTAGGCAACTTTATTTTTTCACTTAGCCAATTCACAAACCAACACTTTTTGGTTTATTATTATTGTGAATGAAAATAACAAACTCATGAAGAAGCACATTAACAAATTTAATAAATACACACATGGCATATGTATAATGTTATGTATGTGTTAGTAGCAATTTTAAATGCAATTTACTCAAAATAAAGGAAAAAAAATTTAAAATCTGTAAATCTAGTGAACAGCTAAAAAGAAATACCTTTCAAATAATATAATTGGTCAAAATCGGGATAAATCGATAGAAAAAAACATCGGTAACAAATAATCGGCTAGCCTATTAATATTATAGATAAGGAGTTATTGGCATTGGTTCAAGTCGCGGTTACATTTTTTTCGATTTTATATACACTGCTACTGTAGATTTTGGTAAGTTTTTTTTTTCATATATGTACGTTACAATTTAAATTAAAAATAATAATGCAATAAAAATTTAAAAATAATTTAATTGGAAAAAATTAATGAAAAATTGCATTAATAGGGAACATCCCCCGAGCGTACATGTATATAAAAAATACCTGCATTTGCTTTATCATTTTCCACCAAGAAGTCCCATCACTGAGCTAATCGGGCTGCTTTTCTACCGGATGTGCTGAGAGCTCTTTCCAATATGTGTTATATTTTATTTGCGTTAAAAACATCATGTGGACATTTCTTTCTTCCCGAACCATATTTTCTAGCACTTATTCCCATATAGTGGCCTCACACAGTTTACACTATACACTCGGTTTAAGTCGGTCATGTATGGAAAACGGTATGCTGGTTTTGCGATTCGAAATCATTTTATCCCCTCAAAGGAACGATTTACTCTGGGAACTTGCCTGATCAAGAGCGTGAGGTAAATTAAGAGCAGAGTGTTGTGTATCAATTAGTGGAAATATATGTGAATACAGGCAGCACAATTGATGAGGCAGAAAACTGCATTTGATGGAATAGTACGATCAAATAAAATAATTGCACCATGTAAGTCACCGAAAAGTCCAGCGCGTCCAGTTTAGAGCCCATTGTGGAAGCCAATGTATTACTGTGCCCATATGATTCAAAGAAAACTAAAGCGATAATTTTCATGTCTACAATGCACAAAACTTGCGATGTAAAGACAACTGAAAAATGGAATTCCATGGTTATTCTGTATTACAATGCTAACACATCCGGTGTGAGTACTGTGGATCACATGCTTGGCATATACTCTTGCAAACGATCAACCAACCGCTGGACACTTGCAATGTTCTAGAATAAGGTAGGTATTGCTGCATTAGCTGCACTGGAAATTGAGCCAGTAAAAAAACCGATAAGCGACGTTAATTTTACAAACTACTCAAGACACAATTAGTACTGCCTAATATACCGACAGCAGGAGCTGCACCTTATTTCTCCATCGATCAAGTAAGTCGTAAGGTGGGTAATGTCGTGAGGAGTACGGCCGCCAGCGCAAAACTAGAGCGTATTCCTTTTCTTGCAACAAAGCTATTTGTGCTGAGCATTCACTTGAACTGAAAAATCAACAAGAATCATCATAACAGTTATTTATTTAAATTTTTCATACATTTTAATATTAAATAATACCGAAATTAAAAAAATAAGAAGTAAGAAAATTGTAGTCGGTCCAGACCGACCATATGATACCCTTTACCATGGTTTAGAGATCCTATCTTTCGGTCCAACTAATTCGATATAGAAAATAAGCATAAACCAAAATTGAGTGCCACTTTTATTAATTATTTTGCTGCAAATATGAAAAAGATCATATCGGGTGCTATATTTATATGGGGACTAGGTCGAAAAATGGACCGATCCTGACCATATTTGATAAAGTCACTTATATTTTGAAAAAATATATACAAACCAAATTTGAGAAAAATCTGTGCAATATTTTTGTTTTTTGATAGATTTAAGGGAAGATCGGGAAGCAGCTTATATGGGACCTGTGACTAAGAATTGTCCTATAGGGATTATTTTTGGACTACTGATTAATGGATTTAATAAACTCATACAAACCCAATTTGACTGAGATCTATATTATAATTTGGATCTTATGGCACTTCATGTCGGTTTCATAGGGGTCATTTGTATGGGGGCTAGGTCTGAACATAGACCGCATATCACCAATTTCAATACAATTCATCCTATGGCCGAGAAAAGCTTATATACCAAATTTCACCAAAATACATTCATAGTTGCGACCTGTAGTTTGATTACAAGCTTTACATGGACACACAGACGGACGGACGGACGGAC
Source organism: Cordilura impudica (assembly GCA_963682025.1). Classification (NCBI taxonomy): domain Eukaryota; kingdom Metazoa; phylum Arthropoda; class Insecta; order Diptera; family Scathophagidae; genus Cordilura; species Cordilura impudica. The sequence goes on along the minus strand of OY821518.1, from coordinate 36,358,384 downwards.
ATCTTTAAATCGAATCAGATAGTGATTCTGATTCGATAGGTATAATAAAAGATGGGTCTAGGTCAAATATTTTTGGTAGTTACAAACAGCAGCACAAAGTCATTATACCCAAACCACATAGTGGTATAGGGTATAACTATTATATAGAAATTCAAGTGGTATTAGAATTTAGAGGCTAAGTATCGGCAATTGTAATAATATAATGACCCTACTCATTATTGGTTTGAGTATTGAATTTAACACACTTAATTGTATTTCTAATGTTTGATTTTTATACCCTATACCACTATGTGGTTTGGGTATAATGACTTTGTGCTGCTGTTTGTAACAACCAAAAATATTTGACCTAGACCCATCTTTAATTATACCGATCGAATCAGAATCACTTTCTGAGTTGATTTAACAATGTCCGTCCGTCCGTCCGTCTGTGTGTCCATGTAAAGCTTGTAATCAAACTGCAGGTCGCAAATATGAATATATTTTGATGAAATTTGGTATATAAGCTTTTATCGGCCATGGGATGAACGCTATTGAAATTGGTGAGAATCGGTCCATGTTCAGACCTAGCCCCCATACAAATTACCCATATGAAATCGACATAAATTGCCATAAGATCCAAATTGTCATATAGATCTTACTCAAATTGGGTTTGTATGCGTTCATTACATCCACTAATGAGTAGTCCAAAAATGATCCCTTTGACCCCACATAGAACTGCTTCCCGATTTTCACTTAAATCTGTTAAAAAACAAAAATATTGCACTGATTCTTCTCAAATTTTGTTTGTACATATTTTTGCAAAATACAAGAGACTTTACCAAACATGATCAGGATCGGTCCATTTTTCGACCTAGTCCCTTTATAGATATAGCATCCGGTATGAACTTTTTCATATCTGCAGCCAAAAAAATTAATAAAAATCCCACTCAAATTTGGTTTTTGCTTATTTTCAATGTCCAGTTAGTTGGGCCTAAGAGATAGGGTTTCTAAACGCATGGTATAGGGTATCGTATAGTCGGTCTAGACCGAATATAATTTTCTTACTTGTTATATTTGCTCGATAAAAAAAAAATTTAAAAATCGTTAGTTCTGCTTAAAAAAATAAAAATCGTGAAACAATGCATTGTCCCTAGTACAAAGCCTTATTTGGTAAATTCAACATCAAATCGAGTAATAGTTTCAGTCGGTACGTTTTACAATTTTTAAGTCAGTAAAAGATAGTAAACAAAAGTTAGTAAATGGATCTTTCTCAGAATACTTGTCCATGTGTTATATTTTATAATCTCTATTTTTGTTTTAGTCGTTTTCTTATATTTTCCACTGTATAAGTGTGTCATTCCGTTTGTGTCGCATTGAGAAATGAATTTGCGACCCACGACAACTTGAGTCGATAAGGCGATGTCCGCCTGTCTGTTGAAATCACACAAAATAAAACATTTACCTGGCAATACTAAGCATAATATTGTTTGTCATTATTTGGAGTAGGCTGCGTGGAGAATGGTGTAAATCGGGTATTCCGAAAAAAAATGCTAAAAATTCAATATCTTTGCTGAAATAATTTAGTAATGTGTATACGAGATTAGTTACTTTTTAAATATTTTGTTTACATTTATGATTAATACTTCAGTAAATCCAGATATTATTGCAAACGTAAAACCCTGGTGGAGGACATTAAATATTCGGCATAGTCTAACTTAAGTAAATTTGCATATACCATACTTTACCGGCTACTCGCTACTGCACATCATGCTATAAACATTATTTCAAATGTAGTGATTCCTGGTCGAAATAGACGTACTTTTCTACTATAATGTAAAATTCTTCTCAAAGTAAGACTTCATCTAGATCTTTAGTTGTAGTTATTTTTCTGCATTATGGTAATCACATTTAATTAAATGCATCATAAATTTACATGCTCTTTATTATAATTTATTAAAAAATTAGCACTTATTTATGTTAAAGTGTAATACAACAAAGATCAAATAGAGTATTGAAATCAGAAAACATTCTTAGATTATCCATTGTTGTATCAAATTCATTTCATTGGCAACGAAAACGACAGCAACTTTCGAAAAAATTATGGAGAAACTACTCAACAACTTCTTTCTTCTTGGATGACCTTGGCAAAACAACATCATAGAACAACTATTCATATTGATTTCTTGTTTGAATGCAGAAGACATGACATCCTACCAAAACATCTCGAACATTTAAATAACAACTTTAAACACATCGATCTTCATAGTAAATGGGCTACAAATAAACTTGAGAAGACAATCAAATTATTAAAAAAGTAAATCATAAACATAGAGATCAAGGATCATCATTTTCACATCACTTTAATAAGACGTAATATTAATTCTATTGAATCTAGACTGGAATCTATCTTACCAAACGAGATTCTCCAAACTTTCTATGACACACAACAAATAAAATTATCTAAATTTTATTTTAATCATGTAAGTCAAAAACAAAGGAAAATGTCTAATTTGGTGAAAATTAACGATAACATAGATTTTGATTTTACGGATCTTATAAATTTAACTGAAATTGTCATCCCAAGAGATGTTATTGAAATAGCTTCCTTAGGTAGTAAATTTAATTTCACTAAACCAAACATACAAAAAAATTACATTATTAATGTTGTTAAAAATGTTGAAAATAGTTTATACAATTTTGATACACAAACACAAAACAAAACAAGTAAGAAAATTATAGTCGGTCTAGACCGACTATACGATACCCTATACCATGCGTTTAGAAACCCTATCTCTTAGGCCCAACTAACTGGACATTGAAAATAAGCAAAAAACCAAATTTGAGTGGGATTTTTATTATTTTTTTTTGGCTGCAGATATGAAAAAGTTCATATCGGATGCTATATCTATAAAGGGACTAGGTCCAAAAATGGACCGATCCTGATCATGTTTGGTAAAGTCTCTTGTGTTTTGCAAAAATGTATACAAACAAAATTTGAGAAGAATCAGTGCAATATTTTTGTTTTTTAATAGATTTAAGTGAAGATCGGGAAGCAGCTCTATATGGGGTCAAAGGGATCATTTTTGGACTACTCATTAGTGGATGTAATGAACGCATACAAACCCAATTTGAGTAACATATATATGATATTTTGGATCTTATGGCAATTTATGTCGATTTCATATGGGTAATTTGTATGGGGGCTAGGTCTGAACATGGACCGATTCTCACCAATTTCAATAGCGTTCATCCCATGGCCGATAAAAGCTTATATACCAAATTTCATCAAAATATATTCATATTTGCGACCTGCAGTTTGATTACAAGCTTTACATGGACACACAGACGGACGGACGGACGGACATTGTTAAATCAACTCAGAAAGTGATTCTGATTCGATCGGTATAATTAAAGATGGGTCTAGGTCAAATATTATTGGTTGTTACAAACAGCAGCACAAAGTCATTATACCCAAACCACATAGTGGTATAGGGTATAATAAGAGACATAATTACTGACACTGTTTCTACACAACAAAAAGCAAATGAAACAAGTAAGAAAATTATAGTCGGTCTAGACCGACTTACGATACCCTATACCATGCCCTATCTCTTAGGCCCATAGAACATAAGCATAGAAAATAAGCAAAACCCAAATTTGAGTCTAATTTTTTTTTATTAATTTTTTTGGCTGCAGATATGAAAAAGTTCATATCGGATGATATATCTATATGGGGACTAGGTCCAAAAATGGACCTATCCTGATCATGTTTGGTAAAGTATCTTCTATTTTGTAAAAATATATACAAACAAAATTTGAGAAGAATCAGTACAATATTTTTGTTTTTAATAGATTTAAGTGAAGATCGGGAAGCAGCTCTAGGTGGGGCCAAAGGGATCATTTTTGGACTACTCATTAATGGATGTAATGAATGCATACAAACCCAATTTGAATAAGATCTATATGACAATTTGGATCTTATGGCAATTTATGTCGATTTCATATGGGTAATTTGTATGGGGGCTAGGTCTGAAAATGAACCGATTCTCACCAATTTCAATAGCGTTCATCCCATGGCCAATAAAAGCTTACATACCAAATGTCATCAAAATATATTCATATTTGCGACCTGCAGTTTGATTACAAAGTTTACATGGACACACAGACGGACGGACGGACGGACGGACGGACGGACGGACGGACATTGTTAAATCAACTCAGAAAGTGATTCTGATTCGATCGGTATAATTAAAGATGGGTCTAGGTCAAATATTTTTGGTTGTTACAAACAGCAGCACAAAGTCATTATACCCAAACCACATAGTGGTATAGGGTATAAAAATCATAAGACAAGGCACTGTCCCTAGTACAAAGCCTGTTTTGGTAAACTCAACATCAAATTGAGTAGTAGCTTCAGTCGGTACGTTTAACAATTTAGAAGTCAATAAAAGATAGTAAACAAAAGTTAGTAAATTGATCTTTTTCAGCATACATGTCCATGTGTTATATATTAAAATTTCTATATTTGTTTAAGTCGTTTTTTTTTATATTTTCCACTATATTAGTTTGTCATTCCATTTGTAACGCTTCGAGAAATGAATTTGCGACCTCATAAAGTATATATACTCCTCATATATATAACAACTCGAGTCGATAAAGCGATGTCTGCCTCTCTGTTAAAATCACATGCATTCACAAATTAATATATTTACCTGGCAAAACTTAGCACAATATTGTTTGTCATTATTTGGAGCAGGTTACTGTTGAAAATGGTGTAAATCGGGTAATCTAAAAAATGCTAAAAATTCAGTGGTTTTGCTGTAATAATTTAGTAATTGGTTAACTTTATAAATATTTTGTTTACATTTATGATAAATAGTGCGGCAAGTCCAGATATTATTGTAAACATAAAACCCAGCTGGAAGGCATTAAAGATTCGGCATAGTCTAACTTAACACATAACACTCTTACTCCTAAAATAAAAAAAAGTAGACTTGCATATTCCATACTTTACCGGGTTCTCGCTAGTGCACATTAGGGGTACAACCAAAATAAGGCCCTATCACCAGGCTGTAGCCGATGTTGTACTGAAACTGAAAAATATTTCCTCAGGTCATTTCGGAACAAAAACGTTCTGCCTCGAAGCCGATTTCTGAAAGCCCTTTAAGATTTTTTTTTTTTATTTTTTAAAAATTTTTTATTTTTTCAAAATTTTTTATTATATAATTATTATTAATAAATATTGCATATCATCACGCCACTTTAAATTTCCAACATACAGCCGTTTCTCCTTTTGCTGATATTCGTGTTTTAATGTATTGTAATTTCTTATCAACTCTGAAACGAATTCATATGCAATATCTGGTGAGGTGGTTTTTCCGTCCAATGATGCATCCATTACATATCGTAGTATTAAATCCAACACATGGTGCTGATATCCAATGTACTGCGGCGATGGCAGAGAAATTGATTTAAAATGGTTCTGCAGTAGTGTTACAACACCTTTAGTTTTTCCTGTATTAACACTGGTTGTGTCGCAAATTATCATTTTTATTGACTTCATCAAATTAAATTTTTCTAGGGTTTCTTTGATGCCATTGAAAATAGTTATCGATTTCCCATTTTCCAGAACTAATGCAGCTACTTTTATTTCTTGAGATTAATTTTTTATAACAACTACCTGTATTTCTTGTCATCAAATTTTTTTACCATCGAAATGGAGACACCAATTCTCATATTGTAAAGGCTGTTTCATCATTTCTTCCTTTTTCTCCGCAGACCTATAAACAGCTTTATAAATTGCTTGCTGTGAAGGAGTTGCAATATCGACCCCTGATTCTGCCATTTCCTTGCATATTTTTGCTGCTTTCCTAATACTTACTTTGGTAGTATTTACTAACGTTAGTGCTGGATTTATTAATCGCTTTGTTATTTCAAGTCTTAAAGGTGGCATATAATCGTTATCATCTTCAAATGAATCATCGATCATTGAGACAAAGTCGGAGTCTCCATCATTGATCATTGGGACAGAGTCGGAGTCTGAATCTTGGACATTTATTTCAGATTTTGGTGGTTCGAACGAAATATTAAAATTGTTATCAAACTTTTCAGCAGTTTTTGAAGTTTTGATAACATTCTGTTATGCATGAATCAAACATTCCACTTTCCTTCTTATAGATTTGGTAGCCAATTTCGGAATATTTAGTTTATTAGTCCATAAATCGAATAATTCTTGTGACATAATTTTATACCTCTCTGTTTTTAATTTTTGTTTTTCACATAACGCATTAAATCTTCCAATGACTGTTGTTTTTTAGGTATTTGGTTCAGTTCACATAACGAAATGGAATATTTTTACATTTATTTTCAGAATTTTTTAAATTTTGGGTCCACTTATCCGCGTTTTTCCGAGCAGCAATTTCGCTATGTTTAACAGACATTTTAAAAATTTGAACGAAAAAAAACGTTTAAATTCGATTATTATAAAATTAATGCACAACAAACTTCCAACATGGAGTATTATACAATTTTTGGATATCAAAAGTGACAGCGCCTGCTTTATTTATAAAAATTTTTCTTTTACAAGTAGTATTTTGACCAAATTTTTTCGTCACTTGATTTTTGATATTCTTAAAAAAGTTTTCGCACCATGTTTAATAAAGTTTGAAATCAATAGGTCTCAAAAATGAATAAAATTTAGTTAAAAAAATTTTTATATATTTTTATACTTTTAGCAATAAATTATAATATTTCGGAAATTTGCATAATTCGCAATATTTTATCACGATTAATTGAATCTATAGAGAATATTATTCCATATTTAATGGAAAAACTTATAATTTATTTATCATTTAATGAATTTGTAAAGAAAATATTTTTATTTTTTTAGAACTTACTGATCCCAAACTTAATTGCATTTGACGCAGAAACTTTTTTAACGATATCGAAAATCTAAACATGCAGTTTTTATTGTTTTTTTTATGCACTACATGGTATGTAAAAAAGTTGTATCCCTACTGCACATCATGCTATAAAGTCAAAATTTGATGTCATTATAAACATTATTTCAAATGTAGTGATTCTCCGTCGAAATAGATGCACTTCTCTACTATAATGTAAAATTCTTGTCAAAATAAGACTTCATCTAGATCTTTAGTTGTAGTTATTTTTCTGCATTATGGTAATCACATTTAATTAAATGCATCATAAATTTACATGCCCTTTATTATAGTTTATTAAAAAATTAGCACTTATTTATGTTAAAGTGTAATATAACAATGATCAAATAGAGTATTGAAATCAGAAAACAATCTTAGATTACCAGTTGTTGTATGAAATTAATTTCATTGTCAACGAAAACGACAGCAACATATAACAATAATACAAACAGCTGTATTTATAAAATGCATTTTTACTTCAGTAGTGCCAATTATATTTTTTTACTTTATTAAAATAGAAGAACATGCATAATTTTATATAAAATTGACTTAAATATACAATTACTTATTTATAATGCATTATTATAACGTAAAAATAAAAAAATTAAATAAATTTATTTTGAATCTTAATTGAATTATAGCATTTCATTTTGCGATTTTTTTTTTAACAAAATAAAATATTTCATATCACTAATTTCTTTTACTTATTTTGTTATATTGTCAGCACTATTTTTGTTTTGTAGCCAACAAAAGTTGATTACAGCGACAAAAGGAGTCGTGTAGCCGTGCAGTTGTGTTGCTGTTAAAATAATCGTTTTTTGACAGGCTGTAGTCGTGTAGCCGCTGTCGTCTATGTGTTTCATGTCTGAATAAAATTGCTACTTACTCAAAAATAACAACAATAATAGCTATGACACACAAAATAACAAGAACAAATAAGGGAAATCATATTTTTCCAAAATAAAATTGTGGTGCCATCTACTGTGGCATAGTCACTCTAAGAAGCAGACTTTGTTTGTTAATACCAACCAATTCTATTTACCCTAAAACAAAATATTGCATAATTTTGTATTAATGAAATGCATAGGGAAAAAACAATTTTGAGCTGATTGGTAGAAAATATTGACCTTTTAAGTATTTTACAATGTTATGAAAGCTTTTTAATTTTATATATAATTTATGAAAACATTGATAAGTAATAGAAATAAAATAAAATTATAACAATTTTTAACATGCGATTGTTATGGCTAAACATATATATAATATATGTATATTAATATGAGTATTTTGATATTTGCAACAGTAGCATGTATCATTTTGTCACATTTTGCGATGTTATAAAAATCGCAGAATATTGATATGGATTATATATTTTTTTCATTTAATATATGTATGTATAAGTAAATATTACACACAAAATATAACATCAAAAGTTATTGTTGTGTTTTTCTTTAAATTAAATCATACATAAGAATATTAAAAAAAAATTTTTTTTGTTAAATTTACATTGTTATTTTTTAAAATAATTATTAGGTTGTTTAGGATTATTTGTTTTTGATGTTGGTGAATTTTTATACTATTATTACAACGGCCACAAAAACAACAAGTACAGCTATGACAAAATTACGAAATTTAGAATAACAAACAAGAACGATATAGAAACATCATAATTTTCGTTTTATTTTAAAATTTTCAGAGATTTTCCAAGACGTATTCCACCGGTTTAATGATTTTATAAATCTTCCTATGATCTTGGTGAATCATTTTCACTAAAAATTATCACCCTAGCTGTGCTGTTGAGGGCGTGATCGTGACAATAACAACATAGAAAATTATATTTTCTCAAGACTTTTTTTACTTCCTCATTCAATTCTCGGGACTTAATTAACCGATTTGGATGATTTTAAATAACAAACTTCTTAGGATGTTAGTAAATCAACACTTATGCAAACGAGCACCATAGCTACCCGATTGAAATCGTCATCGTGATTTCCACAGACGGACAGACGGACATTGCTATATCAACTACGCTTTTTATAAGGATCAGAAATAGTATATTTTGTGGGGCCCAGAATTTTTTTTCTAACTATTACAAACGGAACGACAAACTTATATATACCCTCTGCACATTTGAGCGTAAAAAATGTGCACTTTCATTTTTCCATTTAGTTGACTGCTAATTGACTAAGTATCATAAAGGAACAAGAACTGCAATACAGCGTCCATGCACATTTATAGTCGTTTATTAGTTTCCTACCGCAATCATAATGATGAAATAACGTTTTGTTTATTACTTAATATTTTTAATTCTGAAAATCATAAGAAAGTCATGAACGTTTTTTCCTTCAATTCAAAATGAGGTTCAATCACTTAATTGTAAACAAAAGCGAAACGCGTTCATCGACTTTTATGATCTATGCCTCATTTTGTTCATAAGTTATGTAGCTTTACGAGAAATTAATAAGACCTTTCACTTTATCCCGTTTTAAATATTTCATGATTTTTAAAAATACAAAATTAATTTTTTAGTTACAACTCATAACCCATTAAATTTTCACTCGATTTTTATACACATACATATTGTAGAAATCTGCTTTAATTTTCCATAAAGCTAAAAAAAAAGCAAAATTGGCTCCCAGCCTGTCATCTTTTGGCGTAAATAAAATAAACCTTTATTGTTTTTTTTTTTTTTTATACTTAGCCAATTTTTGGTGGTTTTCAAAAAATTTATTGTTCTTCAAAGGTAACAATTACATCTTTAAAAAAATAAAACAATTTTTAAAATCGCTTACTGGAGATATTGACGTTATGATTTTTCGAATTTTTAGTTTTTGCAAAAAAATCAAAAATACGATTAGTAACTATAACTTAAAAATGCCAGCTTATGGAAAAAAAATTAAAATTAGATTTGAAATCAGCGACCTCAAATTAGTAAAAAAAATTCCAGTCAACACCAAAAAAGTTCAATTTTATTCCCTTGTGTTATCAATCAATTAATCTATTTAAAATTGTATGCTCCCACATTTTACAACTCCTCCAAATGATAAATGTTAACAATTTTTAACAAATTATGCACTCAACTAACTACAAAGTTCAAATTAACAAATAAGTATATTAAAATTCATTAAAATTTAATAAGTTGCCATGGCACAGGAAATATTAAACAAAAAGCGTTCAGAAAAACCATGTTAAACTGTCAATCACAGTAAATTTCTACTTCTGCTTAAAAAAAAAAAAAAAATTCGAACCAAAACTACACTGACTGGGTAGCATGAACTGTCAGTTTCATAGCCATCAATATTATTTCCATCAAATGTCCATCCTTAAACAAAAATATACGAGTATCATCCAAAAACAAAAAAAAAAATCAGTATATATTTTGTAGGTCGTTTGAATATTATTGAGCCAAACAGTGAAAAAAATAAAATTTTCCAGGCAATGAGTAAAGCTGCCCTAACCTTTAAAGCCAAAACAAAAAGAAATAAAAATTTGGGTTGGGAAAATAAATGGAGTGAAAATATTTTTTTTTTTAATGTTAAAATTGAAGAAAAGAGAAAGTTTTCTTAAAACTTTTTTGTTATGATCTCAGCATTTTTCAAACAAACTTATGAATGTTTGAATACTTTAGTAATACTTGTATATATGAGAGCATATACATTTTAACCCCTTTTTCATTTCAGTGGTTGTTTGTACATACTACCCTTACCACTCTTCCCTCACTATTTCTTCCTGTATGTTTTCTTATACAAACAGACAATCTATAATTCGCAATAACATTAAGCAAAATGTTTTGTAATTTTTCTTCCTGTTTACGTATTAGTTCCGTTTTCCGAAAGCCAACACACTTTGCTGTTAAGGCAGTGAGGTAAACAAATTGAAAAAAAAAAAAAACAAACCAAACCAAAACCAAGCCAGTTCCAGTATATACAACAACCAACTAAATTGATACAAATACAATTGTAGCATATTACGAATACATCTATATACTTGAAACATCTAAACATGACAGCGCGTAACTTTACGTAATGGTAAAATCAATTTTATATTTATGTTCGTTGGTTACGGATGAAGCAGAAGAGTGCAGCAGGGACAAAAGAAAAAATAAATAAATATAATATCGTACTTATACAGCAATCAAGCAAGACTTTCTCCCACCAATACATCTGCTCTAACCTACACATACATATGAAGAGCTATCGTTTCCGGTTCAATGCACATTTCCATTCATGATAGTGTGTGTATGTTAGTATTTTGGCTTTCGTTTCATCCAACAATGCTTACATATATATATATATTTTTTTTAGATTACTGTTGCAAACGTATGCCAAACCTTTACCATGTTGCTATTACCGCCGCTGCCAGTAGTTTCTCATCTTACCGCAAATAAGAAAATACAATCATTATATGCAGAGCTTTAAATAAGTTTGATATTGAATAAAATCATAAAAAACACAAGGAAAAAAAATTTCACCTTTCCGGTGTTGGCTGGAACTTTATTAAAATTTTTTTTTACTAATTTGAGGTCTAATTTCAAATCTAATCTCCATTTTTCTCCATCAATCATGCATTTTCAAATTACAGATACTAATCTTGTTTTTGACTTTTTTAAAATATTTTTATTTTTTAAACTTCAACGACATCTCTGAAACTACTGGGCAAATTTGAAAGCAGTTTAAGCATGGCTTAAAGATAATATTGTTGACGAATTTTTGGTTTTTTTCAAGCTATTCCAATATATGTAGTGGAAGTGCGTTAATTTGGACATAACAGTTTATCGCGAAAAATCGAGCTGACAGAAAAAAAAAACCAAGTGCACACACCTCGCCTGAAGGGAAGACAGGTTGACCTAAAATGCCAAAGAAATCTAAAAGCGGGGTTGATTTGACATGAAAAATAACTTTGAATCGAAATCTTAGCTGATCCTGTTTTTGAGATAAGCGCATTTTTCACTTTTTATGTAAGCACATATCAACGCATGCATGAAAAATGATCATGTTGGTCCAATTCTGGTATTTTCTCATATTTTTTGTGTGTGGTATGTGCATGTATGTGTGGTGGTATATGGATGTGTGTATATTTTGTGCTTTGAGGCCAAATTTGTCATAATTATTCCAAGTTTGGCCTCAAATATTTTCTATAAACACCATCTACAATTTAATTTTTATTCAATGCACTTGAAAGATTAAGTTGTGCAAAAGACCAACAGGTGGCGTATGGTACTGTGTGCCTACCCACATTTGATATTCAGAGGTCACATGCATATAACAAATTAAGAATTCGAGCTTTTCAATTTGGTGTATTGATTGATTACTTGGTTGAGTTGTATATATATGCTTACACACAATAATTCAGTTGGAAAATACACTATGGAGAAAAATACTCTTTCAAAAAATATTTCATATTTTAAAATGTGTTCGCGAAGAAAATAGATTGAAAGTATGCGCTCCATGTGGCAAAAAAATAGTTTTTGGCAATCGTCCTCGTTCAGAATTTTCAGTAACTAAGAATCTTTTTGATTTAATAAAAAAAACATGTAAATGAGCAATTCGATCTATCAAATTCTAAATTCCCCCTTAGTATTTGTTCTTCTTGTCGAAAAACTATAACTGAACACCAGAAGAATATTACAGCAAGACCGATTCCAATAATGCCTAATTATGTAGACATTAATTTCCCGAAAGAAACCAGAACATCTTCTGATTCTAATTGCTATATATGTCTCATGGCACGGTTCAAAGATCATTTAAAACAAGTTAAGGGAAAAGGCTACAAACGTAATTTCGATACTGAAATACATGAAAATAATGGTCTTTACGGTGCTGTGTCAAATACTCAACTCCCTTCTACGGAAAAAAATGCTCAAACGAAAATCTCTATGAGCACTTGCAGTAATTGTTTTCAAAAAATAGGCAAAGGTATACGTCACCCTTGTAGTGAAGGTTATTCTTCACCTATTACTCGTGAAAATGTCTTGGGCATAGTAGAAAAATTACCAGAAAAGCAACAAAATCAAATATTAACATCAATGCTAAAGAATAGACTGTCTGATCATGATCCTGATAGTACTACAATTGATGGCGATATAATCTTGAATACAGCGGGTTCTAAAATGAGAGTAACTTTGAATAACAAAAAAGATAAGAAAACCATTTTTAATGCTGAAGGTTTGGACGAATATCAAGCCGCTACTGGAGTATCTCAAAATTCTATGAATAAAATGACCAACTTCATCAGAGGTTGTGCTTGAAGAAAATCAATTCCCAAAGATTATAAAGAACATATGAGTGAAAAATCAAATTCATTGGAAAACATCTATAAGGAAGATATTCGCCCTTTCGAATCTAAAGAAGGTATAGTTGATAGACCTGTCGTTTTTGCCAACGCACCAATATTTATTGACTCAATCTTTGAAAAACCGAATGTTTCAGAGATCCAAAATGCAAAAATAAAGTTGATGGCAGATGGAGGGCAAGGCTTTTTTAAACTTTCTTTAATAATTTTGATAGAAGAAGGAAAGGAAGAAGCAGATAAAAATGAAAGTAAAAGAACTCGCTACTCCACTGGTGGGAGTACATCAATAAAAAGAAATTTGAACAGTGTTTACAGATTAATTATACTAGCGATTGTTCCACAAATAAAGGAAACTTATGAAAATGTAAAAACTTTGTTTGAATTGACAAAGGTTAATGAGATACCCTTCAGATTTATCTCTGATTTCAAACTTCTGCTAATAATTAATGGACAGCAAACTGCAACCGCAACATACCCTTGTCCATACTGTTATATTACTCTTACTGAACTGCAAACTTTTAGAAGAGAGGCTGATGATATAATCCTTAAAACATTTAAAAATGTAATAGATGATTATCAGAAATTTAAGCGTATCGGTAAAAAAAAAGAGTGCGAAAGAATGCCATAGCACGATAAACATGCCTCTCTTTTTTTACGAAAAAGAAATAGAAAATGAAGATAGCGATAATGATGAAGAAAATGACTTTTCTATGAACGTTCTCCAGAAATGCCCTCTGCCTGAACTCCACCTTTTACAAGGATTTATAAACCACTTATTTTGGAATGGCATAGTATCTGTTGTAGGACGCGAAAAAGCAAAAATTACCAGGGTGAAGTTTTTGAGTGTAATGCATGCAGGAAACTTTTGCAAGAATCAGATAAATTGCTTGATCATGAAATTTATGAGCACGTTGGTCTATTGAAGTTTCAGCCATACGTTGCTGCTTTTAGGACAATGAAAAAAATTGTACACGATTGTTTTTCTACGCAACGTTCTGACGTTAGAAATTTGGATGAAAATTTGAATCAACTGCGCACCGCTTTAGAAAGCACTGGAGTGACCCAAACTTTAAAAATTCACGTGTTACTTGATCATTTAAAAGCGGGAATTTTATTATTGGACATCGATGGTTTAGGCTTATGGTCGGAGCAGGCCGGTGAATCTGTACACAGGGAATTTTTAAAATTTTGGGAGCGATTCAAAATTAATTTGGTGGAAGATCCTACATATTCGAGTTGATTAAAAAATCAGTAGTCACATTTTCTTCGCAACATATATAAATATGCTATAAAAACCAATTACCTGACAACCTTAAAAATATTTTTATACTGTCAACTTTTAAAGGAAGTATAAAACAGTACTTGCTTAATAACGTCGAAATACTTCTTACAAATTAACTTAAAAATGTAAATATGTACATATTTTTTATTTTATATATTTTTTTTCTTTTTTTATATTCATATGTAATATATTGTTAAATTTTTAATTTAAATTATACAGTGTAATATATTTATTGTTTCCTACTTTTTTTTAGCCTCTATAAAGCCATAATGGGCGCTGAGGCAAAATTTTAAATTTTTTGTTAAATGAAATTGAAATAAAGCATTAAAAAAAAAAAAAAAAAAAAAAAAAGTTCGTGGATTAGGCATACAGGGGATACCACTTAAAAAAAGCGCGCCGTGATATTTATCTCGTTAGATGGTGTGGAAAAAATATCGCCCACACACACACACACACATACATACACAATGAGAAAATACCAGAATTGGACCAACATGATCATTTTTCATGCATGCGTTGATATGTGCTTACATAAAAAGTGAAAAATGCGCATATCTCAAAAACAGGATCAGCTAAGATTTCGATTCAAAGTGATTTTTCATGTCAAATCAACTGTTAACAAAACCCCGCTTTCTGATTTCTTTGGCATTTTAGGTCAACCTGTCTTCCCCTCAGGCGAGGTGGGTGCAGATTTGGATTCAGCATCCCAAATAACCTTAAAAACAACATTCTTTTCTTAATCAACAAAAACGTTGTTCCCTTGTGTAATTTGTGTAGTTATACTTAGAATAGTCTTCAAAAATCGCGAAATATACTTTTAAAATTAAAAAAAAAATGTTTCTTTTCTTTTTTTTTCAATATTTATTATGAGGGCTGTAATTTTCCTTCAAATGCATAATTTATCGAACAATTTTTAGAACTAAAGATTTACAATAACCTACCATCGTTTAGTTAATAAATATTTTGAATATTTTGTTTAAATGCACATTTTTGCATATTTTTTGCTTAGTTGTATATTTCATGCTTGTATTGTAATTTTTACTGCATATTTTTTTATTTAGTACTTCATATTTAAATATTATTCAATGTAACAAAATTATTGATTTTTATCTACATATAATATTAACAGGTAAGTCGATTGCTTGTGACCGATGATTTGTTAAACAGTTTTCTCCCGATTTTGACCAAACATATCTTATTTGAAAGTTATTTTTTTTTAGTTGTCCACCAAATTTGCAGATTTTTAAATTTTTTAATCTTTTTGGAGTAAAATGCATTGAAATTTGCAACTAATGCATATGTAAAATTATATAATGCTAAATGTTTGTTTATTAATTTCCCTCAATTTTAAATTTGTTTGCTACATATATAATTAAAAAAAAAAACGAATATTAAAATTTTATGCAATATGTATGGGCAATTTTTTCTTATGAAAATGTTTAAGTCTCACCCCTCAAAAAGTTCAAACTTGATGAAAAAATGACTCTCCAAAAATTCCACGCCCGTGGGACCATGCCTTCCCGGCCCAATGCGTTTGAAAATTTCAAGTGTGTTTATATGGGGAAAATATGACTTTTTTCAGATGTTACGAAAATTTCGTTCTGTAGTTTATTTACTCCGACAAGTTGATATATAATTCGGGATCAGCATTCAATTATCCTCTCAAAAAGCTATAATACTTCGAAATCGAATAAAACCTCGCCAAGAAATAGCAAATGCCCAAACCACTTTTGTGCCCAAAAAAAAACTAGGTCATGAAATTTTTTGGCATTTTTTCAACATTGAGAAATTGATTAAAGCCATAATTTTTTTTTTGGTCTCTCTAATTGTAAGTACTCAGATATGAAGTATTGTTTTATTCCCACGTTGTTAACCTATTGTGCATTGAGACCGAAAATGGGAGATTTTTTTTACAAAATTTTGAAAACTCCTTTTTCAAGTTTTAAAAAATTTTCTTAAAGAAAATTTAAAAAAATGGATCTAACACTATAAGGTTTTGTTAAATGTATATTAGAGATTGACTGTACGAATTTTTAGATCAATCCCTGAGCCAGAATTTTTTTGACAAGGATTTTATTTTTGCGGATTTCGAGAAAAATGAGATTTTTGTGAAATGTCCATTAAATGTACTCTATCTCAATACTTTATAACAAAAAATAATCAGTTCTCCACTTTTAAATGCTATATGTTATCTTAATAGCCTATGGTTTCGGAAAAATATAATATGAGACCATTTACCTTTTTGGATTGGGGTCACAAATGACCCCAAGCTAATAAAAGACAATTAATTCAAAAAATTCAAATATTTTGTAAGCGCTATCGAATTTTTATACGTGACGCCTAAAATATAATAGCCAAATCTCTAAGTCTTCCGTAATAAAAATTTGGAATAAATCGAACAACGCTAACCCATTCCTGGCCGGGAAAAAACTTTGAATTTTGTCATATTTAAAAAAAGGAAATACCTAAAAATAAATGGTTTTTATCCAACAAAATATTTGAATTTTTGGAATAAATTGTCTTTTATTGGCTTGGGTTAAATATGGGGGCGAAATGATCCATTGAAAAACATAATCTTAGTAATATGCAATGGTAAAAATAAAACAGAAATAAGTATAGATTTACGTTAATAACTTCTATTAGCAGTTAAGTAATTAAGGAGTTTGATACATTACATTAACCTCAGGAGCACATAAGGTTAAGTTTTTGCAAAATATAGCGGAATTTTAATTTCCAACCAATAGTAAACGTTTCATCTAGTTTACTAGACAAATACATTATTTTTATTTTATTATTTACTTTTTTTAAATATGACAAAATTCAAAGTTTGGCATCGGCAAGGAATGGGTTAGCGTTGTTCGATTTTTGCCAAATTTTTAGCATTTAAGACTTGCACATTTGGTTATTATATTTTAAGCGTCACACAGTGGCTGAAAATCATTTTTCATTGGCCAAAATTCTGTAACTTTTGAACCGATCAAAATATTTTAGTACTGTTTTTTTTAATAGATAGATAGATAGTTGATCTTGACTCAATGTGAATTTCATTTAAATTGATTGAGTACTTTTTAAGGAATTCTAGGTCAAAGTTTAACTTTTGATTTTTTTTAACTTTTAGCGTGATATATGTTTTTTTTTATTTATTTTTATTTATTAGAAAGTGTCATATTTGGAGTTAAATAATTATTATAAACATTTTTTGTAATAATGAAATTTTTTTAATGCTTACACTCAAAAAAATTTTTACACTCAAAAAAATTTTTACACGCAACAAAATAGTAAAATTCACTAGAAATTTAACTAGTATTACTAAAAAATTAAAAATGTTTGCTATCAAATTTGCAATTTGCTTACACTCAAGGAATATTATTATTACTACAGAAAAATTTATTAGTGTTTGCTGCCTAATTTGTTACACTAGCTAAATAAATCTGCTAAACATTAGCGCAATGATTCTAATTTTTTTTTTAATTTTGATATGAAAATATGGGTTCTTATTTTTTGAATCTTTCTTATCTATTAAAACATTGCATTCATATGTGGGAAACCTTTTAAGAATAAAAACTGCAATAGATTTAAATAGCATTTGTAACAATGGTAGGTTCTGTTTATTATTATTTTTTACTAATACTATGTTTTTCGTACTTAAATAACAATGAAAGGCAATTATAATTATTATTCATTAGACTCAAATATTGATTGCAAATATTCCATATTTTGTTCTGTGCTATTTCTGTTCTTTAGTAGTTTTTTGGCTTCTTCATCTAAATCCCGATGTTCCACTTTCCATTGATTTCGAATACTGGAGATGAACGGATCTGACGTTGCCAATAATATATTAAATAGATCTTCATTTGTGGAATTTCGTGACATTTTTCTAGTATTGTGCTGTCTATAAAATCTGTAATCCTTGTTCCTTTTTTCCTGAGCCTCCTCTGATAGATCTCCAAGTGGCACCAAATGATATTTAATGACATCTTCTCCATGATAAAGGATTTTGTGGACTGTTGCAGACATATTTCTCCATGGGTAGTTGGTTGTATATATTTTTGCAGTTTCCTTAGCATAATCTCCAAATTTTCTAGAGTCAATTTCTTCATTGCACGCAAGTACTTCTAGGATTATTTTAAATCTGAAAATAAGGTTTAAATCCACTCCTGTTATTTCAGATGCTGTTTCTGGATCTGAAAAGAATCTTCTTGCGGTATTGCCATCATTTGTATTGCCTGACCCTTGTTTTGGCTGATCTATAATCAATCCAAATTTGCGATATTCATCTTGAACATGTTTCTTTTTTGAACTTCTTAACTCTTTGTTGGTTTCGTTGTTTCTTATTGATCCTGAAGGCCCGAAATCCAAATCATAACTGATTTTTAGTATGTGTTCCATAAGTCGTATTCTTGCATGTAGTGGTGATAATCCAAATTCGAAGGCATCGGTATTATCGAATGATTTTGTCGGGACTTGGTTTAATTGGCTTGATGTTGCTTGGCATATAATGCAGCTGGATGCAGCCTTCGTGTTAGTCAAAGCCTGACCTACTTTTCCATCTATCATTGTCAGCACTAATTGGTAGCTTACTTCAATTTGCTGCCCATCTAACTGTAATTGTAATGGCTGTAGTGTTGCTATTTGGGCCTTGATATCACTAACTTCTTTGTTAATGGCATCATGACTTTCTTTTTTGAATTCAAATTTGATTGGCCTGCAGTATTTCGTAGAAGATGGTGTCTCATTTTTCCAAATATCCATTGTTTGCGTTGTACTACTCGAAGGCTCCGAATCTTCCAAAATCTTTTTCAATCGCAATGGTACAAATGATACCATGAACATATCTGAGTCCGAAATATTTTCACATACAACTTGTTTGTATTGTTTTTGTCCCGAAGAACCATCACATCCCCATTTACAAAATAGAATTAACTTTGTGTTTCCATATTTCTTTAACTCAGTTCCTGTTATTGATTGTAGCAAGCGTTTGGCTGTGTGATCAAGTAAAGATTGTAGTTGTACTTCTGCCGAAATTGGTGTGATTGTAATAGTGTCCTTTGATGGCAAACAGTCTATTTTAGCAGCTGTTATGTGATGATATGCTGGATACATATTTGAGCCTTTTTCAATCGCACGCAATCTGAGCTGAATATATTGGTGTTTTGTTAATTTCAAATCCAGAAATAATGCTAATGCCTCCTCATTTGTGAACTGTTTTGCATCGCTCGGAGTTGGTATACTTTTAAGAATTCGCTTTGTTCTCACTGGACTAGCATTACAAGTTTTTTCAATGATATCCACTTTTGTTAATTGGTTTTGTGCTCGTAATTGATGTAGAAAAGATTCTTTTATATTTGTAGAACCAATTTCCTCGTTAAAATTTTTAAGTTTCCGCCTCTTAGATCTATCGCTGCAGTTGTCCAATGATTTGCGTGGTCTTCCAGCCTTATCTAGCTTTGCTGTTTCTCCACCAACATTAAGTTGGCCTTCTAACCAGTTTGCACTTTTATTATAAAACTTTTGTTTACAGTAGTTAACTTCTTTCAATCGTTTTTTTAGTACTTTGACGAAATTAGATAATTGCTCTTGTATTTCGGTACTAGACGAATTTAAGTTTAATTTTATTTTAACGTAACTAAGAACATCTTCCTGGTTTTTGTTTCGAAAATACTCTTCGGCCAGTTCTTTATAACTAAAGTTCTCCATATTTTTCTCAATATTTTTATTTGCGTCTGTTATCACTTTTTTATCACTTTTTATCACTTGCGAATATACGTCCGTACACTTGAAGTATTAACTTATTATTGAGTAATCCCTTATAGAATCCGTCATTTTATACATTTTTAGGTACATGTTATTCACACATTGATCTTTAATTTCATAGCAGGTAGTACTTAAATTGAACAAAACTGCACTTGTTATCCAGACTTCAATATCAGGTAAAACTAATTAGTTTCTCGCCAATATGGGATGGTTTTTTATCTTTAGTGGTTTAGTGCCGCGATTATTGACAAACTTATAAAATTGTTTATGACTTTGGTTAACCCTTAAATTTGACAACAGGTAAATTAAGAAAGAGATCATTTGTTTACTGTAGAACCTATTGTGATCATTTTATGACTTATTTTTTTGCTGATCAAAACAAAGCCAATAAACCCTTTCGCAGGTATTTTATTTAATTATTTTACTTTTACGTAGTCTAAAGTAAAAAAACAAAATTTTTTTTAGAGTAATTTTTTTAGAGTAATTTCATTAAAATGAAAAAAGTGTTCTACCGGGGGCTCGTGGGGGGTGCAAAAGTATATATAGGGTTAAACAGGATACATTCACCTTTCTCCGGGTGGTATACGTTTCTTGTTCCCTTACTTCCTTTAGAAGTTCTATTCCACTAAAGTTTAAATTTGAGAAAAATATAGTGGTTTCATAAATATTTCATAACGCCCCTAATATCAAACGTTAGAACTGTGACTACTTACAGAAACTAAAGACTATAATCCTACTAACATTATAAAAAAGACCGCAGGCCAATATCGATGATAGCTTGCGAGTAGTAACCATTTATTTTTGATAAAAAACAAAAAAAAACACCTTTTGCTGAATTAAAAAAAACAGTTGAGTTTGACAGCATGCCACGCCCACAATTGTCAATAGTTTAACCTAATTTTTTGGCTACCTTAATCTGGATATATAAGCTACAAAAAGGAGTAAAAATTTTAAAAATCGATGACAAAAAAAAATTTGACTTTTGGCCAATGAAATCAAAATTTGAGCCACAGTGCGTCACAGCTACAAATTCAACAGCACTTACAAAATATTTGCATTTTTTGAATAAATTGTCTTTTATTAGTTTGGGGTCATATGTGACCCCAATTCCGAAAGGTTTAATGAGGTCGTATTATTTTTTTCCGAAACCCTAGGCATTGAGATAAAATATAACATTTAAAAGTAGAAAAGTGATGAATTTTTGATACAAAGTATTAAGAAAGAGTACACTTACTTAACATTTCAAAAAAATCTATAATTTCTCGAAATCCGCAAAAATGAATCACGCAGGTCTCTGGCAATAATTTGGCTTTCACAGGTTGAATAAATATCAATTAGTCGACGAGTTATATCCAAAAAACCATATAAACAAAATGCTGAAAATCGGCATTTGACTGCAAAGTTCGAAGGTCGATTAAAAAAAAAATTCGAACTAACATAAACAAACGCCGCGATACGGGTCTTCTAATTTAGCCTCTATTTTCACCCCTCACTCTCAGAATCGACCTAACTTTTGTTAACCTGAATTTGTTCCACAGTGTTATCATATAAATTTATTAGCTCGAAAGTAAACACTATATGACAATTCTTAGTCGTAGACCCCATATAAAGCTTTTTCCCGATCTTCATTTAAATCTATAAAAAAAAATATTGCACAGATTTTTCTCAAATTTGGTTTTTGCATATTTTTGCTAAAAATAATTGACCTGGCTAAATATTAGCAGCATTGGTCAAATTATCGATCTAGGCCCGATATAAATATAGTATCCGATAAAAACTTTTTCATATCCAAAGCCAAAAAAAATTAATAACAATGCCACTCAAATTTGTTTTTTGCTTATTTTCTATATCCATGTAGTTAGATGGACCCAGAGATAGGGTATCTGAAAGCATGGTATGGAGTATCGTATATTCGGAATAGACATACAATAATTTTGTTACTTTTTACATTCATACACGAAATATGCAGCATCATGGTGATTAGCTAGTTGGAGCGAAAGCTCTAATTTGTCTGACGCTTCTTGTGAATTATTTATTATTGCATTTATTATTTCACAGAGAGTGCTGTGTTAAATTAAATAGTAAATATTAATCATTGACCTTTTCGAAGTCAGTGAATAGCATATCCATAATAGCGTATCCATATACATTTGTAGTCAAATATGCCCTTAATATTTTAATCAGTCTGAACCAAAGCTAACACAATCAAACTCGTTTTTACATGAGGGTACAGACCTCAGTATGATACAGAAACTAAAACAAATGTGGATTGCCCTTTTCTAAACAAAATTTTCGAATTTTAATATATCACTAACTTGTAGCTCTGTCTGAAACATATCAGTTTACAGTGTGTTGTTTTTGCTGGAGTATTTTTAAATATAAACTAAAACTAACCCGGATTTTACGTGTTATACAAATTGGCATTTTTCTCTTTTAGTGTCAGTAATAACAAAACATTATTTTGCAAAAATTTGACGGTTACACACGCTTGTGTTTTCCACGTACATACGAGAAGATTTCATATTGTACCTTCTGCAAAATGAAGATAAACTGTTAGTTGAACTTAACGTTTTATAAGATATTGGATCTGAAATGTACGGGGGTTACTTACGTTAAGCTGAGTTAGTGGTATGAGCATTACAAATAACAATATTTACCAGTGGTATCGTATACAATTTTGTTAAGAGGATTTGTCATTAGAGTGAGTAACATGCGATACTTTCAGGTAAACGGTTTATGCCATATAATGGCTTAAATATTTGTATTAAAATATCTATTCAATAGAAATCTTTCTTTTTGATGTTGGCACAGCAGACTATTTCTGGTGTTTTTGATTTGTTTGAAATTTTAAATAATTGTGTATTTAGAAGTATCGAATTATAAAGTTTGTTTGTGAGATTATTTGTGGTTGACAAAGGTTATGAAAATTATATTTGAATCTAGGCAGGAAAGTGAAATTTTAGCATTGACCACAAGATAATTATCTGTTTAAATTTTAAATTTTCTATATTGTTTGATTTTATATAATTCCATGAATCGAAGACAATTTGCCTTTAAATTTTATTATTTTAGGTGAATGCACTGTAAGGCCAAATCGGACTTAATTACAAAATTTTTTTATGTTTTTTTTTTTTACTTTTTTGCTAAACTTGACTTATTATGATTACAAAACGCAAAGCATGCACAAACAATTTAACTTATTTTTTTAAATATTTAGAAAAAAAACTAATAAAACTTCCAATAATCCTTAATGTAATTTATTCTAATACTAAAAAATCATTTCAACAACTTATCCAATAAACAGTTCAGTTTTTCTTGCTGGAAAAAAGTTCTGTTAGTTTTTAATTGTTATTCCCTAAAAATAAAAATGTTTGAAGACAAAATCGTAACGAAGACTGTAAACGGCAAGCGACAAAATAATTAATTGATTTTTAGTTATTCGAGACCTATAAACTACAAAACTTAAAAAAGGTATTAAAATTTGGTTTTCATATAAAATAAAATAAGGTAACTTTACCAGATATGGTCAGGATCGGTGCCTTTTTCGACATAGTTCCCATATAAATAAAACGTCCGTTATGAACTTTTTCATATCTGAAAGCAAAAAATTAATAATAACGCCACTCAAATTTTGTTTTTGCTTACTAAACTCTTTCTTTTAACTCAATCTCCTGTCTGTCTGTCGTGGGGCAACCCCATTCCCCATTATTCAATTGATCTGAAACTTGGCCCATTGTCTTGTTGTGACCACAGATTATTTTTGGGGTAGTCACACGCAGTCACGCGTGGTCACGCACAGTCACGGAGTGATCTAAATGTAATTTCCCCTCATCCGATCGATCTGAAACCTGGTTCATACACTTGCTGTGAAAAAGATTAACTTTCACTTAGTCACGCGCAGTCACGCATGGTCACGCACAGTCACGGAGTGATCTAAATGTCATTTACTCTTATTCGCTCGATCTGAAACTTGGTCGATATACTTACTGTAAAGAAATGTTAACTTCGACATAGTTACGCACAGACACGGAGTGATTTAAAACCCATTTCCCCACATCCGATCGATCTGAAACTTAGTCGATAGACTTGTTCTGCCCAAAGATTAATTTTAAGATAGTCACACACAGTCACGGAGTCATTCAAAACTCATATGCAGAAGAAAGAAAGAGTTTTAATAAAAACTATGTTTTTATGGGTTAGATTATTTTCTATATCGAATTAGTTGGACCTAAGTGATAGGGTCTCTATTTTTATACCCTCCACCCCAGTGTGCAGAGGGTATATATAAGTTTGTCACTTCGTTTGTAATTTTAGACCCCAAAAATATAAATATTTGTGATCCTTATAACAAGCGGAGTTGATATAGCGATGTCCGTCTGTCCGTCTGTGGAAATCACGATGACAACTTCAATCGGGCAGCTAGGGTGCTTGGTGGCATAGAAAATGATTTACTAATATTGTGGAAAGTTTGTTATTTAAAATCGCCCAAATCGGTAGATTAGGGCCCGAGATTTGAATGAAGAACTAAAAAAAGTCTTGAAAAATATGATTTTCTATGTTGTTCTTGTCACGATGACGCCCTCAATAGGACAGCTAGGGGGATCGTATTTAGTGGGAATGATTCACCAATATCATGGGAAGATTTATGTTTCAAAAATCATTAAAATCGGTGGAACAGGTCCAGGAAAATCTCTGAAAAATTAAAAAAAAAAAATTAAAACTATGATGTTTCTATATTGTTCTTGGTGTTATTCTAAATTTGTTGTTTTTGTGGTCGTTGTGGTAGTGGTATAATAAAAACTAACCCTTTGTACATATTTTTTTGACTCTGGTAGAAAAATTTAAAAGTTTGTATTGTTTTGGCATCACTAAAAAAATTTGTTAGATCATTTTCGTCATCGCCGCGAGCCGGCTTGCAAAGTTTCTGACCGATTTGGTTACGGGAAAGGGGCTATAAAAAAATCACCAACATCTAAAGCAAATAACGTTAAACTACCTAGTTGTTAATAAAAAAAACAGTGTAAATTTACCAGACAAAATTTTATGTATTAATTTATTTAAAGAAAAACACGAAAATAACTTTTGATGTTGTATTTTTGTGTGTAATATTTACATATGTATATGTGACTTGTGCTCATATAATTAAGTCACCCTAATACTCAATATGAAACAGCAAAATTTAATTATCTGTTTTGCTTTAAATTTGATTTGTTTATGATAAATTTGTTCCGTTATGTGTTCTAATAATGTTGTTGTTAAGTTAAAAAAAAATATTGTTTTTTTTTTGGCGATCAGTATGCAATTCTTTCTCGCAAGCTCCTCGTGTAAGCGCTCATATAATTAAGTCATTGCATTTAAAAACGGTAAGTTGCCACTTTAAATGACGATACTAAAAAAAGTTTTGTTTAGTTTTGTTTAGAAGTTATAAACTTATTTATAATAAATTTATGTAGTATTTAATCACAAAGGGTAAGAAAAAGAGCTCAATTCCATGCGAAAGAAAAATTATATGGGAATGTTTCAATAAATACAAAAGCGTTGCAAAAGTTACGGAACTTTTGAGCTTTTCTAGAGGAAAAGTTTTAAAGCCATCCAGTATACCAAAAATTAAGACTTTCAGCAATTTACCCCGTAAAAAGCCAAGAAAGACTACAACTTCTGAAAATAGGCAATTGGAGAGATTAAGCAAGTCAGATCCTTTTTGACCTCTACCAAAATTCGGGCACAATGGAAGTTACAAAACGAATCGAAATTTTGAAATCTAGTTGTTTGGAGCGATGAATCCAAGTTTAGCGTCTTCGGAAATGATGGAAAACCATATGTAAGGCACCCACCATTGCAAGAACTGTACCCAAGATGCACCAAGAAAATCGTTAAACACGGTGGCTCATCGGTAATGGTGTGGGGATGTTTAACCTCATTTGGCGTTGGTCCAATTGTCCACATTGATGGTAAAATGACGGGCATTATGTATAAGGGCATTCTGGAGGAAAATTTAATGGGAGATTGCGCTGACGATTTACCGTTACTTTGGGTTTTCAACAGGACAACGACCCCAAGCACTGTTCTCGGGTCGCTAAGGACTGGATGCATGCCAATGACATAAGAGTTCTTGAGTGGCCAGCCCAAAGCCCAGACCTTAACCCCATTGGAAACTTATGGGGCATCATAAAAAGAGCGGTTTCTGCAAGAAAACCTGTAAATAAGGCTTCATTGTGGGAAATAATTGAGGAAGAATAGTACAAAAGCACTCCTGTTCAGTGTATAGCTCTGGTACATTCAATGAGCATCAGATGTAAAGAAGTTATTTACATAAAGGATTTCCAACGAAATATTAACTTTGTATCAGGTGAGATTACCAAAAAAAAAAAAAAAAAAATAAGATCCTTCAAATTAAATTTTTTTTTTCAGATGACTTAATTATATGAGCACTGTAAAATGGATTCAAAAGTGCCTTTTTGTTATTTTGTAGTAGCAAACTTAAAAAAGGTTATATATATGAAGTATTTCTTGTGTTTGTTATTTTTAATAAAAAATTTTGTTGTTTCTTTGAAAAATCATTTTCTTTACATATTGTATGTGTGACTTAATTATATGAGCACAAGTGTACATACATACATATATTAAATAACAAATTATTATACATATATTCAATACATATATGCATATTCATAATAACCGCATCCTAGAAATAAATCGGTATATTATTTTATTTATATAAAATTCTCCAATATGTATTTTGTTTTAGGGAATTACATATTTTTTGTATTAACAAACAGAGTGTCACTTCAGTTTGTTCAATGTTGTGTTGCCACAGTATATGGCGCCGCAAGTTTTGTTCAAATTTGTTTCGCAATCGTTATTTCTATTTTAACATGAATGTCAACATTTTCAATTAAATATCAAACACAACAAATATCAAACACAACAGTTCTACATAGCTATATAAAATTATTATTCTGCTTTACCTACAAAATATCTGATTGCGATTACATATAATTTTTAAAAATTGTTTATAATTACTAAAACGTTATTATTCGCATAAAATCAGAATTGCACCTTTTAAATTTTCCACTCAAATTTAAGAAAATTCAATTCCAAAAACTGGAACTCAGATTTCCAATTATAAATTAGAAAATATTAATTGAATTTCAGAAAATCATATTTAGAAGACTTCAATAGAATTTTTAATATCTAAATTTTATTCTTTCAATACAATTTGAAATTCAGAAAACACCAAATATATTTACATTAAAAAAATCAACTGAAATTGAAAAAAATATAACGATTCAGGAGACATTAATAGCATTTCAGGATAAGAAAACATTAATATAAATTCAATTAAGTTTAGAAAACCTCAAATAATATTTAAGAATTGCGAACATAAAAATTGTTACATAAATAAATGCCAATTTGATGAGAATGTTATTTATACATTATTTTTCACCATTTTTTTGGATGAAAATTTGAAGTTTTTCAGAAAATAAAGAGAACAAATTATCTTATTTTAAATTTTTGGGACATCTGGTTTTTTACGTTTGGCATCCCTAATTTGAACTAGTGTTCAAAATGACTTCAAAATTTGACTTCATGGTAGGCAAAGCAAAACCCAAGTATTTGGAGTCAATAAATGAAAATATATTTTATTAACATAATATAATTCAAAATCAAAAGTTGGCATCGCTGGGTTAGATTCTGTATTGTATTGGGTTATTTTGTGTTACCACAAAATCTAATAGTGAAAACTCCCTTTTAATATATAAAAAAAAAAATTATTTTCCAAATATGGAAATATTTTAACAAAAAAAAAAAAGAGAGCTTTTTCGCAATGAAGGATAGGGGGGAGCTATTTAATTCGCAAAAACTTTAAATTAAACGAGAGGTTATGTCATATAACCGGAAACGCATGCATATATGTCTCTAACCTAAATGCAGGCCAATCAGCAACCGCGATGACCAAAAAGCAAACACTGAAACGTGTTTTATTTTATCCAAAATAATAGAAAAGATGAATACGATCTTTCCTCGTTGGAGCGCGAATTATTAATGTGATAGGGCTTTATTGAAATATACAAAAGTCATCTATTAAGCGGATCAACCCAAGGAATTTGCAGAAATAATTTGGTATTAAGTTTAACAAAGTGTTTACTTTTTCAAATATTTAATTTACATTTATTATCAATACTCAAACCGAGGTGGATGGTATCAAAGATTCGGCATATATATATATATTTTTAATATTCACGAAATTTCTCCCACCGCTTTAGAGAGTTATCGGATTCGCTTTTTTAAATTTATATAATTTTATAAATGTTTGACCATAATTGTTTATCGCTTCAACTGTGTCTGCGCTAGTAGTCGTCATTTTAAACATATATGCATGATGCACTGCCAAATATAATATTAGCTCCTTCTATGATTTACACACACCCAGACGCACACACATAACTGCATGCCATTTCTCTAATCGATGCTGCAAACAAAAGCTGAGTTTGTGTGTGTGTGTGTGTTAAGGCATAAGCATACGATACGAATGCGTTACGCTATGAATCAGAACATAAGCAGATTAGTAAAGTTTGTAATTACGTTGGTAATTGATTAGGTTCGAACAACTAACTTCTAATAAGATTATTGTGGTAAAAGGGATATAAAACTGTATCAGAGGCAGAAGCACAGCTTAAATCTACGTACGAGCATACATTAAAAGTAAATCAATGTTGCATTACCATCAGCCTCACATCATCAAATTATTTTGTAACAAAAAACAAAAATAAATAAAATAGTAGATGTGGGAAAGTTTACGAAACCGTGTAAAGAAGTATTGAAAATGTGTGGCAGTATCAACAAAACCATTAAAACCCACTGCAACGAGCGACCAATAGATAACGAAAACAAAAACAATTGTAGTATCAACTAATTTTCTAGCAGCAGCACTAGCAGCAGTATAGTGTGGCAATTAGAAGTAGAAATTAAAGTGATTTGTGGTAGAACTACAACACTTTGGCAGTAGTAGTTGCAGCAGCTACAAAAACACTCTGTGACATTTAAAAGTTGAGTAGTGGCAGTTTTAGCAGTTGTAGCTATTGAAAAACTAACACACTATATTGATGTTAGTGACGTTTTGTATGTAGTTGTAAGCCGCTTTGGTTGAAAGCATGTTTGAATGTATATATGTGTGTATGTGTGTGCTAAGAGTTGCCGCAAAGTTACAAACCAACAAAGTACCTAAAACAAACAAAATTTGGCGATCATTATTGTCGGTAATGATACCCTGCACCGCTTAAGAAAAACATACTGGAAAGTGTTTTATAATTTTTAAATACTTAAAATAGGGAAGTCAATTAGAGAAGTTATCAGACAAACAAGCTACTGTAAAATGTTCGGATATCTGTGATATTAAGAATGTTTCTTTAAAAGTCGTTAAATATGAAAAGCATAGCCTTCTGGCAAATTTGGGTGATTATGAAATATTGAAGAGTGGTAAAATAAAATAAAATTGATCCCAGCGTTTTGCAAGTGCAGGCAACCAGTTTGGCGAAAAGGCTGAGCTCTTTTCACTGTCCATATGCGGTTATGAAAGATGTTATCGCATAAGCAAAACTAATAATTTTATGCACTTTTCTTTCATATTAATAAATAAACATATAAAATAAATGAATATTTAGTTTGGCATAATTTTAATTAATTTTTACTGAATTTTCTTATGGGCCACTTTTCATATATTTAGAAAATATAAATTTTTTTTTGGTAATTGTTTGCCACATTTCAGCTTTTTCGAATATTTTTTCTATTTTTGGGCCACATTTCATATATTTGGACAACATTAATTTTTTTGTGACTTTCTTTTTTTTTGCCATATTTCATATATGGGGGATTTCATGTCAAGTGCACCAACTTTTGAAACCGATGTCTTCCGATCGGGATGAAATTTGCACCAAGGTTAGTCCTATTAGATAGTAGTTTAGACACAATTTTTCAACAAGATCGGTCCAGATCTCTCTGAGTTAGAGGGGATCAAAATTTTACATTTTGGCCAAACAGGTGTTTTTTCTCATCCATGTAACTTATCACCTATTGTTCTTAGAAAATTTTCTCCCAAAGAGTTTAGATAGCTATTTCTTCAATATTTCGGAAAAAAATACTTAAAAAAAAAAAAAATTTGTAGACTTTTTTTTGCTAAATTAAAGCATTTTTTGACTTTTTTTCAAAAAGGGCATTTTTTTTTTTTATATATGAAAGCTTAGGATTTTTCCTTTAAGAGCTTTTTGGTCGCTTAGTGGGATGGGAGTGGGATATCTATCAAAATAAATGTTTTGTAACTCAAGACAACGGTTTTTCAATTTTTCACAAATGCACTATTTTGAATTTTTTCCTATTTGTGTGAAAAACCTTACAAATAAAACTTATACTGAGAAACTAGACAAATTAACCTTTCCGAAGGTATATAACATACCTAACTAAAATTTTATACCCACGATACTGTAATACCCAGAATATGTTAACCTCAGGAAAAAAAATCGCTTTTTTTTCTATAGAAATGTTGAAATATTATTATTCTTTATTTATTTTTAATAATAATTAAATTAATGTATAATAATAATAATATTAAAACTAAAAAGATAAATAATTTATTAAAATTTAATCTTAATTGCATTAGATCCATTTATATCATAACTATTTATACCCTACACCACTATGTGGTTTGGGTATAATGACTTTGTGCTGCTGTGTGTAACAACCAAAAATATTTGACCTACACCCATCTTTAATTATACCGATCGAATCAAAATCACTATCTGATTCGATTTAACGATGTCCGTCCGTCCGTCCGTCCGTCCGTCCGTCTGTGTGTCCATGAAAGTTTGTAATCAAACTGCAGGTCGCAAATATGAATATATTTTGACGAAATTTGGTATTTGATCTTCTGTCGGCCATGCGATGAACGCTATTGAGAATCGGTCCATGTTCAGACCTAACCCCCATACAAATGACCCTTTTGAAATCAACATATATTGCCATAAGATCCAAATTATCATACAAATCTTAGTCAAATTGGGTTTGTATGTACATACTACATCTGTTAATTAGTAGTCCAAAAATGACCCCTATTGGACAACTCTTAGTCATAGGCCCCATATAGAGCTGCTTCCCGATCTTCACATAAATCTATCAAAAACAAAAATATTGCACTGATTCTTCTCAAATTTTGTTTGTATATATTTTTGCAAAATACAAGAGACTTTGCCAAACGTGGTCAGGATAGGTCCATTTTGGGACCTAGTCCGCATATAGATATAGCATCCGATATGAACTTTTTCATATCTGCAGCCGAAAAAATTAATAAAAATCCCTCTCAAATTTGGTTTGTGTTTATTTTCTATATCCAGTTAGTTGGGTCTGAGAGATAGGGTCTCTAAACGCATGGTATAGGGTATCGTATAGTCGGTCTAGACCGACTATAATTTTCTTACTTGTTTTAGACTTAATTTATTGTAGCTGAAGAAGTATTTAAGTGTTGTAAATTTTTAAATACCCAGTCTTTCATCCAGCTTTTTTGTCGCCTTTATTTACTGCGTTTTTTTGTCAATCCTTTCTTGGCGTTACTAGGTTCAGCTGTTGATTTCGCTGCTGGTTTATTTGTTGTCTTTGGAAAGAAATCGCATTAGATAGAGGCAGAAAACTTTTTCAACTTGAGTCTTCCATCGACAAGCGGTATAAAAGCATGGTATTGAGCAGTGCCATCGATTGTTACCGCAGCATCGAATCTGCTCTTCAGTGTTTTCAATATTTCCTGATGATCCTCTTTGCTACTAAAAACTATTTTAGTTTCTTTACAATAACTCTTTGCCCAATGGAATAAAGCAGTCGCATCTAAGATGCGATCTTGATGAGAGCACTGAAGGCTATACTACGCTGCATTTCGTTTAAGGTTTGCTCCAATACCATCATATGCTCCTTTACCATGAGCAGTAGGATGAAAATGCCACTCAGCTGGCATTCCAAAATCTTTTTCATGGGCCATAAGATTTGCCAAGCTACTTTTGTTTTTAAAATGTTGACGAGCTCCGTCCGAAACGTAGTATACCTTCTTTACTGTAAATTTAGATTTTAGAAATTTTAGTATTCTCTTCTGGTACTCATAAACTGCAATGGTATAATGTTTTAAATCGTCGGATATGATTGACATACTTTTGTGTTCCAGTTTTTCATCTTTCATGTAGCAAATAACTACTGTGAGTATAGTTGCTTGGTCGTTATTGAAGTGGAATGCTTGTATGACATCCTAAAAAACATATTTATAGTTTTCTGCGAAATCATATGAAATAACGAATTCACCAGACTTCAAATGTATCTTCAAATCCTTGAAGAATGACCATTGCTCTTTGACTAAAAGTCATGGTTTCTCATGTTTAGCAATCCTGTACACATTTCTTCCACAAAATCATCCACATTTAAAATGAGTGTTTTCAATCTGCATCTGTCAGTCTGAATCCAAGAATCAAATTTGACCTCCTCTATATATTCTCGATATAAAGAGTTGATTAAATTTTCTTTGATGAATGTGGTTTTCGGGCAATTGGTACATTCACCTAAGTGGCAAGAAGTTGTTGCATTAGGACACATAGTCAATTTAAGGCAATCGCGGTAATCGTGTAAATCTTCTGCCGAATCATCTGTTAAATACTTTTAGTTGATTTCCTTCAACATCAGTTTAAATTTTCATGGTAAATGCAAACGCATTCTGTGTGAGTTCCGCTGCTTTCTGCCAAAACGCAATGTTTTGGCCTCCTTTGGGTTAATTTCGTAAAGCCAATTCTAACATCCTCGTGTGCAGATTGAAATGTTGCAAATAACTCTTTCAGGTTACAGATAACCATTCTCTTCTGTTATGTTATGAAGGTATGTTACATACCTTCAGAAAGGCTAATTTGTCTAGATTCTCAGCATAAGTGTGATGATGTTACACACATCTTCATTTATCTTTATTTATTTCATTTATTCATCTTTATTTGTTTATATTTTTTTGTATTTATTTGTATTTATTTGTTTACATTTATTTATTTTTTTGCATATCTTTTCTTTTCATTCAACACATACCACAAAGTACACTAACCTTGGGTAAAGGGTTGAATTACAAAACAATAAATTATTGTGTAATTAAATATTACTGGAATGCAAATTGACAAATTTGTGAAAATTCAAATTGTGTCAATAACCCATGACAAATAGAAATGTCACTCAAATTTTGAGGGGAAAAATTTAAATTGATTATTGAACGTTTTCTGATTGGCTATTGAGCCCAACGTTCAAAAAATCAATGAATTTGTAATATGCGAATGTAAAGAAAAGAGAAGACTATTATTTAAATTAAGTAAAAATATTAAATTATAATGATATAAAAGACCAGCATTTTAAAATAAATAATCAATTATAATTCTGATTTGAAAGGGTTATAATTAAAACTAAACAGAGATTTTCTTTTTTTACTGGCATATTCTGCCAAAGGGTTCAAACATTGGCATAATCTGCCTACGTGCTATATAAAAAAAGTGCATCTAGCGTGCACGCGGGAACTGCTTTGAGGAAAGCACTTGACAAAATTCCTCCTGAGATTGGTCCGGTTCTCACCCAATCTTAGTGTCCTTTTGTACACCCCTCATTACACTATATGGCGATCCTGCCAAGCTAACACTATATGGCGACCCTGCCCCCTCATACACTATATGGTGATCCTGCCCCCATACATACACTATATTAAATTTAAATGCCACTATGTATGTAGATTGCTACAAGGCATACATTATATAACGGTCCAGCGATTTTTATATTATTTGGTGATCCTAGCTGGCGTCCCACCAACACTATATGGCGATCCTGCCTTTTACACTATATAAGTTTTATTTGTAAAGTTTTACACACAAATCGGAAAAAATTCAAAATAGTGCATTTGTGAAAAATTGAAAAACCGTTGTCTTGAATTACAAAACATTTATTTTGGTAGATATCCCACTCCCATCCCACTAAGCGACCAAAAAGCTCTTAAAAGAAAAATCCTAAGCTTTCTTATGAAAAAAAATGCCCTTTTTGAAAAAAAGGCAAAAAATTCTTTAATTTTGCAAAAAAAAAAAAAGTCTAAAATTTTTCTTTTTTCTTTAAGTATTTTTTTCCGAAATATTGAAGAAATAGCTATTTAAACTATTTGGGAGAAAATTTTCTAGGAAGAATAGGTAATAAGTTATATGAATGAGAAAAAACACCTGTTTGGCCAAAATGTCAAATTTTGATCCCCTCTAACTCAGAGAGATCTGGGCCGATCTTATTGAAAAATTGTGTCTAAACTACTATCCAATAGGACTAACCTTGATGCAAATTTGATCTCGATCGGAGGACATCGGTTTCAAAAGTTGGTGCACTTGACATGAAACCTCCCATATATATTTTTTTTTTTTTGGCGATTTTCAATTTTTCGTTTTCCTTTGGCTTTTTTTTTTTTGATAACGTAGCTAGTTGTAGTTTTAGCCGATTTTTCCCAAAGAAAATCTAATTCATATTTCGGTAGTGGCAATCCTGAATATCAGTAATTTTATTGTTATGAGTATAATTAAATAATTTGTGGACTTAGAAATTTTAAAAAATATCGAAGAAATGGAATTCTTGATCTTCATAATAAGTGAAGTTGATATAATGTTGTCTGTCTTTGCTTCTGTCTGTGAAAATTACGATCACGATTCCAGTAGGTCAGCTGGATTGCTCACTTTGGGTGAAAATTATTTATGGGTTTTCTGTTTAGGCTGCTGATTTCAACATTGGCTCAATAGGCCCCGATCTTGTATGTATGCTTACACTCCACGTACCCGGAGGGTTAAGTCGATTTATTCTCTCATTTACTGACCTGGAATGTTAGTTTGCATTTTTTTAATTTATTATTATTTTAATAAAATTTGAAAAAAATTATCCGGTTCGAAGGACCATAAACAAAAACACTTTTATTTAATTTTTTTGTAATTAATAAAATAAAATTTTATTCTAAATTAATTTAGTATGGGCTTTATACAATTTTTTGTTTTTATTTTTTATCATTTCAATTCAAAGTTTTTGTTTGAATTGTTCAAATATTGTCACAGTTAATGTTTGTTTAAATATTGCTTTGTTTTCGATGTTTCGATTTTCAATATAATTGTTTTAGTGTTAATTTATTTTCATTTTTATTTTTTTGTTTTGTTTTTACATAAATGTTAATTAGCTTGCCACTTATTCACGGTTCACTTTTTAATTTGTGTACCTAAGTTTAAATTAGATTTATTTGTTTTCTGATCAAGAGTAACTACGGGTGCCCCCCAAAAGACCCGCCTCGTAAGCCACTACTCATACAGAATTTTTCCGTTAAAAGCTGGATAATGATGGCATTAAGTTTCTATAATTTCCAGTAGAGTAAGAATCTGCTGCTAGTGGACTAGGGCATATATCGCATAAAAGAAACTCGACCTGGTTGTTTGTAGTAATCTTTTTTTGTGCCTATTGAATTTCCTATAAGCGAGGCTTAGAATTTAGCTTAAAATTTTGAATAAGTTAGGAGTTGATACATTTCAGTATTCAGTACTGTTGCAGACAGACTAGCGATCTTCTCCTGAATTTTAAAGATTTCAAAACGGGTTGAAATTATATCCTAGCAGTCATTTTCAGAGATGCTGCCTAAACTGAAGAATTGGTCTCATTGGACACATATTTTTTATGGAAAAGTCTCATAACTTAAATTACACTAGCCAACAAGGTTTTGGACTGGAGCAACAAAATATATAACTTAGGGTAATTTGGTGGAATGAATTCGAATCTATAATTGCTTTTTCTCTACTACGTCAGGTTTTCGAGACACAAAAAAATGCTTTTATTCCTTTTTTACATAAAAACTAATTAGTTTATTCAAAAATCAATGAATATTCAAAAGTGAATGGCATTATTTGAACGTCGTTTGTATTTCGGTGGTTTGTCTCCACGTATTAGAGGCCAGTAGTAGTCTCCCAGCATGCTGTTGACCCAAAAGCCTTGATAATTTCTTTAATTTTTCATTAAATCTTGGTGAGTACGCTCCGCTTATTCTGCGCTCACCACATATAGGTTTGATGTGAAAAAAATCTAAATGCGAATGAAGAAAATGCATTTTGAGTGACATTCGTGCACCGAATTCTTGGTAATTTTTCAATAATTCAGCAACAATTTGTCTGTTGCGAAGAAAACTGTCCACAATGCTCTTGAAAGATTTCCAGGCTGCATATTCTTTCTCCAATAAACATTGTGAAAAATTGTCATCATTCAATAGCTTCCTGATCTGAGGGCCAACAAATATGCCTTCTTTGATTTTAGCATATGAAATTTTAGGAAAAACTGCTAAGAAATATTTGACTGCTGCAACATATTTGTCCAGAGTCTTGACAAAGTTCTTAAAAAGGACCAATTTTATGGGCAGCAGCGGAAGAAAAACGTTATTTGTATCAATGATTTATTTGAGATTTTTTGCATTCCTGGTGTATACTCAGTTCTTCTTGGCCACTCTGTTCTAACGTAAAGATGACATGTAGCGCGACTATCCCATAGACAAAGTGTAAAAAGGCTGATTTGGGGAATGTTGAGACTGCGTATGTTGATGGATGTTAATTTTCAGCCTTTTTCAAAATATTTTATAATTGTCCGGCATGAACAATTATAAAGGAGTTCGTAGGGTTTGAAAATTGGAAATGAGAAATAAAAGATTGATTTAAATCATGTATAGTAATATTGTTTAATGTAGTTGTGCTTACCAGCTTAATGTTCCATTGTAAGTGACCTTATTTTATTTTCGGCACTTGCCAGCTGGCTTCGTGCTTTACTTACAATATATGTAACATATGTATTCTATGTTTTAATTTAGTACAAATGGAAATTCGCAATAATGTACTTCATATTCTTTTACAATTTAGATTTAATAATTCACAATAATAAATTCAAATATAATTAAATTAAATCATTTATAACTCAATAAGAGCTATAAATATGTGTTGATTTTTAAGAGACTTATTTATAAAATATATAAAATATATAAAATTTTTATAAGTTTCTTAAAAATCAACACATATTTCTATCTCTTATTGAATTATAAATAATTACATAAATATGCACATATAATCGATATTTAATAATAATAATTTGAATTTACTATTGTGAATTATTATGATTTTAGACACAAAGGAAACAACAATATTTTGTGAAACCTCCTTGTATACCACTCAAAAAACCAATGACCTAAAACAGATAATTTTTCGTTATTTACGATGGCCTATACTATACATATATACAAACAAATTTAAATCACACATCTTAAGGTCGCCACAGGTCTTCAATTTAGGATCGTTCTATTCGAGTAATGTTAAAATTTCAGTCATTGATTCGTCATTTTCCTTTGTATTAATGGCATGAGCAATTGCCTGAGCCTTTAAACTGTACTTAGAGCCATCAATAAATAATCTCCATTCAGTTTTATCAAATGGCTGGTTAATTTTTTGATAGAAACCATCAACATCAGTATATTATAGAATAGAGTGTTTGCTTTCAAAATATGCAGCCATTTCCAAGCTTCTATCTCTATAGATTGTTAATTTTGTCCCAGCTGCAAGATGTTTCCACTGCTGCATGCGTGAAGCTAGTAATTCTGCGTCTTGCTTTGTTAAATGCAAATCCCGAATAAGATCATTCAGCTCAGCTTGAGTCACTAAATGGCGTTCATCATCAGCCTCATACAAACTACCACTGCTGGTGAAAGATATTTCGGACTCGCTGCTCGTAGAACTGGGAATGACTGGTACTTGATCATTTGGTGAACGTTGAACTAGTTAGGGAACCGAAAGGACATTCGCGTAAGTAAAATTCGAGTGCAAATTCTAGGAAATTTTTTTTCTTTAAATTTTTTCTTTCAGTGTTTTGTAATGTATACATATATACTAAAATTTATGATAATAAATAATTTTATAAGAGCATTCATTTAATTTTATAAGTACATTCATAATTCACAACGATGCAGAACTATAATGAAATTTGATTAATTGTGAATTGGCTAAAATTGATCAGCATACCTTTAGGCTCTTACAAAATTATTTATAAAAAATATTATATTTTATTTAATTTAATTTAATATATTTTGAACACATATTATACATATATTTTAAAAATTTAAATTTCTCCTCCATACCAACTATAAATATGCCTATTTTCATACTCATCCGTGCTCGCATTATGCTTAAAAAGGGAAGAAAAAGTTTTCCTGCACCTATTAATATATTACTACAAAATATTGCCAAGAATAAAGTGTTTGGGAAGAGCTAAAAACCAGAATAATAAATGAATTTATCACTTCAAAGCACTGGAATTGAAAAATCAAAATAAATCTTGCCACTTGATCACTTGCATAAAACAGTTCTGCAACTATTGCAAGACATTGTCGGT
This sequence comes from Cordilura impudica, assembly GCA_963682025.1. Lineage (NCBI taxonomy): Eukaryota > Metazoa > Arthropoda > Insecta > Diptera > Scathophagidae > Cordilura > Cordilura impudica. Next base: position 36,319,666 of record OY821518.1, on the reverse strand, counting down.
ATCCGCGGCTTGTCCAAGTTTCTGACAGCAAAACCAAAATAATGTAAATATGCACGTTTTCATGATTCTGATATTGCATATTCTTTTTTTCCAACAAAATATTCAAAAATAGCTTGAATCAGTAACACATGATCTCCCTAACATGCTCAAGCGCTACTACTCGTATTATGAAGGTATAGAATGAACTAGTATAGCCTAGCATCGAAATTCGAGTGCAATTTGTAGGAAATATTCTTATACCCTATACCACTTTGTGGTTGGGGTATAATGAGTTTGTGCTGCTGTTTGTACAACCAAAATTTTTGACCTAGACCCATGTTTTATTATATCGATCGGTTCAGCAGCACTTTGTGAGTCGATTTAGCGATGTCCGACCGTCCGTCCGTCCGTCCGTCTGTGTGTCCATGTAAACCTTGTAATCAAACTACAGATCGCAACTATGAATATATATTAATGAAATTTAGTATATAAGCTCTTGTCTGCTATAAGATGAACGCTAGTGAAATTGGTGAAATTCGGTCCTTGTTCAGAACTAGTCCCCATACAAATGACCCTTATGAAATCAACTTAAATTTCCATAAGATCCAAATTATCATATAGATCACGGTCAACTTGGGTTTGTGTTTATTACATCCATTTATTAATTGTCCAAAAAAACCCCATGTGGCAATTCTTTGTGATAACCCCCATATAACGCCGGTTCCCGATTTTCACTTAAATCTATCAAAAAATAAAAATATTGCACAGATTTTTCTCAAATTTGGTTTGTATACATTTTTTCAATAAATAAGTGACTTTGCCGAACATGGTCAGGATCGGTCCATTTTTCGACCTAGCACCCGATATGAACTTTTTCGTTTCTGCAGCCAAACAAATTAATAAAAATTTCCCTCAAATTTGATTAATGCTTATTTCCTATATTCAATTAGTTGGATTATGATTATGATATTTGTATGCCCTTCTTGTAATTGTAGTTAATCAAAATTTTTTAGTTTGTTGCATTTGCTTCATGGTTACACTCCATATAGCAGAGGCTTAAATCGATTTATTCCCTCGTTCACTAACCTGGAATTTTAGTTTAAATGTAACTATTAATTTTTAATTATTTTAATAAAATAACAAAAAAAAAAAGAATTATCCGGTTCGAAGGACCATTTATTTGCGGATATATTTTCCTAAATTTTAACACTTTTATTTAATTTTTTTTTTTTGTAATCAATAAAATAAAATTTCATTTTAAATTTATTTAATAGGGATTTTACACAATTTTTGTTTTTTATCATTTCCATTCCAACTTTTTGTTTGTATTGTTCAAATATTGTCACAGTTATTGTTTGCATAAATTTTGCTTTGTTTACAGTGTTTTTTTTTTTTTTCAATATAATTATTTTAATGTTAATTTATTTTCAAATGGTTTTTTTTCTGAATTTACATAAAAGTTTTAATGTTAATTTGATTGCCACTTATTCACTGTTCACTTTTTAATTTGTGTATCCAAGTTTAAACTAAAATTAGTTGTTCTCTGATCAAGAGTAACTACGGGTACCCCCAATAAGACCCGCCTCGTAAGCCACTACTCATTCAGATTTTTTCCGTTATTATGGCATTAAGTTTCTATCATTTCCCATAGAGCAAAAAAAAAAAATCCGCTGCTAGTGGACTAGGGAATAGATCGCACTAAAGAAACTCGACCTGGTTGTTTACAGTAATCGGTTTTTGTATCTATTGAATTTCCTCTAACCGAAGTCTAGTATTTGGCATCAAATTTTGAATAAGTGAGGAATTGATACATTTCAGTATTTAGTACGGTTGCTGGTAGACTAACGATCTTCTCCTGAATTTTAAAGATTTCAATATACCTGTGATGAGATGAAATTATATCCAAGCTGTCATTTTCGGAGATGCTGCCTAAACTGCAAGCAATAGTCTCATTGGACACATATTTTTGTGGAAAAATCTCTTCTTTTAAATTATTTGGGTCTCAGACCTTAATTCTGTATGAAGTAATAAAACGCTGATCATCTTGTTCAAACCTTTAGCCTTAACAGCTTTATTTTTTTGACATTTCATATGTGGCCCATTAGACTGATAGTGACATTTGTATACTACTAAATATAGGGTATAGAATACTAAATGGCAGCTAAAGTTTTTTTTTTTTTTATCAACCCAACATAAAAACTGACATGCTTAAAAATTCATTCTTCCATTTTCCACGTCAGAGTTTGCACAATAAAGATATCAAAACTTTGCTAAAACTTATTTTTTTACCACATTAAGGTTACCCAATAACTTCGAATATCCGTCCCACTGGTTATAAGGATAATAGTCTTGCTTGTCTATTTGCAATGCGAAACTGCATAAAACTGCGCTTTTGTGGTTGCAAGTTGCAACACAAGACACAAGCAGCCATCCAGTTGGCCGTATATAATTGGTAATGCTGGGCATTGTTCTTGCTATTGTTTTGTTCATAAACCACAATGCAGCTGTTGTCCGCAACCGGATGTTGTATCATCAATCGGCTAATGGTGAATTTGATAGTACTCGTAACGCATTATAGGCTGCAAAGTGATTAAAATCACTGTAGCGTATCGTAGCACAATCTCTTATATTGATAACAAAAAAAAAAAAAACAAAAAAAAACAGACTAACTATTTTAGAGCAATATTTTTAGAAGGATTATTGTTTTTTTTTCTTGCATTCTATTTAAAGAAGATTTTATGGTTAAGGGAACAAGAAGAAATTTTTATTTGTTTATGGAGAATATGATTTCTAAAAACCTAAACTGAAATAGAACAATACGATTAGGACTGTTTGGATGGCTAAACAACTAGAACAATATTGTGGTTTAGAGATATTAGATTTACGTATTTAAAAGAATTTAAGTGAGCCTTGGAAAGCAAAGGTAGTTCTTAATAGTAATAATGCCTTTTATACGAGCAGCAGCTAACGCTATGATTTCAAAAATTCTCTAAACTACCTCTGTGAACATTTTTTCTATAAATCATATGAAAATAATCAAACTAAATATGTAATAGAAAAAATTACCATAAATAACATTTTCTCCAATTTCTCATCCCCGATAAAAAAAATAAATAATTCAATTGTAAAATCTGTTTATTGTTTTCGAACGCCTTTAAATGACTTAAGCTAAATCCACCTTAAACAGATCCTTGCCAATAAATTAAATATTAGAAAGGCAACAACAACCAACACCGACACAAGTAAAACACAAAACATAACGCACGGAAATTGTGCACCATACAAAATGCCAATAATCACAAACATAAATCTTTCAAGGAAAAGCAAGCAACTAAACAGCAGTGGCTGTTAAATAGTATATACACATACACACAGTAATACGCATACAGTATGTTCGAAAATTAGACGGAAATTCAGAAACAATTTAGTTCAATTGTATTTAAAGTCGATGAATTTGGCTCAGGGCTATTTAAACATTTTTATAAAAATTTCTCTTCAACTCATTTCAAAAACAAATATATTTTTTTTTATTTTCCAGCCCACTGTACAAACATTCATATCCTCTTTTTTCTGCCCATATAACAAATTCGCAAGAGACATTACCAACGTTTGAACTGAAAGTTTTTATATGAGTGTGTGTGTGTGTGTGCGACGTTGTATATTTTCGTTAAACGCATATTTTGCCACAGACACAGTTACAAACAAACTGTATTGAATTTTGATTTGTAGTTTTCAGGAATGTGTAAATGTGCACTGTAAATTGAAAGGCGTGATTTTTCTTCATTCTTTTTCTTCTGATTTTTTTTTTTTTGCTTTTAAACTTAAACGGATATAAACGCCTCCATATTTTCCAAAGAAATGTGTCGTGTGAAACTTCGAAGAATTAGTATTCACACTTTTAAACGTCACGTATTTTTGACATTTGTTTACCTCTTCAATTATGTTGTGTGTGCCTGTTCGATTCACGGTTATGTATGTATGTACGTATGTATCTAGTTTTTAGAATTGATGAATAATGTTGGAAGTACGCATGAAATACGGGAAACTTTTCCCTTTGAATTATTCATTGTGAAATAATTATTATTAATTGTGAAATTGTGTTAAAAAATTAATCAACTTAAGAAACTGAACATCGCTGCTGTCAGATAATTTTTTAATTAACTCTACAAAATGTATTTCTAATATTTTTTTTTTCAAATTTCAAGATACGGAGTTCATTGTAAATAGATATTTTAGACCTTCAAAAATTCATGTGAGGAGATGATACATGCAAATTACGCAAGACAAAAAAGACAAAAAATTATAAAGAAAATAACCTAACCCATAAAAACAAAGTTTTTTATTAAAATTCTTTCTTTCCTTGCACAGTACAACATTTTTCAGCTCATTTATTTGGGACTCAGTTCTAAGAATTGCAACTGAAAGAAGCCCAAAAAGAAAGAACTTCTGCATCAGTAGTTTTGTTAATGGCCATACAATTTTTTTTCTCAATGTGGATTTTCATCACTTTTTGTATATTTTAACACGGTTATAACTCGGTAACTGTACGTGTTAAGTCGGGGGGTTTGCCAAATATTTTATGCAAAGAAAAATTTGGGGTGAAATAAAACACAATGAGGAATTAGTTTATAATTCAAATATTCTTATATTTTATTTATAGGTATTTACCTTTATCGTTCGGGGGTAGTATAACAACTGATTTTAGTTTTACATTTTTCTTATGCACTAAGCTATAACATTTTGCAAGTGAGTATAGATAAGATCTCTGCTTACAAAGGAGAGATCTGTATAAGAGATCTAATCATATGGTTATAGTTATAGTAGAGGTCTTAGTTATGAGGACGTTAACAAAATTTAATATTTCACGTAAACAGTACGGAATATCTCTTCTGTGTCTGAAACCAAAGTTGTAGATATTGAATAGGAGACAACAAACCTATGCGAAAAAAGTGCATTCAGTACCTTAAAAATTGCAAAAACGCCCATTTTTCCCCATTTTCACCTTTTTTGCTAAATTACTGTAATATCTCTTTTGTGTCTGAAACAAAGTTGTAGATATTGAATAGGAGAAAAAAAAAGCTGAACAAACCTACCCGAAAAAAGTGTATCCAGTACCTTAAAATCGCAAAAATGCCCATTTCCCCATTTTCTCTGTGACGGTGATCTGTTTTGCTCTGCACTGTAGCAAAAGAATTTCTGTTACAAGCAGAATAAGAAAGAAGAAAAAAAAAATAATAACTTTGATCTTGAAATTATTTTCAAGTTCAAGTATGTACATATAAACACCACCTTATATGGTAATATGTTGATGGCATTTTTTTTTTTTTTGGCAAACTGATTTATGGCGTTTTTTTCTCTTCATGGTGTTGTATTAAATCATGAACACATTCATATGCAATCATGCTGGTCAAACCACGTATTTTCTTGTATTGATCTCACTTGCTCTCATAGTCATATATGAGTGGGAGTGTTATAAATACTAGAGAATATTATGAATGCATATGAATGTTCTCAATGAATTGGTGTTGATTTTGTTTTTTAATAAACAGGTTTTTATCTGCAGATGAATGAATGAAGATGAGAAGGTTAATGTAATAAAGTTAAATTTAAATCGAGGAGTTGAAGATTAATTGTTGACAAGAAAGGTTGAGGAAAAACCTTAAAATTTAAAATTAATAAAATGTAGTTTTTAGGAGTTGAAATTTGATAGTTGCAATGAAAGGTTGAGGAAAAACCTCCGAAAAATTAAAATTAATGTAGTGTTTAAGAATTAAAGAAATAAAGTAAAGTTAAGAAAATTAGTAAAAATTTAAAGTGAAGTTAAAATTTAAAGTTTAAAGTTTAAAGTTTATTAAAATTTAAGAAAATTAAATTAAGAAAATTAAATATTTAAGAATTAAAGAAGGAAAGAAAGTTTAAAGAAATTTAAAATTAAAATTAGTGACATTGGGATTTGAATTTTGATAGCAGAACGTAAAGGTTAAGGAAAAACCTGTAATACATTAAATGATAATTTTAAGAAATTTAAAAAAAAAAAGTGTAGTAAAATAAAGTAATGTAAAGTTAAAAGTAAAGATAAGACATAGTGTTAATAAAATAAAGTTAATGTAAAGTTAAAATTAAAAAAAAAAAAAAAATAAGGCATAGTGGTAATAAAATAAAGTTAATTTTGAGAAAATTATTAATGTTAAGACTTAAGAAATTTAAAATTTTGAAAGACTGAAATAATTAAATTTTGAAATTTGAACTAATTTTGAAAATTTGAAATTAAATAATTTTAACCAATTGGTGAAAAAAAAACCAGAAAATTTAATCTATATAATATTATAAAGAGGTAATGTGTGTTTGTTTGTTTGTTTGTTTGTTTGTTTGTTTGTTTGTTTGTTTGTAGGAGGTAATCTCCGTAACTACTCATCTGATCTTCTTGAAATTTTCACAGAGTCTTACTGCGGATATGGGAAGTGCTATAGGCTATAATTCTTTTTAATATTTTTAGTGGGCGTGGCACCTCCTATACAAAGTAAATTTTTAATATCATATACATATATTGAGTACTATGATAGAGAGAGCTTTGAAAATTTGTGTGACGTCACCTATTGTTAATATTAGTACCTACGCCGGAAATGGGCGGGATCGAATAAGTGGGCGTGGTACCTCCCATACAAGTAATAGTTCAATCTTATATATCTCGAGTGCTGTGATAGATAGAGCTTTTCAAATTTTTCTGATGTCACCTATTACTAATGTGAGTAGTCGGATGCAAAATGGGCAGCATCGGACCAATGGGCATGGCACCTGCCAACCAAAGTAAATATAAAATGCCATATATCTGGAGTACTGTAATAGTGAAAGTCTTGGGACTTTGTGTGAGCCCATAAATTATTCATTTGATTAGTTTGACAAAAAATGGGCGTGATCGGAGCAGTGGGCGTAGCACCACCCATACAACGTAAAAATTTAATATCATATTTCTGGACTACTGTAAAAGAGAGAGCTTTGTGGCTTTGCGTGAGCCCATAGGTTCTTTGTGTGATTAGTCGAACAAAAAAATGGGCGTGATCGAAGCAGTGGTTGTAGCACCGCCCATCCAAAGTTGATATCTAATATCATATAACTGGTGTACTATAAAAGGGAAAGACTCGGCATTTTGCATGAGTCCATCAGATATTAATGTGAGTAGTCCAATAAAAATTGGGCGGGATGGGATTAGTGGGCATGGCACCTCCTATGTAAAAAATATTAAGCACTACGAAAGCGACAGTCTTTTGATAAGTTCATTAGTTATCAATATGATTTGTCGTGGAAAATATATCGCCAAACCCAAAAATCGAGAAAAATAAAAATCGCCCAAAAAACAAAAATCTGCAAAATCAAAAATGGACAAAATCAAAAATCGCTAAAAAGAAAAATTGTCAAATGATATTCTAAGTTCAAGGCCAATAGTTAAGTGTTGCCAGATCTAATATGGATAATCCATCTTCATCTCATGGGCAGCTACATGTACCTTGCTCCAGTGTAGGAACGCCGAAAAATCTGATAATTGTTGTACCGAATGAAAAAACAAAAAACATTCTATATCAGCATCAGCAAGCATAGAAATAAAAAAATCTATACTAATGTTCTATATTAACATAATAAAGAGGTAATATTTGTTTGTTTGTTTGTTTGTAGGGGGTAATCTCCGTAACTACTCATATGCTCTTCATGAAATTTTCACATATATTACTGCGGATATGGGAGTGCTACAGGCTGAAAGTTTTTTAAATATTTTTAGTGGTCGTGGCACTCCCATACAAAGTAAATTTTTAATATCATATATATTAAGTACTATGATAGAGAAAGCTTTGCAAATTTGTCTCAGGTCATCTATTATTAACGTGAGTAGTCAGACAAAAAAATGGGTGGGATTAGACAAATGCGCGTGGTGCCCCCACACAAACTTAATATTAAATGTGATATGTCTGAATTACTGTATTAGTGAGAGCCTTGGGATTTTGCGTGAGCCCTTTCGTAACGATTCCGAAGGGGGTGGGGGGAGGGGGAGGGTGTAGCGAAGCACACCGGGTCACATCTAGTAAACTATAAAGGAAAAACTTATATCACCCTAAAACGGTAAACGGTGAATGAAAAAAAAAAGTATTGAAACCTGAAATAAAACGCTGAAAATGTTGTAAACTGTACCCTGTACACAGAAAAATCAAAAGAAAGAAATTATAATTTTGTAAACAGTTATGAAAAAGAAAAGAACTAAAATTCGAAATAAGAAAGAAAGGTGACCTTAGAAAAATAAAAACTAAACCTGATATTTGCATAGAAAACTTAACTATGTATTGAAACGTAAACCCAAATAAACTGTACTAACCATATACTACTAGTGACACCACCCTCATCCTTCCTGGGCAGCAGCTTCATCGGTACCACATCGGAATGCAACACCAGCGATATGGCGATATGAAAGTTGTGCAAAAAAATTAAAAGTGAGCTAATTTTAAAATTGTTCTACTATTAAAAATTTTTTCTACTATTAAAAATTTTTTATTAAAATTTAAAAATTTTCCTAAAAATGAAAAATTTTCCTAAAAATTAAAAATTGTCCTAAAATTAAATAGTGCTAAAAGTCAACTATTGTTAAAACTAAAAATTTCATAAATGAAAATAATTATCCTAAATATGGATAAAATCAAGCTAAATTTAAAAATTCTCCTAAAATTAAAATTATGCTATACTTTAAAATTTTTCTAAAATTAACATTTTCCTAAATTTAAAATTTCCCTAAAATTAAATTTTGCTAGAAATAAAAATTTAAAATTAACCTAAATTTAAAATTATAGAAATATAAGAGATTTTTTTTAAGATTTTTCTAATTAGAATGTAAAAGTTTTCTAAATGTGAGGTTTTCTAATTAAACCAATTTTTTGTCATTAAAAAAATTAGCTAAGTGTAAGGTATTCTAAATATAAAAATTTACCTAAATCCAAAATTTTTCTAAAATTACATAAAAAAGTTTTCTAATTATAAAATTTAAATAAATATATAATTTTCGAAATGTGAAAAGTCGCAAAATATAAAATATTCGAAATATAAAATTTGTATATATATAAAAATTTTCTAATTATTAAAAGAAAAAAATTTTACTAAATATAAAATTTATCTAATCATAAAGTTAAAAATAGAAATGTTGCTAAAATTTTCCTAAAACAAAATTTAGCTAAAATTTTAAAATTCTTCTAAAATTAAAATTAAGCTAAATTTAAAATTTTTTCTAAAATTAAAATTTTCCTAAAATTAAAATTTGGCTATAAATAAAATTTTGCTAAACTTAAAATTTTTCTAAAAGGTAAAATTTTGCTAAAATATAAAAAAAAAAAATTAAATAAGTTTTGCTAAATATGTATAATTAAATTTTGAAACCTTAAATGAAGGTTAAATAAACTGTTATAACCAATGTAGAAAACCAAACCAAATCTTATCATTGCAGTGGGTTACCTCCAATTGAGATGGAGTCGAGGTAACATGGTAGGGAGGGCAAAAGGGGCAGAACACCTCGTCCCCAATCCCAAGGTAAGTATGGCCATCCGTGCCATTTAGCGTCCGTGTTTTTTGACAGTTTTTTTTTTAATCGCACGTGAAAATCTGTAGTGCGGTTTCCCTGGGCCTGAGCAAGACCCCACCCATCCGGCGAGCTAGGCCCCTACGCCAGCACGTGCGACCAGCAAAGGCTCAGGGAAACGGAAGCGGATCTTCCACCAACGCCGCACCATTACAGAAATGGCGCCCAACGTGGGGCCGATAAGTTGATCATTTCGATAACCACGTTGCGCACCATTACATCTCCCCATTTTCACCTTTTTTGCTAAATAACTGGATTACAAATCCACAGATATGCTGTTTTGTCTTTGTAAACTTTAGTTTGCATGAAAGTAAAAATTCCGATTCATAATACAGCTATTCTTGCACAGAAAATATCAGATTTTTATTTCTTATCTATGCATGGAGACAAAATTTAGAACATTTTCAATTATTGTCAATATCCATCCTCGTTGAAGTTGGCGGTTGTGGTTCTTATGAGCTTGTTTTCTTCGTAGGTTGTTCATATTCATGGTCTGAGTCTTCATCATCATCTGAGTTAAACATAATATTCAAGGACATGTTTTCTTCAGCGTATCCACTAATTCCAGTATCATCTTCATCTTCGGTGCTTTAATCTTCAAACTGCATAGTTTTAGAATTCAACCAATAAACCTGCGCAAATAATTGTACACTCGTCTCTGTATGTTATCTCGCTGTACACGGTTATTTCCTAAAACTCCTTCGAAATTAGATGCATTACTTGTGGAGATTTGTTGGTGGAGTTCTAAAACTATGCAGTTTGAAGATGAAAGCACCGAAGATGAAGATGATACTGAAATTGGTGGATACACTGAAGAAAACATGATCTTGAATATTATGTCTAACTCGGATGATGATGCAGACTCAGACCATGAACTATGCGTGAATGTGACTATGTGTGACTGTGCGTGACTACCCCAAAATTAATCTGTAGTCACAACAAGAGTATTGGACAAGTTTAGATATATTTTATAAGGAGGAATGGGGTTGATACACGACAGACAGACAGACAGACAGACAGACAGAGAGTATGAGTTAAAAAAGGAGTTAAAAAACAGAAAAAATATATTTATTAATTTAAACAAGAACGCGTCTATCTATAATATTAATAGGCAAGGCGATTTCTTATAACATGTCCTAGACTCTCAGTCACCAACCGGTCGTGAAAAAAATATAAAATTTTAAAGGTATTTCTTTACAGATATGCACCATCATTACAGATTTGCACCATCTGATACATTTTTTTATTTTTTTTTTTTTGGATTAATGATCATTTAAAGTTGCTCCTAACACATACGTAGAAACAAATTTAAGCTTTAAATAAAAAACTATATAACAAACCCATTTATATATCTTCTATGTGTTCAATAAATATTTATAATGATATTTAATGAATTTTATTTAAAAACTAGCTATTTTTACTCGGTCTTGCCCGCGATCCAAAGGCCTTTGACTTGAAAAATGTTTCACTATGCTTAGCAGGCGCTGAGTACTTAGTGTCCAATGAACAAATTCCTCAAAAAAATTTACTTTCTCCCCAAAAATTTGTATGGGATTGGGGAATTTCTTCATGATGAAAAAAATTCCCTAATGTTTACTTTTTTGGGGAGCAAATTCATTTTTTATTTAAGTTTAAAATTTATTGATTTTTTTAATTTAGAAGTTTTTTAAAAGACGCTACAGCAAAAATACTTCAAAAATAAGCTGCGAAACCGCTTGAATTTTTTTTTTTTTTTAATTTATTTATTTTGTAAACATCAAATATAACGGAATCTTTTGCAAATTAAAAGAACCACAAGTTTTATGAATTGAATTACTTCACTCAATAAATCATCAAACTGTAAAGCCGTTTGATCAACAGGTAATTATTACACATACGTAGATAAACATTATCATAAGACTTTTCACTAAGCTGTGTTCCATGAGCGAGTCGCTTCCGCGTCCGCGCTTTTGGTAGCTACACCCGTGCTGCCGCGCAGTTGTCATCAACTTATTTTAATCGCCAAAATATATTTTTCAGATCATTCCGATATTTTAGTTAAGCTGTGTTTGGCGAGCGCGTCGTGTCGCGTCCGCGCCCCGATTCCGCGCACCGAAATGATGCTATTGAAAAGAATACAGATATTAAATAAATTTGTTGTAGGACAGATATCGAGAGCAGTATGGGGAATTTGTTCATTTCTTTCGGGAACATTTTTTTTTAAAATTTGGAGAATTTGTTCATTATGAAGTTATTCCCCAAAAAAATTGGGGAATAACTTCATTTTTTTTGGGAATTTATTCATCTGGGACTAAGCTAAGCTAATTTTTTCTCTGTATATGCCCACACTCGCTTCCATCGGCCGGATGTTTTCGCCTTATGTGAGTCCCAGTTGAGTGAGGATGCTGATCCACAGGATTTTCATGTACCTGGTTATCACCTTCTATCCCTTTTTTCTTTCCATAGGGGCCTTGCAATGTACATTCGTGACAATGTTGTGTACCAGTTCCAGCAACATTATAACTGTAATGATGCAGAATTTAACTCACTTTGGGTTAAGTTCAAAATCAGGTCACACATTTTACATTTCGGGTTTCTTTACAGAAGCCCAAACATAGAAAGGGAGCATACCTATAATAGCTTCGATGCCTTTCTGAATCCATAACTGGAATCCTAGAGAGTTGCCCGAATAGCGAAATCGTAGTTGCCGACGATTTTAATACTCACAACTCTTCTTGGCTTCACCATTCGAGTCAAACAACTCCCGAAGGCCGTTACGTTGAGCTTTTCGCCGCGCATAACCACTTAGCGCAACTAGTGAATGAACCAACGCACATTCCGTGCATTGAAGGGCAAAGACAGAATACTCTCGACCTTTTTCTAACTTCACACCCTGACAAGTATGAAGTGAAAATACTTGCACCTTTGGCCAACCTTTTCAGCCTTTCATATCGTGCGGGAGTCTTTCCCTCTTGCTGGACGGTTGCTAATGTTCAGCCAATCCCTAAAAAGGGTGCGGCTAATAACCCTGAATATTACCGTCCAATTGCAATCTGCTCTGCGCTCTCAAAGGTGATGGAGAGCATGATCAATTTCCACCTTGTGAACTACCTAGAGGCCAACTCACTTCTTAATGATCGACAGTATGGCTTCCGTAGAAATCGTTCCACGGGAGACCTGTTAGCTCTACTTTCTGAGCGCTGGAGTCGATCCATTCGCAATTTTGGCGAAAGTAAAGTGGTTGCTTTGGATATTTCCAAGGCATTCGACCGTGTATGGCACGGTGCATTGATATCAAAGCTTATTGCATTTGGGGTCGGTAATGACTTCTCTCGATTTATATCGAGTTTTCTCAGAGACCGAACAATACGTGTTGTTATTGATGGGGTCTCATCTAATGAGTTTCAGCTTAATTCAGGGGTACCTCAAGGTTCCGTTCTTTCTCCTTCTCTTTTCCTTATCTTTCTGAACGACCTTCTTGGCCAGCCTTTTAACTCTATATACTCTTTCGCAGATGACAGCAGCATTTGTCATTCATTTTCCTTTAATTGTAGGCCAAGCCTCTTGGAGGTTGGGGGCAAAAGGCGGACAATGAATGACACACTCAATCAAGACCTCTTAACAATCTCCAAGTGGGGTAAAGCGAATAGGGTTGATTTTAATGCGCTGAAGACCCAATGTTTTATGTTGACCCATAGAGCCATGGAGTCAACAATGTCATCTGTATATATGGGTGGTATAGGTATTGAGGAAACGGATACACTTGATGTTCTGGGCATGAGAATTCAATGTGATGTTCGTTGGAACGAGCATGTTTTTCAAGTGTCGAAAGAAGCATTTAAGTGTCTTGGTTTTCTAAAACGGTATAGAAATTACTTCACTCCTTCTGATCTCCTTAAAATCTATACCACTTACATCCGACCGAAAATGGAATACAACTCCCATATACGGGCAGGGGCTTCGAAGTCTATTTTGGAGCTACTGGACCGTGTGCAAAGGAGGGCGTTGGCGCTCGTCAATGACAGTAGGGTATCCAATTCTATTGATTCATTGGAACACCGTCGGAATGTGGGTTGTGTAGCGCTGTTCTATAGATATTACCATGGGAAATGTTCTTCTGAGATTAGCGAACTTATTCCAAGTGCCCGAATTTCGGTTCGCTCTACCCGCTTCTCTAGTAGATCACAACCGTTTGTAGTCTATTGTCCAGTTGACCGCACAACGCATTACAGAGAGAATTCGTTTATCAGTCGAACTAGCCGTATGTGGAATAAACTCCCCGCAGAGGTCTTTCCCGACAGTTATAATCTAATAAAATTTAAGTCAAATATCCATAAACACTACTCCCTCTCTCCTCCTTCCCATAACCTATTGTCCTTAAATAAACACAATGCACTGAATTTGTAGGGGGCATCCCCTGAGTGTTGGTTAACATAAAAAAAAAGCGCTCGGCACTTGCTTACCATTACAACTAACTATGTTTATGGTGTCCTATGGTGTCTAAAGGTTACGAATTTTAGTTATTCTAGAGCTTTGGGATATACAACATTTCTGGTTTTTCTTCTGGTGCATATACGAAAATATTATACTCTGGAGCAGGCAACATAAAAATTTCTATGAGAAAAACAGTCGTTTAAGGAGTTTCAGGTTCCCTGGATTCAGCCTGTCTTAACCGCTGAATTTCTAGACGCATTTGAGTAGATTCAGGCATTTCCGCTTCTCGACAGATATTGAGATCAGTATGCAAATTTTCACTTAAATAAATATTTAACAAAATTAACTAAATAAAAATATGTAAAAATTTAAGAACGAATTTCTTTATTTCGTTCTTTTAAAAAATGGGGAATTTGTTCATTTCTTTTGGGGACCGTGCGTACCAAATTTCAGAGAAATCCGTTGAAAAATACAAATTTGTATAGCGAACAAATATACCAAAAAATATAAATTAACCTGTATACAAAAAGTGGGCGTAAAAGTAGGCATGGCCTTTCCCAGAGTACAGAGATCGTGCGTACCAAATTTTACAGAAATCCGTTGAAAAATAAAATTTTTTATAGCAAATAAATATACCAAAAAACAGAATATGAATTTTGTATGAAAAGTGGGCGTAAAAGTAGGCGTGGCTGGTAAGAACAAATATACAAAAAAACAGAAAATGAACTGTTTACAAAAAGCGGACGTAAAAGTAGGCGTTGCCGGTAAGAATCATATGACGATCTTCCCGGAATACAGAGATCGTGCGTATCAAATTTTATAGAAATCCGTTGCAAAATAAAAATTTTTATAGCGAACAAATATACAAAAAAAACAGAAAATGAATTGCAAACAAAACGTGGGCATAAAAGTAGGCGTGTCCGGTAAGAATCATATGGGGACCTTCTGGCAACCCTTTATTTCTTGCTTAGTTTAGTGTGCACTTCATCATGGATAGAACTATTATTAAAGACATTTTGAGAATGGCAAACTGTTTATGGGAACCAGAACCACTTTCTTTACAGTAAAAGATTGCAGAATTTATTAGTCAGTATTATTCACTTTGAAAAGAAGGGACCAAAAATCAATGTCAAAGTATTTTAGAAGAAATATATGAAATTTTTAAGCAATAATGGGTTTAATATGTTAACTTTCAATGTAAGATCACTTACTGGAGTGAGTTGTAGTTAGATTTTTTTAATTTAAATCGCAATATTTATACCCTATACCACTATGTGGTTTGGGTATAATGACTTTGTGCTGCTGTTTGTAACTACCAAAAATATTTGACCTAGACCCATCTTTTATTATACCGATTGAATCACAATCACTATCTGATTCGATTTAACGATGTCTGTCAGTGTGTCCGTCCGTCCGTCCGTCCGTCTGTGTGTCCATGTAAACATTTTAATCAAACTGCAGGTCGCAAATATGAATCTATTTTGACGAAATAAGGTATATAAGCATGGAATGAACGCTGCTGAAATTGGTGAAAATCGGTCCATGTTCAGACCTAGCCCCCATACGAATGACCCCTATGAAATCGACATAAATTGCCATACGATCCAAATTATCACATAGATCTTACTCAAATTGGGTTTGTATGCATTTATTACATCCATTAATGAGTAGTCCAAAAATTATTCCTATGGGACAACCCTTACTCGTAGGCCCCATGTAGAGCTGCTTCCCGATCTGCACTTAAATCTATCAAAAAACAAAAATATTGCACTGATTCTTTTCAAATTTTGTTTGTATATATTTTGCAAAATACAAGAGCCTATACCAAACATGATCAGGATCAGTCCAATTTTAGGCCTAGTGCCCATATAGATATAGCATCCGATATGAAGTTTTTCATATCTGCAACCAAAAAAAATTAATAAAAATCATACTCAAATTTGGTTTATGCTTATTTTCTATATCCAGATAGTCGGGCCTAAGAGATAGGTTCTCTAAACGCATGGTATAGGGTATCGTATAGTCGGTCTAGACCGACTATAATTTTCTTACTTGTTTTTATATTGAATTTATTCAAGAAACCGATTTACAGAATAATAAACAGTTAGTTTAATTTTATAGGGACAATAGTGCCCAAGGTGTTGGTATAGCGATTAGAAACAGATATAACTCTTTCACGACCAAACCTAAACTGCTGGAGAATTTCCATTTTTTTTGTGGGGTCGTACTTAACGACGCAACATTTGGAAATAAAAGTGTAGCCAAAAATATTTTTTTTAAATTCCTTTAAGGAAAAAATCCATGGGCCATATATCCCATTGGTCATCAACTGTCAAAATTAGCAACTAATTTACTCCGCTCAAAGCAAGTCAGTGATTTGTGTTTTTTTTTTTTAATTTTTAAATAAATAACTCTAGCTTTGGTTTTGTATATGCTGTACATTTCTAAGTATAGATCACAGAGAATCGATTATTACTTTGTTAGTTTGTTCTGAAAATGGAAAGGAAAATCATTCCTTTTGTAAAAAACTTTTTGTTTCACAAAAAACTGTAACTGCTTCGAAGATTACCAAAATTCATTTTATATTTTTGAGATATTTAGAGCTAATCTTTTTCTAAGTCTTTTTATTTATAGTTTAATTAACTGTTGATTTAGTATTATAAATTTGTATTTGAATTTAATAAAAATATAAAACATCTTTTTTAACCTTTACTGAATTTTACTGAATTATAATCCGATTCCAAATACTTTGGTGTTTCTGAAAACCATAAATACTGGTCCATGTTATATCAAAATTTGTTTTCGGTTCAATAGCGTCCGAATTAATGACATTCAAATATAATAAAAAAAAAACACAATTTTCGGAATTTGGGGTCACCGTCTTAGGTCGTGAGAATACATTGTTAGTTTTTTTACAACACTTGGAAACATTAAATTAACCTTATTCGATATCTTTATACTTACATATGTTAACATAACATAACTATGATTATTATACATGTACACATTATATATATCAGTTTTTTCCGAATGCACCCCAATTTTCAGTTTTCATTTTATTGTACACAATATTTCTTTATTACTCTGCGAATTCAATAAAAGTTATAAGACGTAAAACATTGTATACCTCTAAAAAGGTCGTCTTTTATTGGTAGCGCGAGTTAAGTCCAATGGAACACTGAACTCAACAGATTCCATCGAACTTGAAAACCCTATATCTAGCATAAGAATAAATTACCAAGAATAAAATAAATACCATATTATTAAAATTATAATTTTTAATAACTAGAACAAAGTGTTAATAAACTTTGTATTAATAAAATTGTTTACTCAATAATTATTTCAGTTCATCATTTAAAATGAAATAAATGTCAAACTAACAGAATTATAATTTTAAACGAAAACAAAGTGTTAATAAACTTTCATATGGAAACTTACTTCATTCATTGAAACTTGATACCTTTGTTTTCGTCATTAAACTAGAACAAAGAGTTAATAAACTTTGTATTGAAATTTTGTTTATTCATTTCAATCATTTAAAATAAAATAAATGTCAAATCACCAAAATTACAGTTTCAAAACGAAAACAAAGTGTCGATAAACTTTCGTATGAAAAACTCACTTTGTTTTCGTCATTTACTTCCTACAAAATACAATATTGTTTTATGACCAACCAATTAAACGTTCTATAAAAGAAACCAATAGCATAAGCATATTTTTTTATTGAATATTTATAGTTTTAGATTAAGAATATTTTTGTATAAAAATATAGCAAACAATAAAGTAAAGGGCAGTTCATATTAACATTCCAACCAAATGTATTCGTGGACTTTCATTTAACTGGCGCAGTCGGCAAACAAATCCAAAAGATATTCTGAAGAATATCCCTATTTGGTCGCGACGCTATCTAAAAGAAATTAATGAAGATATTCTAAAGAATATCCTTTTTTAAAACAAAGAAACATTAGTGAAAATTGTCTAAAGAATATCCTTTTTTTAAGAAAAAAAAAAAAAAAAGTGAAACATTAGTGAAGATATTCCAAAGAATATCCTTTTTTGAAAAAAAATAACATTTGTTAAAATACTGAAGATATTCTAAAGAATATCCTTTAAAAAAAAAAAAAAAAATATATATTTGTGAAAAATTTTAAGATATTCCGAAGAATATCATTTTGAAAACAAAGAAGAAAAAAGACTAAAGAACTTATTTTTCGTTACGGTTCGAGTTTGTGAAGGAACAGTGAATTGTGTCTAAACTCCAGGGAGATGCCTAAAGATACGGAGAAAACTGAAACACCACAGTTTAAACCATACTTCAACATATTACAAAGCAACGATATACTCAACACAATGACATCAACATCATCAACAGCAACACTAACTTCTGCTCCAACACAAACATCAGCACCCACAGCAGTGCCAACAGAAACATCATCGTTGGGTCCGATTCCAATTTCTATCCTTTTGAAGGAAGTAGATAGAATAAATGTTTTCACTGGAAAAGATCGAGACTATGACATATCATCATTCATCAAGGAAGTCGAAATCTTCCTACGAATTTTTCAAGATGGTGAAATGGAGGAATATATATACCATCGCTGCATACTTAAGAAGATACAGGGAGAAGCAGCCAATATAATTCGAGGTTTAACCGATAAATCATGGCAGAACGTGAAAAATGAGCTATTAAAGGTGTTCGGCATCAGGGAAAGCTACACCCAACTATACCATAGAGCACTATCAACAAAAAACAATGATGTAAGTCAATTATATAATAATTTAAAAATAATATTAGATAAGTTGAATACAAAATACGAACAAGATTCATGTAAACCATTAGAATTCAACCCAAATATAAACGAATCAATGATTTTTCGAACTTTTGTTAATGGTATACCTCCGCATTTGGCAAGTGTTATATATAGCCGAAATATTAATACTATTCGCGAAGCATATCATTGTTTACAGGAATGCGACATGATCAGGGAAAATAATCGACATTCTAGAAATACTAATCAAAATATTAAATACACTAACCAAAATTCTACCCATAATTATTCCGAACCTCACCAAAGGCAAAATTTTCGACAAACAAATTTTAGACCGAGTAGACAGAATTTCCCAGACCAACGGACACAAGGTTTTTCTTGTCACCAAACACAAAACTTTCCAAATTCAAATCGACAAACACAAGGTTTTGATAATCGGCAAGGGCAATATTCAAACGTAATTCGAAATTCGCAACAGTTCCGACAATCTAATCAGTCGCGACAAAATTCTGGTCAACATCGACATAATGTTGAACCGATGGAAATAGATCATATTGAACAGAGTGAAATTGTTCCGAATGAGGAAGCAAATTTTCGTTCAGCCGAAAAGAAAACGGTTTACCGATAGTACAATTAACTATTGGTAATTCCAAGATAAGATGTTTGATTGATACTGGATCAACCACATCAATATTAAATTGTAATGCACTTCCTAGTTATGAACGTATAAAATTAAGAAAACCATTAACTTTCTCAACTCTGGCAAGCAAAGTAGTTATAAGTGAGGAAATTGTCACGGAAATCCCAGAAGAGTTTTCCGATAATAATTTTATGGCTTGGAAATTGTTGAAATTGACTAATAATAGATTTGATGGAATAATTGGTAATAATATATTGAAACCTTTAGGTGCAAAAATTTGTTTAGAAGAACGGTATATTCAGATTAATGATAGAAAAATTTTTTTTACAAATTCATTTCCTTGCTGTTATAACGAGATTCATGCATTGGAATTTTTAGATGTCAATAAGGAGAACATTAAAAAACTTTTTAGAGTCGACATGAATTCCGAAGAAAAAGAGTTTCTTCGTGATCTCATAAGTAAAAATAGCGACTTGTTGTTTCATGAAGGTGATTCACTTACTCATACTCATGAGATAAGACATTCCATAATTACTACTACAGATAAACCTGTATACTCTAAAATATACAGATATCCCAAAATACATGAAGACGAAATTAACAGGCAGATCCAAGAAATGTTACAACAGAAAATAATTGTGGAAAGTAACTCTGCCTATAATTCTCCTATCTGGGTTGTTCCAAAGAAAATGGACCAATCGGGCAGGAAGAAGTGGCGCATTGTTGTTGACTACAGAAAATTGAACGAGATAACGGTGGACGACAAATTTCCAATACCCAATATAGAAAATATATTGGATAAATTGGGAAAATCTACTTATTTTACAACATTGGATTTAGCCAAGGGTTTTCACCAAATTCTCATGAATACAAACGATAGAAAAAAAACAGCTTTCTCGACTCCCTTGGGACATTTTGAATACAACAGGATGCCCTTTGGATTAAAAAATGCTCCAGCAACCTTTCAACGTCTTATGAACTCGGTACTTAGAGAATATATTAATAAAATTTGCGTTGTTTATTTAGATGACATTTTAATTTTTAGTACATCATTAACAGAGCATGTACAGAGTGTCAACAAAATTTTTCAAAAATTACGAGAGCATAATCTGAAGATACAGCTCGACAAATGCGTTTTTTTGGCGAAGGAAACTGAATACCTTGGTCATGTTCTGAGCGAGGAAGGTCTAAGACCTAACCCAAATAAAATTGATGCAATTCAGAAGCTAAAGCTTCCTGAAACAACTAAACAGATAAAATCTTTCTTAGGAGTTACGGGGTACTACCGAAAATTTATTAAAGACTACGCAAAAGTTGCACAAGGATTAACTAAATATCTAAAGAAGAATACGAAAATTAATCTCAACGATCCTAATTATCATGATTCCTTTGAAAAATTGAAAAAGTTGATCATTAACCCACCGATACTTAAGTATCCAGATTATTCAAAAAAATTTAAATTAACTACTGATGCAAGTGGTTATGCTGTAGGTGCCGTATTGTCTCAGGAAAATCATCCAATTGCCTATGCAAGTAGAACATTGAATGACCACGAGAGGCATTATGCGACTGTGGAAAAAGAATTGCTGGCTATTGTTTGGGCAGTAAACTACTTCCGTCCATATCTATATGGCAGGCAATTTGAACTATTTACGGACCATCAACCATTGGTTTGGCTTCAATCCAAAACCAAGGGTAAAGATATAAACCAAAGACTCCAGCGTTGGCTGTTGAGGTTGGGAGAGTATGATTTTAAAATAAGTTACATCAAGGGTAAAGAGAACGTTGTAGCCGATTTTATGAGCCGTATAAATGCACCAAATGATATTGTTTTCATGGCAGATGATCAAATGAGTGTGGCTGCAACTATCCATTCTCAACAGGAAGAATTGAATGATCATTTTTTTATTTTGGACACAGTCGTTAATAGATTTGAGAAGCAAATAATACTAACTGATAACAAAACTAATGAAACTCAAATCATTGACGGCAAACATAAAATTTTTTTAAACACTAACGATATCATAACCGGTACAATGACCGATATAATTAGAAGGAATATAACTATCAAGAGAAATTTGAAGATAGGTATTTACACCGAATTGTCTGATCATTTGTACAATAAAGTACAATTAAAGCTAATTGAAATATTCGGTAACTCAATAAAATTTGTCCGATGTGTTTATCACGCTAAAGATATGCTGAATGAGGATGAATTGTATAGATATATAGCAAAATACCATAAAAATGAAACAGGTCATGCAGGAATTAACGAAAATTATTGTGGTTTGAAAACTAAAATTTATTTTAACAATCTTAAACATTTTATTCAGAAATACGTTAATAATTGTAATGTTTGCAACAAATCCAAATATGATAGGAAACCAATAACACCAAAATTTCATGTCACAGAAACACCAAAAGATGTTAATGAAATAGTACATATGGACGTATATACAAATAAGAAACACAGTTTTTTATCTTTCATTGACAAATTTTCAAAATACGCAGTTATGTTATATTTGGAAGACAGAAATAGCTGTACAATAGTAGAGAAAATTAGACTCTATATATCAATGAGAGGTAAACCAAACAAAGTAGTTACAGACAACGAATTCGCATCCATCAATGTAAAGAACTTTTTACGAGAGGAAAATATTACAGTTCATTTCACCAAACCTAACAACCATACAGGAAATGCAGATATCGAAAGATTACATAGTAGCATATCAGACAAGTTTAGAACATTAGAATTTCAACGATCAGAATTATCAGTACAAGAGCGAATGTATAAATGTGTTGAATGGTATAATAAATCCATTCACTCAACAACGATGAGCAGACCATTTGATGTAATACAAGGAACAATAGATAAAATAAAATTATATAATCGATTAAAAGACTTTAAGGATAAAATTATAACAAAAAGAAATTTGAATAGGGAACAATTTAATTATGACAAACCAGAAGCATATGTGAAAAATTATAAAGCTTTAAGACATAAATACGAACCTCGTTATAGAAAACTGAAAGTAGATAATATCCACCCAACTAACATCAAACGTCCCTTTAAATTTGCAGATTCACTGGATATTACGGCTTACGATTCTAATCCTACTAATATCACCGGTAATGAATAACTTATTGATTCAACCTATAAATGAAGGCAACAGTGGATATACGGAAATTAAGTTGGACAATGTAACAATGGTCGAAGCATATACAACGATAGTTCACACCATTTATCTAAGTGAAATCCAGGAAATAATTAGCCACATTGAAAATAGTATACAGCAGTCTAACATAAATAAACAAGTCTTACAAGCTCAGCTTAACAGGGTTATAATAAAGTTTCGTACTCTACAATTGAATAGAGGTAAAAGAGGTTTAGCTAATGTTTTGGGATCAGGTCTGAAATGGATGGCAGGAACTATGGACGAAGAAGATAGGGAAACAATACAGAATCATTTACAAATTATAGATAACAATAATCATAATATAATAGAAACCGCAAACAAACAAATAAAAATTACAAATCATTTCAATGAAACACTAACTAACTTAAAACACACTATTGAATCGGATAGAGATATTATTCTGGCAAAAATCAATTCAATAGACAAAAATAACTTAGATATTTTTTCACACATTTTTTATCTTGATTTGGTGCTAAAGATTAAAACATTGGACGAACAGATTGAGCATATACAAGATAATATTATTGCAGCTAACCACAATCTTATGACTAACAATATACTAACACCAGAGGAAATTAATGATTTAAATATTGATTTCAATAAATTACAACAAATACAATTAACAGTTGCTAAATACCGGAATGAACAAATTGTATTTTTTATAAAGATACCACTAAATATTATTACAGTCCCAAAATCATTGATTATGCCAATTAAAAACAAGGAAGGTTTTGAATTAGATATAAGAATACAAGAAATTGTTATTATCAATAATACTGTTTACAATTACAATAACGAACAAAATATTTCCAATCTAAAAAAATCAAACCTATGTATTTTTAGTAATAAGCAAAAGTGTTACAAAATTCTCAATAATAAAGAAGAAATTTTAGAGGTTGAACAGGGAATGGTGCTTCTAAAGAATGTAAATGGTGCAAAGGTAGAAAGTAACTGCGACAGCAGGAAATTAGTTTTAAGTGGAAATCAACTTCTTACATTTAATGATTGCAAAATAAAAATTGATGGCAATATTTATGAAAATAAACAAAAAGAATATAAAACCAGTTTTGCATTATCACCAAATTTAAATTTAAATAATATGGAAACAACCATTTCTTTGGATCAAATAGCTATAAATGAAGTGGAACATATAAAAACCATAGAAGAATTGAAATATCATAAAGCAATACATTTTAATTCAATAATTGGTAATTATTTTCTAACTATCTGTATTGCAATTATATGTTTAACTTTTATAATCATAATTTATAAGAAATACAAAAAATCTCTTAAGAAAATCCAGGAGAATTTTCAATCTAAGGAGGGAGGAGTTAAGTCCAATGGAACACTGAACTCAACAGATTCCATCGAACTTGAAAACCCTATATCTAGCATAAGAATAAATTACCAAGAATAAAATAAATACCATATTATTAAAATTATAATTTTTAATAACTAGAACAAAGTGTTAATAAACTTTGTATTAATAAAATTGTTTACTCAATAATTATTTCAGTTCATCATTTAAAATGAAATAAATGTCAAACTAACAGAATTATAATTTTAAACGAAAACAAAGTGTTAATAAACTTTCATATGGAAACTTACTTCATTCATTGAAACTTGATACCTTTGTTTTCGTCATTAAACTAGAACAAAGAGTTAATAAACTTTGTATTGAAATTTTGTTTATTCATTTCAATCATTTAAAATAAAATAAATGTCAAATCACCAAAATTACAGTTTCAAAACGAAAACAAAGTGTCGATAAACTTTCGTATGAAAAACTCACTTTGTTTTCGTCATTTACTTCCTACAAAATACAATATTGTTTTATGACCAACCAATTAAACGTTCTATAAAAGAAACCAATAGCATAAGCATATTTTTTTATTGAATATTTATAGTTTTAGATTAAGAATATTTTTGTATAAAAATATAGCAAACAATAAAGTAAAGGGCAGTTCATATTAACATTCCAACCAAATGTATTCGTGGACTTTCATTTAACTCGCGTGCTAAATCCACAATCATCGACATTTTTCAACATACATGTGGCGTTTTTTTTTTTTGTATGGTCTGAAACTATCCTCAGTCGACTCAAGTCAGCTTTAAAAAAATCGGTTGGAAAATGTGGAAAATATAAGAAAAAATAAAAATGGGACATATATGTCCCATTGGTCGTGAAAGGGTTAATTGCTCAAGACTAAATATACCAGGTGTGGGTTCTAAAAATATTTTTCTGACGATAAAAGTGTTGGTGAAAGGTTTGGAAAAAAATTTGTTGTTGGGTTGTGTTTATCTTCCATGCAATCACTCTCAGTCTAAAATAGTTGCTGGACTTTCAATAATAGTGAACTTTTCTTAAAATTACGATGGAACTTTTATTGGTAATGATTTTTATGCTAAGAATGTTTTTTGGGGTGATACATTTAATAGTTCAAATGGTAATATTTTTTTATAATTGGCTTTTAAATATTTCTAATGATTTAATTCGAAACTCTAATTCTATTCCTTCTTTCTCAAATGGATCTTCGTTTCTGGAACATTTTCTTGTTTTCTCAAATTTACTTAATTCTTATAATCTGAATTTTAAGATTTTTACCTCAATTAAGAATACTAACTGGATCAATTTTAATAAAGGTGTGATTCAGGAGCTTTGAAATAATTCTCCGGATTCGTCAAGAAACTTAGAAAATATTGAAATTGATATCTTTTTTGAAAAGTTTAAGTTTTTAATTTAACCGATTTACACTTGGAGAAGATTAGATTAGAAACTGGATGATTCTTTGTTTCAGAGAACGTCAAACACTTGTCCAAAATTAATTTCAGTTGGCAGAAAAATATGAAAAAGTTATACAAAACACTTAATCACGGACACATGGATTACGTTTTACTTTCCAACCTAATTGAGTTAAATAATTTTATTAAAAGGCAAGTTGATCTTGAACAATTTCAGCTGTTGGTGGGAACATTTAAAATATTAAGCCAGGGCCAAATGCGTATAAAAAGATAAACAAAATTTTATGGTACAAAAGAAATGAGTGCTTAAGAAAACTGTTTGATAGTGTTGTTATAGAGGATGAAACACAGAGATTAATTAGGTTAACTTAAAATTTTTCCTACATTTATAATGGCTCTGTTCCTATTAGAGATGTTTCTAATGTATATGACGTTGCAAACAAAACAATTTCTAGTGCCCAGGGAAATTTATTTTGTTTTAATTCCATCTTTTCTGTCTAGTACCCAAAACAATCCGAGACTTGTAATTTTAGCTGAATTACTACTTATAGTTAAGGATATTAATAACAAAAAAATTTCGTGCTTAGACAATATTTCCAATTTCATTATTAAAAAACTTCCAACAAAAGCTTCTGAATTTCTATTGGTGATATTTAGTCTCTGCATTTATAACTCATATTCCCGAAATAATAAAAAATTTTAAAGAAAAATCCTATTCAAAAGGAACCAAACAGTTTTGAAATTAATAATTTAAGACCCGTTCCATTACTCT
Organism: Cordilura impudica; assembly: GCA_963682025.1. Classification (NCBI taxonomy): domain Eukaryota; kingdom Metazoa; phylum Arthropoda; class Insecta; order Diptera; family Scathophagidae; genus Cordilura; species Cordilura impudica. Next base: position 36,293,544 of record OY821518.1, on the reverse strand, counting down.
CAAATTTAGGAAAATTGATTGAAAATATGTTTTGTCGAAAAATGGATATTGGAATATTGAGCCATTTTTTCCAGAATTGCAGTTCAGTTTTAAAAAAGGTTATTCTTCTTGAGATGCTATGTTGAAGTTTGAAGATGTTATTAATCACCTTTGCATTAAGCATTTCACGGTAGCAGTTTCTTTTGATGTGGCAAAAGCATTCAACTATGATTATCTCTTCCGAATTCTCACTAAAATGATCCAGATTGGTTTTGACTCCAATTAATTTCTAGCATAAATTTTTTATCCAACTCAATGGAAATTCTCCGGGTTTTGGGGATATTAGTTGTGGCGCACTTGGCTGAAATTTGGATTTCATTGGCAAGAAGTTCAATTTTGTTCCCACCGATTTTTGAAATTTTAACGTCATTTCGTAGCTCATATATTCAAATTAATGCATCCAGAAAATTAGGTTAAACCATTGCTAATTATGGGCGTGGCACGCTGTCAAACTCAACTCTTTTTTTAATTTCAGAAAAAGGTGATTTTTTTTTTTGATTTGATTTTACCGTCGTTAGTGACCTGCGGTCTTCTTTACACGGTTGGTAGGATTGTTTTAGCCGTCGTAAGTGGTCACAATCATCCCGTTTAATATTAGGGTGTTCTGAAATATTTATTAAACTATTTTAATTGTTTCAAATTTCAACTTTAGTGGAATAGAACTTCTAGGGAACAATAGTGAAAAAGAAACGTATATTACCCGGAAAAAAGTGAAAGTGTCCTCTTTAACACTATGTATACTTGTGCACCCGTGAAGATCCGGCGGTAGAACACTTTTTTCATTTTAATGAAATTACTAAAAAAAAATTTCAAATTACTGTATTTTAAACAGCCATATAAGTATACAATACAAATATACCGTTCGACTCAGAATCACTTTTTGAGTCGATTTAGCAATGTCCGTCCGTCCGTCTGTGTGTCCACGTAAACTTTGTAATCAAACTACAGGTCTCAAATATGAATAGATTTTGATGAAATTTGGCATATAAACCTTTATTGGCCATAGGATGAACGCTGTTGACACTGGTGAAAATCGGTCCATGTTCAGACTTAGTCCCCATATAAAAGACCCCCTATGAAATCATTATCATATACATCTCAGTCAAATTGGGTTTATATGTGTTTATTACACCCATTTATCAGTAGTCCAGAAATGATCCCTATAAATATATATATAAATATAGCAGCCTTCATATCCGAAAGCAAAAAAGACTTGCCTCTCAAATTTGGTTTGTGTCTCTTTTCCATACACCAAAGAGGTAGGAATTTAAGCGCATGGACTAGGCAAGGCCTGGGCAAACTTTTATAGTCAAGGGCCGCACGGTTATCTAAATTGGAATAATGAGCAGCTAATTAAAATGCATATCATATAGAATAAAAAAAAATTGTATTTTATTAATAAATGCTAGTATGAAAAATATAGAATTAACAAATAAGTAATTATTTTAATGAGATGAATGTAACTGCTTCGAGGATGCCATCATGTTCTCGATATCTGGTTCAAGTTTTGTTGTAGAAATCCTTAAAACTGCTTTCAAATGTGCATCTGTAATAGATGTTCATACAGAGTTATTATTGACGTTCATAATGGAAAATTTTGTTCACTTATATAAGTTGAAGCAAAAATAACTAGCATTTTACTGGCAAAATCTCGAATTTTTGCATATTTGTTTGAATCGAGAGAACTATAAGAACTTAAGATCAGGATAACATTGCAAATCTATTATTTCTAGTTGAATTTCACTCGGAACTTTATCAATTTCAATACAAAATGGATCCCTAACTATTGACAAACTATATTCAAGTTTTCGAAAGTCACCAAATCTGCGCGTAAATTCTTCATTTAAAATTGTTGTAGTGCAATTATATTCTTTAAATTTCTCTTCAGGTATACTGGTAACTGTTTTCAAAGCTGGGAAGTGATCCAAATTTTTATTTGATAAATGCTGCGAAAATAGCCGCAACTTTAACCGAAATGAATTTAGGCTAACTATCATTTCATGAGCATACAAATTTTTTCCTTGCAATGCGGTGTTAAATACTTTAAGATGAGTCATAATATCGAGGGTGAATGCAAAATATAAAAGCCAATCAGGATCTTTTAATTCTGGAAAATTTTTATTATTAATCATTTTCAAAAAGATAACTAAATCATTTTCAAGATCCCATACTCGACTTAGCACCTTACACAAGCTTAAACATTGAACTTGACTGTGATACAGCACGTCTGTATACTCTGATTCGATCTCTTGTAGAGAATTAATAAATTGCCTATGAATAAGGCCCCTAGATTGGATATAATTAACGAGTTTAATTACGGTAATAGTGACGTGTTCCACTTTTAGTACTTTCTTGCACAATACCTGTTAGTGAATAATACAGTGTATTGGTATAATGTTGTGATTTGGACAATTTTCTTTTATTTTGTCCTGAATTCTCTTCAATAATCCAATGTTTGGACCTGTTAAGCTTGGCGCTCCATCAGTCGTAACACTTATAATTTTACTCCAGAGCAAGTTATATTTCACTAAACAATTTTCAACTTTTTCGGATATATCAGCTCCAGTTGTTTGTCTTTTCAGCGATTCCATTTGTGGAGAGCAGCATCGTAACATACACACCACAGCGAATAGAAACATACCGAACTCTACGTATATAACTAGCTTATAAGAAATAAGTCAGTCTTATGTTAGCTTTCAACCAGACAAGTTGTGATTGAAATAAAGTGCTATTAAACTAACTTTAACTGTTTCATTTTGGAAGTTAGGAATAGGTAGGTTGGTACATTGGCGACGAGGATGGGATCCTGCTTGGCGAGAACATCGAATAGTTAATTAATTTGAATGGAAATTTTAGTGCATAATTTTTTTTTTCTTCTTCTTATTTTCTCTTGCAATAATAAAAAAAAAAAAAAGAAAAAAACAGCGAGTTAAAGTGAGAATTCGTTACTTAATGTAAATCATCTACGGTGGACGACAAATGTAAGATAGTGAATAAAAAGGAGGAAAGGAAAACGTCAAATTAGTAGGTATGTCAAAAGAAAATATGAAAACGGAAGGAAAAAATAGATACATACATATTTTTTTTTACGTTTGCAGGTCATTGGATTGATCGAGATAATTGAAGCACATTAGATTGTGGCGTAAAGGAAAATAAACATTAAATTGTAAATTGGAACGACACATTAAATTGTGGCCTGAAGACACATTAAATTGTGATTTTGTTGAACTCTTTATATTGGGTGCGGGTGATCCATTTAATTGGGACATAAATTTTTAATATTCAGGCATAAAGGAAATACATTTAATTGTGAATTAGTAAACAATAATTTGTTTTGCGTTACAGATCGGTTGAAACACATTAGATTGTGTAATAAGATGACTGAGATAAGACCATTTCTTTGCGAGAATATAGAAAAATCGTTATTACGTAATGAGTGGGAAAGATGGCTCCGGTCTCTCTCTTTATACCTTCAATCTGAAGATATAAAAGATGTGGTAAAGAAAAAGAATAAGTTGCTTCACCTTGGTGGCCCACAATTGCAAGAGGTGGTGTTTAATATTCCAGGTGCCTTAGTAGAATACGATGAGAAGGAAAATAATGATGTTTTTCAAGTATTAGTCGACAAATTATATGCATATTTCTCACCGAAGCGAAACTCAACATTTGAAAGGCACTTATTTAGAGATCTTACTCCGGCAGAAGGAGAAGATTTTAATAAGTTTTTGCTGCGTCTTAGGCATCAGGGATCAAAATGCGATTTTGGGGCCACTAAAATTGAAATGAAGGAAATCAGTATAAAGGATAAGACAATTAACTATTGGCCACCAATCGATTTAAAATAAAGGCTTCTGGAAATAGAGCAAAGTTTGGATGACGTCATTTCGGCCTGTCAGATTCATGAGCAGATTAATAAACAATCGCAGAGCATGTTGGCAAAGGCAGAATGTGAGACGGTAAATCGAGTGGCTACGAAATCTGAGTGGACCAAGCGTGTCGGTGATGAATGTGGGAGATGCGGTAACAAGGGGCATTTGAGTAATGATTATAGCTGTCCAGCCAGGAAGGTGAAGTGCAACAAATGCGGGTTAATTGGACATTTTGCTCGAAAATTCAAAACTAAAAACTATAAACGTAAAAGCGATGAATACGAATATGGCAACTCGAAACAGCGCCGGATTCAGACGTCAAGAGTTAGATGCATTGAAGAAAAAGATTCCAAATCTGAGATGGAATCTCGCGATTTTGACTATTTCAGGATTGACAATACATTAACAATGGACGAAATGATCCAATGCCAGTTAGGAGGGTATGTTATTTCGATGATAATAGACTCTGGATCACGTTTTAACCTTCTTAGCCAAAAAAATTGGGTGGTGCTCCAAAGCAACGGAGCAGTATTGTTGAATATTCGTACGCATTCCGTAAACCAATTTAAGGCATATGCCGCAAATCAGCTATTGAAAATACTATCTGTTTTTGAAGCACCTGTATCAGTGGGAGAAGGCGCAGAAGTGATTGCCACGTTCTATTTAATTGAGAACGGAAGTCAGTCACTTTTGGGTCGTGATACGGCAATCCAACTAAAAGTATTAAAGTTGGGGCTACACACAAGTCAGGTGGATCGTGATACAAAGATGATACCTTTCCCGAAAATTAAAAATGTAATGATAAAATTAGCCATAGATCCCACGGTGAAACCGGTCCAACAGCCTTTACGTCGGATAGCAATTGCTATCGAAAATAAAGTAGAAGACAAAATAAATGAGGCGCTGACACAGGACATTATAGAACCGGTTTCTGGACCGAGCTCATGGATTTCTCCAATTGTTGTTGTTTTCAAGGAGAATAAGGAAATTAGACTATGCATTGACATGCGACGGGCCAATAAAGCTGTACTTCGAGAAAATTACCCATTACCGACTTTTGATATTTTCATGACCAAATTAAGAGGAGCCAAATTGTTTTCCAGACTAGATTTAAAATGGGCATATCACCAATTAGAGCTTCATGAATCGAGTCGGGATATCACCACATTTATAACTCACAAGGGACTTTTCCGCTAAAAGAGACTGATGTTCGGAATCAGCTCGGCACCCGAAATTTTTCAGCGGATAATGGAAGAACTGTTGGCTCCGTGTAGTAAGACCGACGCACAGTGGCGCCATTTGAGTTTTTTCGTCGCAAAAATCATATCTTTTGAACCGAATAACATAATTGAACAGTTTAAACAGCATATGATAGATAACTGCTCAGCCTATGAAATGAGCGTCTGTAAAGGGTGCTACGCTTTGTAGGGGCCTACTTATGGGTTATCAAATTTAAAATTTGTACAAAAATCGATTTTTTGGTAACTAAAAAAAATTATTTTTACATTTTTAGATTGTTTTTAATTTTTTTCTTTAGGCTTTTATGTTTTAAATTATTACCCAACAAATGAAAAAAAAATTACTTCTTTTTTTAATTTATTTTTTCAATTTTCTGTAAGATATTCATCGCAATTCGTAAGAGAAGGTATATCTAAAAGACTAATCGTTTCTAAACTATAATTATTTTCTAACTCTATTCGTGACTTCACATGCCGCAGAGAAGAAATAAGTGGATCGGAAGATGCTGCCAACATGTTGAAGAGGTCCTCATTTTGCCTCACCCTTGATGCTTTGAATGTGTTCTGCAATCTATATTTTTTATAAAATTTGTTAAGAGACTCCTGTGCTTCTTCAGAAAGCTCTCCAATTGGCAAAGACTGGTACTCAATTATATCTTTGCCATGAGCCAATATTTTATGGACGGTCGGGGTCAACTTCTCCTGTGGATACATTTCTGCTAAAAGAGATGCAGTTTTCGATGCATATTCTCCATATTTTGTAGAATTGACATTTTCTTTGCAGTTTAAAACATTCAAGATCGTTCCCAATCTTTTCACGATTTGATGACCAAAGAAGAACATGACGCGGCCATTAAACAGGTACTTGAAATATTTAAGAACAATGATTTATTGCTTAATAATGAAAAGAGTGTATGGGGCGTTAAGAAACTAAAATTTTTGGGACTTGTGCTGTCTGATGAGGGCATTTCACCAGACCCCGAGAAAATAAAAACGATTATGGGGTTCCGAGCGCCGCAAACTAAAGAGGAAACAAGAAGTTTTCTGGGCCTAGTAACTTACGTGGGAAAATTCATTCCTGATATGGCAGATATTACAGAGCCGCTAAGGGGTTTGTTGAAATTAAATTGCAAATTTATTTGGGGTCAGGATCAACAGAGATCATTTGACAAATTGAAAAGTTTCTTAGCAGATATACCAAATTTAGCGTATGTTAGTCCACGAAATAAGACACGCGTGATAGCAGATGCCAGCCCTGTAGCTTTGGGGGCAGTGCTAATTCAATTTGATTCCGGCGAAGAGCCACGAATAATATCGTTTGCCAGCAAGAGCCTTTCGGATGTCGAGAAGAGGTATTCCCAAACCGAGAAAGAGAGCTTGGCGCTTGTCTGGGCTGTAGAAAGATTCTACTATTACCTAGTTGGACTGGAGTTTGAGTTAGTTACGGATCATAAGCCCCTTGAAGCCATCTTCAAGCCAACATCGAAACCACCAGAGAGAATGGAAAGATGGCTTTTGAGATTACAAGCTTTTAGATTTAAAGTGGTATATCGTGCTGGGAAGGAGAATATTGCCGACTCAATTTCAAGACTTTGCAAAATTGAAAGTACAAGCTCATATGATGAAAATGGGGAGCATAACATTTTGAACATTATGGCACATTCTACCCCGTCATCTCTCAGTATATGCGAAATCACAAAAAAGAGCTCACAGGAGAAGGAAATTTTAAATGCAATTGAGTATATCAAAAATGACTCCTGGCCATCCAACACAGTAAATTGCTATTACCCTTTCCGCTATGAGCTATCGTCAATCGGCAGCATAATGTTGAGAGGAACTCGTATCGTCGTACCCAAACCTCTTCGGGTCAAACTGCTAGAGCTTGCCCACGAGGGCCATCCAGGAGAATCCGCAATGAAGAGAAGAGTGAGATCAAAGGTATGGTGGCCTCTTGTAGACAGAGAAGTAGAATCATTTGTAAAAAATTGCTGGGATTGTTTGTTAGTGTCACAGGCAAATAATCCGACTCCAATGAAAAGGCACAAATTTCCAAATGGCCCATGGCAGTGTGTCGCTATGGATTTACTTGGCCCACTGCCAAATAATGATTATATATTTGTTTTAATTGACTATTACTCTCGCTATCAGGAAGTAAAATTCTTGAAGAAAATTACCTCTGAAGCTATTATAAACATACTGCGTGAAATTTTCTGCCGGTTGGGTATACCGAAGTCGATAAGGGCAGATAATGGCAGACAATATGTGAGTGCAGAATTTAGAAACTTTTGCAAAGATAATAATATGAATTTAATAACTACATCGCCTTATTGGCCACAAGCAAATGGCGAAGTTGAGAATATGAATCGATCATTAGTAAAACGCCTTAAAATTGCACACACCAACAAACGAGACTACAGAAAAGAAATTCAGGAATTTATGATGATGTATAACGTAACTCCTCACGGCACTACTGGGTCACCCCCTACGGAATTAATGTTTGGTCGGGTCATTCGCGATAAAATACCTGGAATTCTAGACATAACTGATGATATGCTGGATTCAGCAGCAAGAGATTTAGATATGATCAATAAACAAAAGGGGAAAGAAAGGGGTGATAGAAAGAGACAAGCTAAAGAATCTGATATAGTGCCTGGAGATAAGGTTTTGCTGCGTAATGTGGTGTTTCCACATAAGCTTACCCCAACATTCGATTCAACGGAGTATGAAGTAGAGGAAAGGAATGGGAATGAGGTAAAGATAACTGGAGGTGGAAAAACATTCCGTAGAAACATTAGTCACATTAAAAAGGTTCCGTGAAGCGGAATTGTCGACTCAAATAGCGAGGTAGCCGACTTACCATCAGTATCAACGAAATCTTCATTGTCTGCGCAACCGGCCGCTGATTCTGGGTTAGGTTTGAAGCTTAAAAATATAGGAGGGATGTGGAGAGCAGCATTGTAACATACACACCACAGCGAATAGAAACATACCGAACTCTACGTATATAACTAGGTTATAAGAAATAAGTCAGTCTTCAACCAGACAAGTTGTGATTGAAATAAAGTGCTATTAAACTAACTTTAACTGTTTCATTTTGGAAGTTAGGAATAGGTACGTTGGTACACCATTGACAATAGATCTTCAACAATTTTAAAATAAGCGTTACATGTACGTATGAAAATTACTAATTGTGCAGTATCTTTTTGATTAGTACTCTCATCAAGAGCAATCGAATACCACATTGATGATTGCAGTACTGATAATAGTTGCTGATTTAAATTATCATCAATACATTCAATACGTCGCGTAATAGTTCGTCGTGACAAACTTACACTTTCGAATTTATTTTTCATGTCAGGGCATATAAAACTACTTGCTGCAAGCATGCATTCCTTAATAAATTGTCCATCCGAAAATGGTTTATTGTTTTTGGCTATTTGCAAAGCAATAATAAAACTAGCTTTTGTAGCAGCTTCTTGTTCAGCATTTTGGCGCACAAAAAATTTCCTTGCGGCTAACTTGTCAGCAGTTGCTTTTCTGACTAGGGCGGTTAAGTCGGATCCATATTCTGAGTGTTTAGTAGTAAAATGTCTGCCTTATTTTTCAATGCAGTAAAAAAATATTTACTTTTCCACTCTTCCTTAAAAACGCGGCACACTTGAACAATTTTTCTCTTTTTATTCATTTTTATAGTATATCTGTTATTATTTTATAAGTACACTAAATTTAAGATAATATTCTTAAACGCGCATTTATATTGCTACCACAAACGTATTGCACTGACACAGATTGTTTTTTTACTGAGAAATTACAAAATTTTTGTAAAATTAGTGTCGTTATTTAATTATTAACACAAATTTAACAACAAATTTAATCTCAGTATGCCATGCTAATAAAATATTTCACGGAATAAAATAATTGCAAAAAAAAAATTCAAATATAATCTCAGAATGCCTTGAACATTATTATATTGAATCAATTATTGCTTTAAAATAAAATTGCTATAGCAAATAATGGGAGAGTGGTAAAATTCTAAAAAAAAGTGGAAACACAAATAATGTGTGTCATTTTTAATGATTTAATAAAAAAAATATAAATTTTTTCGTTTTGAAATATTTTCCTTTTACGATATTCATATCAAATATTGGAACTTAACTTATTTTGTGAAAGGCATTAGTGGACCGCTCACAACCAGCCGTACTTTGCCCAGGCCTTGTCTAGGCTATAGTATAGCCGTTCTAAACCGACTATAATTTTCTCACTTGTTTTCCGTTAGTTATCTACCCCGTGCATTATTGGAATTTTGTTTCCTAGTATGCCAATTTGATAATAATTTAACTTTTTTTAAAGTTCCTTTTATAACTGTGATCCTTTTTGCATTTCTTGCTCTTTTTATGTCTATTTCTGTATCTTCTCGTATGCTCTGAACCCATTTTTCTACGTCAGCTAAAAGTGGATTTGGTGCAAAATGTTTATTGCTCACTGGTAATGCAAATTTATATTTAATAAATTATTGAGCAATTTTTGAAAGCGTGGCAGAGGCTGGACATTATATTAGGTATTACTTTTAAGTTTTGTAAAATTAAAAATTTAAGATTCAATAAACATAAAAATTACAAAAAAAAAAACAAAAAAAGGTACGAACCAACCCCATGTTTGTACCCATAATGTTTGCCTTGAAATTTAGATGTGATAGATGTTGAATTTAAATTTTTAAGCAGCGAGTGTAAGTCTGTGCAAACGTGCAACAAATTTATATTTAAATAACTGCTTAGAGAGTTTTGAATTTTTGCCTAAATAGAAATTTTGTTGATTAGAAAAAAAAAATTATAAACTTGTAGTTTTCAATGGAAATGCAGCATGGCTTTTCTTCTAGAGTAAATGCTTAGTGAAGCTGAATGTATAAAATGGCATTTATAAACTACTTCATGTACCTAAAGCAAATACTTGGAATATGTTTTTCTCGGCGCAAATCTGAATATTACAAACAAAATTCTAGCTTATATATAACGCAATATTAATTCAGCTTTAGGTCATAACTCCTAATTACACACAGAAAACGGATTCGTTGTGGCAATCGAATTTGTTGCCAACCGAATTTTGGTAGTCCTATGTACTATCACATTTTACTGTTATGATTACCGAATTATTTGTTACATACTTCCTCACGATCTTAAAGGCAATCGATTTTATAAATGAATTCGATTGTGTGAATTGTGACATTGTGGTTGATACAATGGAATTTAGATTTAAGCAATAAATAGAGAATAAAGCTTCAGTTATGTTTACTTCAAATATCTGTTGCCACCATTGATATAATTAAAAAAAAATCTTGCATGTTAATAGATAAAATGGTATGCCCAACCAAAGTGTTATATATATTGGTTGTATCTGCCATTTATCGGGATTGTATATATATCTAATTATATAAAAAAAAAAAAAAATATTAAAGCTTTTATTTATAGTGTATTTATTTTTGATACATTAATTATACCGTTTACAAATATTTACAATATAAAACTTATGATACAGAAATGCTTAAAATTTATAGGCCCACATTACATATTCTTCACCAATGGATGAAAGAAGAATGTGTGATACATACTTAACTTTAAATTTTTTTGATTTTACAATGTTAAGTGTATTTGTTAAGCTGTTTACTCTATACGCAAAATAATATTTATCAAAATGCCAGGATTCTAATATTTTTACACATAAACAAAACGCATCATCATCAATAATAATACGCTCGATTAAGCCAAACAACGGTTCAACATTTTGACGAATATGTACACAAACTACCATAGATTTTTTAAAAAGTAAATTCTAAAAATTAGGCCAGCTTATTTCCTTTACGTTGAAACAATGCATCTCAGATGCAGTCAATTTACATTTTTTTTGTTTGGCCCAAAATCAAACAGATCGATTCTTTTATTTAGTAATACTAACGTGAATAATTTTTTTTCAATTACGAACATTTCTAAAATTGTTATCATGCATGATATCAACACATTTATTTTCAAACACGTGAAAATTTTGAAGATGATTAAAAATTTAATTTTCTTTTAATCCTGAACTGTTTGGATTTTCGAGCAAATCAATATCGTAATTTTCTTTGCTTCTTAGCTTTTGGGTATCATCAACGCATAAAACTTTTGATTCTTGTGGGTTACATTTACAAAATCGACAAAAAAAATTAAGAATTAAAAAATTCAACTAATCCGAGAATAGGATTTATTCCTAAATTGTCTCCTCAACTATACATAAAATTAACTTTATAGATTGACCATTTACAGAAATTCCTTGTATTTGTAAAATGTTAATTGTTTTTAAAAATTTTTTGAATGTATTTCTATTTCCAAATTTTTTTCGGTCATCCGTAAAAAAGCATTCCTAAAAAAATATTGTTTATTTGGAATTTAAATATTCTGGAAGAATTAAAAATTTTATATATATGCCTCTAATTTTTTGTTGCTTACTATGGGAACCTTATGCATTCACAATTTCGAAATCATCGAAATAGATCATTATGGATATTATATTTCATCTTTATCACCACTGGGGTTGATATTTTAAATTTTTTGTTTCCAAAATGGGCTTTGAATAATATTGCGAAACGAAGATGCTGAATTTATTCATTTCGCATAATTTTCAATTTTTTTTTATAAATTTGTTTGAGTAAAAAGATTTTGAAGAAGTTATTGGAGATCTACAATTATGCAAAAAAAAAAAAATCATTTATATTTTTAGCAATTTTGTTACCATTTTTATATGAAAAATGAAATTCTTTTCGTAAATCGATCATATAAAATTTTATTAAAACATTTTGCAGGTGTAGGTAATTTAAAAGCAAATATTCAGACTTAATTTTTAATGGGGTAAGAAAAGATTTTAAAATAGTTATAAGTTCCTGATTTTCTTCCATATTACTTTGTTTACTATTTAAAATATTATTTATACAAATTGCATAATATAAAAACAGTTCATTTAATGTTTTAAATGCAGTTGAACGTTCTCACTCTCTTCACTCAAAATTTATAAAATTATTTTTAAAAGTTCCTTGTTTACTATATTGTGAGAACTTCAACTGGAGTTGGTATGTGGCAGAAAATCATTAAATGACATATTAGTACTATCATTGTTTTCATTAAAGCGATTTTGAGTATTAGTGTGAATAAAATGATAATTTTTAACATGTTTGAGTTATGTATTCATATATATATGAAAATATTCGGGTACAGCTGTTATTGTTACATTTGAATCTAACTTTACTTCGCTGAGTAGTTCTAAAGTGTATTGGGTAAAAATTATAAGAATCAAAATATCTGTTACAGCAAATACAATTCATTATTAAAATAAGTAACGTAATTATTTATCATTAAATTTACGATAATAATTTGTTGGTTTAAAATAGGCAATAAAGTTAATTAAACAACTATTGAATAAGTTAATTAAATGAAAATTAAATATAAAGAATAAAAAGTACTAAATATTTAGTTTATAAAAAATGGTAATAATACCTGTGTTATTTAAATCTGATTGGGTGCAAATTTTAAAAATGTACCTTTGTACAAAATTCCATATAAGCTTGCTTTCCATTGGGTACTGTACCTTAAGCCCCATAAAAATGCAAAAACAAACTTTCCAAAAAATTAAAAAAAAAAATATTTCTTATCGCACAATTCATCCAATTTTCCCACAAATATTATTTTAGGCTGCAAATTAACTTTTTCTTCTATTGCAAGTCGTTCATAACAATCAGCTTGTTGAAGAGTCTATAAGCAGAAGAGAATTATATCGATTGTGTAATAATTCAAAAAAATAATCAACATTACAAAAAATCTACTCACATCATGATGTACTAAAAATTTTTTCTGAATCTACAAATTTTTCCTGAATCTCAATTTTCGAAGCTTTGAGAGTTTTTGTCTTCTGGCTTTTTAAAATTGTAGATGGGAACAAATAAGGAAGTAAAAGAAAAGCAACTGACTTTTTTGAAGCTAAATTGTAAGAAAATATGAATTAAAATCTTTAGTTAAAATTTAGTTCATAAAATAAAGATATGATGATGCAGAACGTGTTTAAATTCAGATTACCCCAACTTTTAGCATAGAATACGTGAAGATTCGTCATAACTGCCCATGCTCTGCAATTCACATCCCCATGAAAGTAATATCTATATGAATGCTAATGTTTGTCACTATCAAAAATGTTTGACCCGTGTTGTGAGTATTAATATATTAAGCAGTAATTTGATATATACGCTTTTATCGGCCATAGGACGAACCATATTTGTTCATGGGTTCATGAGGGGTCTATTGGTATGTAGTTTCTTTCCCAAATGTTATTTTATAGTTTGCATACAAATGCTTATTGTAGGACTTCAGGATATATGTTAAGCATGAGTCACATATGAATTTGTTCGTGGGCTTATGTAATGTCCAACATTATATTTTTCATTTTCCAAAACATCGGGAGAGCTTAGAAAAATTAATTTTAAATGCACAACTCTATAGTACACTCGCACTTCCGTAGTTTGGTATTATATTTCTTTATGTTGTTTTTAATTTATGCAAAACTGTTTTGAATCGCTACAGATGTTTCTTTTCATAATTTTTGATATTAATATAATTTTTTTATCAATTAAAAGAGATATGTCTAAATCTAAATCACGTTCCACATAAAATTTTATGGATAACTCTTAATGAATAACTTCACATACATTTATTTTTAACTTACCGTTGGTGTCAATCCGTAGTACAAATCTTGATGTGCACTTTTTTAACACAATTTTTTTAAATTAATAATTATTATTTTTCACACAATTATTTCACAATAAATTTTATGACTTAAAGTTTTATATTTTTTTCAGATTTGAACATTTCAACAATGACATTAAATGGGTTACTAATAAATTTATATATTTCTTACATTAACACCAGTATTTGTTTCACATATATATCATTCGGCTAAATACACCCAAAGCAGTAAAAGTGTAATTTTTCGTTTGTTATAACTGAAAAATAATTCTATATACAAATTTATTTGTATCATACATACCAACAATTTGTTGTAATATCTGTTAACATTTTTTTTATTTAATATATGTTGTTATAATCGAAATTATTGTTGCAATCATCAATATTAAATATTGTAGCATACTATGATGGGTTTAACATGGTTCCCTCAATTGAATTGATTTAATAAGTTCTATAAAAACTTTGATTGGTAGATGGGATTTATTTTTCTATTAAAGGAACATTAAAATTATGAGAACTATATTTGTATGGGAGATATTAAAGAAGATGTAGTACATTTTAAAATATTTATAAATTACAATGAAAATTCTTATTTCCTAAATAAAATTTTTTAATGGTAACATAATTCCAACCAATCCTTTTTCTGTGTGTAGGCCATGGCAAATCGAATATTATGTTTACCCTTCAAACTTACCTTATCTAGTTGGATTGAATAAAAAACATTCTTCGTTAATTTGGAATTTTATAATATTTTTTTTTATATAAAATCATGACACTATATTTTAACACATATTTCATTATTTACACAAATATTTTAAAATTAAATTTTAATTTTTTTTATTTATACTTTATGCTACTTATATTATTATTATTATTAATTTAATTACAAATGTTGCATTTATTTCACATACATAAATATTTATTTGTTTTAATCTTAACAACTAAACAATATCACTATGGGTTTTGACTAAAATGTATTTATATTTTTATTAATAACTGTGAGTTGTGATTTCTACTTGTGTTTTTTTTTTTTTTTTGTTTGTATTTATTTTTAGCTTATATACATGAATTTCATATGATTTCGTAATATTTTTTTTTTAACTCTTTTTATTTTTTCAGAACACACAGCCTTGCTTTGCTTAATTTTCATTTTATTTTTAATATTACATCAAATATACAATGGCTTCTCGTTATTCACATTATGATTGTTCGAAAAAATTACTTTTTATTTATTATCTACAGAAGGAAAAATTAATATAAACTAAAAAAATAATTAAATTATTTCATTTTACAAACCAAAAATTAGCTTAAAATCAGTTTATAAAATAAGTTTTCATAATTTTGCTTTGCTTTCTAATTTGTCACCCGAAAAAAGTTTTATACATCATTTTAAAACGACCACTGTTTAAGGACAAGTTCAAAAAATTTCATAATTAAGGAAGTTGATGAGCTGCATATGTTATATTGGCCGTATCTTTCTGAATCTAATAATTATAATCATACGTCTTGGTGATTTTTCTTTGTAGAAATTACACTGCGAAACATTTTCTGCGCCATTATCTTGGGGTGTGAAATAGTCGAAGTCAGGCTGAAAGTTCTAAACTATTGTAGTAAATATCCAAAGGGTTTGGCGTTTCTCATTTCATTCTTCAGCTAAGGCTTAAATAAATATCTTTTATTAATATATCCATTAGGGATACAACTTTTTTAAAATTTTTGAAAATATCAAAATGGCCCTATCCATGCCATGTAGTGCATAAAAAAATAATAAGAACTGCATCTTTAGATTTTCGATATCGTTAAAAAAGGTTCCGCGCTAAATGCAATTAAGTTTGGGATCAGAAAGTTCTAAAAAAATAAAAATATTTTCTTTACAAATTCATTAAATGATAAATAAATTATAAGTTTTTCCATTAAATATTGAATAATATTCTCTATAAACTCAATTAATCGTGATAAAATATTGCGACTTACCTACGCTGTCATATGCAAATTTGCGAAATATTATAATTTATTGCTAAAAGTATAAAAATATATAAAATTTTTTTTAACTAACTTTTATTTATTTTTGAGACCTATTGATTTCAAACTTAATTAAACATGGTGCGAAAACTTTTTTAACAATAGCAAAAATCAAGTGATGAAAAAATTTGGTCAAAATACTACTTGTAAAAGAAAAATTTTTATAAATAAAGCAGGCGCTGTCACTTTTGATATCCAAAAATTGTATAATACTCCAATTTGTAAGTTTGTTTTGCATTAATTTTGTAATAAGCGAATCTAAACGTTTGTTTTCGTTCAACTCTTAAAAATGTCTTTTAAACATGTTGCTCGCTAAAACGCGGATAAGTGGACACAAAATTTAAAAAATTCTGAAAAAAAATGTAAAAATATTCCAAGTATCGATATTTCGCTATGTGAACTGAACCAAATACTTAAAAAAAAAAACAGTCATTGGAAGATTTAATGCGTTATATGAAAAAGAAAAATTAAAAACAGAGATATCTAAAATTAAATCAGAAGAATTATTCGACATTATGGACTAAACTAAATATTCCGAAATGGGCTAACAAATCTATAAAAAGGAAAGCGGCATGGCAGAAAGGTATCAAAACTTCAAAAACTGCTGAAAAGTTTGATAACAATTTTAATATTTCGTTTGAAAACATTGCACCAAAATCTGAAATAAGTGTTCAAGATTCAGACTCCGAATCTGTCCCAATGCTCATTGACGGAGACTCCGACATTGTCTCAATGATCGGTGATTTATTTGAAGATGACAACGACTATATGCCACCTTTAAGACTTGGAATACCGAAGCGATTAATAAATCCGGCACTAACGTTAAGAAATACTACCAAAGTAAGTACTAGGAAAGCAGCAAAAATATGCAAGGAACTGGCAGAATCAGGAACTCCTTCACAGCAAGCAATTTGTAAAGCTGTTTATAAAACTGCAGAGAAAAAGGAAGAAATAATGAAACAGTCTTTACAATATGAGAATTGGTATCTCTATTTCGATTGTAACAAAATTGGACGACAAGAAGTACAATTAGTTGTTGTAAAAAAATAGTCTCAAGAAATATAAGTAGCTGCATTATTTCTGGAAAATGGGAAAGCGATAACTATTTTCAATGGCATCAAAGAAACCCTAGAAAAATTTAATTTCATGAAGTCAATAAAAATGGTAATTTGCGACACAACCAGTGTTAATACAGGAAAAACTAAAGGTGTGGTAACACTGCTGCAAAACCATTTTATATCAATTTCTCTGCCACCGCCGCAGTACATTGGATGTCAGCACCATGTGTTGGATTTAATACTACGATATGTAATGGTTGCATCATTGGACGGAAAACCACCTCACCAGATATTGCATATGAATTCATTTCAGAGTTGATAAGCAATTACAATACATTAAAACACGAATATCAGCAAAACGAGAACGGCTATATGTTGGAAATTTAAAGTGGCGTGATGATATGTAATATTTATATGAATTAGGACAGGCTTTTAAATACTATACGGAGCGCAATAAATTTCCATTTATAAACTTTAAAACTATACCACCGATTAGTAATGCTAGATGGAATTCTAGAGCAATTCTTGCAATTCTAGCTTACATACTAATTCCAAAATATTGTAGTAAATTATATGCAATATGCGAATTTATATGTGGCCCTTGGTACAAGATTTGGTTTTCAAACCACTGTTACAATAAAAATGACTTCGGAGCCTTAAACAAATCATTATCGGGCTTTACTAATGCTCAGAAATGCTTTCTAAGATATTAGGTGAAAGATAAATCAAGAATTCCAAAAACACAACGCAGTAACATTTGTGCGGAACGCGACATCAAAGTCGTACAAGATATTTTCGCCCAATGCAAATCAACACGAACTCATAATCTTAAGTTAGTTTCACTGAACAAAGATAGTTTTTCGTTTGTGATTTTGATTATAATCGTATAATTACATTAATAATTACATTAGATAGTTAAATAATTATAAAATAAATAATAAAAACAAGTAAGAAAATTATAGTCGGTCTAGACCGACTATATGATACCCTATACCATGCGTTTAGAAACCGTATCTCCTAGGCCCAACTAACTGGACATAGAAAATAAGCAAAAACCAAATTTGAGTGGTATTAATTTTTTTGGCTGCAGATATGAAAAAGTTCATATCGGATGATATATCTATATGGCGACTAGGTCCAAAAATGGACCGATCCTGACCATGGTTGGTAAAGTCTCTTGTATTTTGCGAAAATATATACAAACAAAATTTGAGAAGAATCAGTGCAATATTTTTATTTTTTAATAGATTTAAGTGAAGATCGGGAAGCAGCTCTATATTGGGCCAAAGGGATCATTTTTGGACTACTCATTAGTGTATGTAATGAACGCATACAAATCCAATTTGAGTAAGATCTATATGACAATTTGGATCTTATGGCAATTTATGTCGATTTCATAGGGGTAATTTGAATGGGGGCTAGGTCTGAACATGGACCGATTCTCACCAATTTCAATAGCCTTCAGCCCATGGCCGATAAAAGCTTATATACCAAATTTCATCAAAATATATTCATATTAGTTTGATTACAAGCTTTACATGGACACACAGACGGACGGACGGACGGACGGACGGATGGACGGACATTGTTAAATCAACTCAGAAAGTGATTTTGATTCGATCGGTATAATTAAAGATGGGTCTAGGTCAAATATTTTTGGTTGTTACAAACAGCAGCACAAAGTCATTATACCCAAACCACATAGTGGTATAGGGTATAAAAAGGACTTTCAGAAATTGGTTTCGACGCGGAACGTTTTTGTTCCGAAATGACCTGAGGAAACATTTTTCGGTTTCAGCACAGCATCGGCTACAGAGTGGTGATAGGGCCTTATTTTGGTTGTCCCCTAATATACATGTAAAAAATAGAAGAAAAATTACTGACGTATGTTTGATTAATAATAATACTAATTAATAATAATACGCCCTGTATAACATAGATATTCATTATACAAAAAATTTATAAAAAGGGGAAATATTAAAATTTTCTAAATTTAATTCGCTAAAATTAGTCCAAGTTGATTTGCTGAATAACGAAACGAAAAATTGTCAATAATTCTTGAGTCATAGCTTGAAAATTAAGCAAGCAAACATCAAGATAAGAAAAAAATATAGATGATCTTAAAAAACATTTGGCCTGAGAACGTCAAACTTTTTGGAGGTATTACTACACTGGCCCAGGACTTTCACCCAGACTTGGAATTTTTCATCCCCCAGCCAATGACCCCGGCAATGTCGACAGTATTAGCATCGGAATGGTGTTAATGAGAAAAATATTACAGTGTAATTCCAACATCGTGCCATGACCGCGAAAATATTTTAAATGACATGATATTCGATTTTCTTGTTTTGATTAAAATCGATAACTTACAATCATTAAGATCATTTATTCACATTTCATACGTGTACAGAGTGCCGTTATAAATATAAAATAAAAAGTAAATTTAGCTTAAATGCTTATTCTTATTGTGTTTACTAGGGTGGCCCTTAATAAAAAAAGTGTTCAAACTGTCGGTCTCACCCCCTAGAAATATGCGAATAGCAAAAAAACTGAGAAATACAAATTTTTGGGCCAATCAGAAAACGTTTAGTCGTGGCGCAAAGCGATTGAAAATTTCAAGTGTGTTTATTTGGGGAAAATATGACTTTTTTTCAGATTTTAGGAAAATTTCGTTCTATAGTTTAATTTTACCGACAAGCTGTTATATAATTCGGGATCAGTATTAAATTATTCTTTCAAGAGGCTATAAAACTTCAAAATCGTATGAAACCTCGCCAAGAAATAGCAAATGCCCCAGACCACTTCTGTGCCAAAAAAAACTAGGTCATGAAATTTGATGGCATTTTTTTCAACTTTGAGAAATTGATTAAATCCATCATTCTTTTTTGGTCTCTATACTTATAAGTGCTCAGATATAAAGTATTGTTTTATTACCACGTTGTTAACCTATTGCGCATTGAGACCGAAAATTGGAATTTTTTTTGTTAAAATTTTTAAAACTCCTTTTTCAAGTTTGAAAAAATTTTCTTAAACAAAATTTAAAAAAATTAATATATTACTTTACGATTTTATTAATTATATGTTGCAGATTAACTGTGTGAATTTTTAAGTAAATCCCTGTACCAGAATTTTTTTGACAAGGATTTTATTTTTGCGGATTTCGAGAAAACTTGGATTTTTGTGAAATATTCTGTAAATGTACTCTTTCTAAATACCTTGTATCAAAAATTCATCACTTTTCTACTTTTAAATATTATATTTTATCTTAATAGCCTATGGTTTCGGAAAAAACTAATATGACTCCATTAACCCTTTTGGAATTGGGGTCATTGGGGTCCTTCTTCAAAACTAACCCGAATCAGATTGGAACTTTCCGAATACAATTTTACAGTAGAGTACATAAAAGGTAAAGAAAACGTAGGCGCAGATGCTTTATCTAGAATATCCATTAACGAATTAAAAAACTTAAATAAAAACGTTTTTTCCATGACAACACGAACAAGGTCTAAGACAAATAACAAAAAAGAAATTGATTTAAGCCAACAAGAAGAGTTTATTCAACAAAAAATTTACGATAAATTCTCACACAATTTTGATAAAAAGGTTTCAAAAATAAAAACCGAATTATTTTATACAAACAAAAAACTTATTAAAATGCGCATAAACATATGTAGAAAATTTAAAAAACAGCTATCCATTGATTTTGAGACTGTTAACGAAACATTTTGTTTAGATAATTTGCTTTCGAGGCTACAAAAGGAAGCCAACAATCAAAAAATTTTCAAAGCTGAATGGTCCAAAAGCGATCCATTTTTTTCTATTTGTCATATCCAAAATTTAAAAGATACTGGAATGAAAACTCTAAAAACTCTAGAAATTGTTCTCACGGAACCAACAGAAACTATCACCAAAGAGAGTGAAAAATTAAAATTAATGAAAATATATCACAATGATCCCATAATTGGTGGACATTGCGGTCAGAAAAAGTTATATGCGAAACTTAGGACGAAGTATTATTGGAAAAATATGACAAAGAATATTGCAAAATTCGTCAAAAATTGTAAAGAATGTACTTTAAATAAAGTTAAACCAGGAAATGTAGAAAAGTTAGTTTTAACTCCTACTCCGATTAAAGCATTTGAAATAGTAGTTTTAGCCACAATAGGTCCATTGCCACAGTCGGCTTACGGCAACAAATATGCACTTACATTAATTCGCGATTTAACCAAATATTTGGTAACGATATCAATACCTGACAAATCAGCTCAAACAATTGCTCGCGCAATATTCGAAAATTTCATTCTGATATACGGAAAAATGAACATAATAAAGTCCGACCAAGGAACTGAATTCAAAAATGAAATCTTTAAAGAACTTTGTAAATTGTTAAAAATCGAGTTAAGTTTCTCAACTGCTTATCACCACCAAACTGTAGGTACAGTGGAACGTAACCACCGTGTATTCAACGAATACATAAGAGCTTATCTAAAGGAAAATATGACTGATTGGGACACATACCTAAAATATTTCACATTTTATCACAATACAACTCCAAACACAGTTTTTAATAACCACTTTACAACTTTCGAACTTGTTTTCGGTAAGAAGGCTATAATGCCAAACGAAGTAAAAACAAATTTAGAACCCCTTTACAACTTGGATAATTATAGCAAAGAAGTAAAACATAGACTCCAGAAGACTCATATACTTGCAAAAAATTTAATAGACAAACATAAACAAAGGAACAAATATTTTCATGACAAACTCGCAAAACCAATAACACTCCAAGTTGCTGATAGTGTTTTATTGCAAAAAGAACCCTACGAAAAGCATAAAAGTATTTATGAAGGCCCTTATATTGTTAAAAATATAAATGGTGTCAACGTAACAATTTACAATGATTTTACAAAAAAGGAAAAAACGGTTCATAAAAATAGAATCAGGAAAACATAAGAAATATATAAACTAAAATTTATATCCACAAAAAAAAATACATAAAAAAAAAAAAAAAAACCCATTATATATAGAAATTTTTTCAAAACGATCTTATTATTTTAAATGATTTTATGGAAAATATAACAATTTTCAGATTTACACAAAGAAAATCACTTTTCTTTAAAAATAAAAAATACTTTCGTATAAAATTTATAAAACGAGAAAAAAAGGAAAATCTTATATATATATTTCAAATTAAAAATTTAAATAAAACAAAAGATCGTAGTTTATAATTTAAATTACATATGTCAAAATATATAAAACAAAATAAAAACAACAAATTTATATATATATAAAAAAAAAAAATTTTAAGAGAAAATATATTTCTTATACAAATTTTTATACATACAATTTATGATACAAAAAATTAAAAAAAAAAAAAAAAAAACTTTTATTTTATAAATTTATATATGTAAAAGTATTAAAGAAAGTTTTATTAAAAATATAAAATTTAACCTATTTTATAAGCAAAAAAAAAAAAAAAAAAATGTAAAAAAGGGAGGTATACCTACCTACCTGCAAATTATAAATTTAACTTGTTAGTTTATAAAAAAAAAAAAAAAGAGATTTGAAAATCTATTAAAAAAAAAAAAGGGAGGTATAGTGCCAAACCCTGCATTCATTAAACACTACTTATACAACTACTACTATTATTATCATTATCACTTATTAACTACTAATTAGTACATACATGTAATACGAATATATAAATAAGAAGAACAGAAATAAAGAGACACAGTTTGTAGTGTAAAATCAAGGCAACAAGTCTTTTCAATATTAAATAAAGATAAAGAACTTAAATAAGCAGATAATTGCACCAAAGATATATCACAATGGATTATTTTGATCCCAGGAGCACTGAATGGTTAAATAAATAAAAATTAACCGAATTATTTTTCTTAAATTCGAAATAGTGGTATCAACGAGTTTAATAGAAAACCTCGTTTTAGGTCATTTTTATTTAAAAATATCTTAAAATCCAAAGCTGGTCCTGGCAAATAATGGGTTAACGTTCTCGAATTTATCCCAAATTTTTGGAACGAAACTTCAACACATTTGGGTATTACATTTTAAGCTTCGCGTCTAAAAATTCGACAGCACTTACAAAATATTTGAATTTTTTGAATAAATTGTCTTTTATTAGCTTGGGGTCATATGTGACCCCAATTTCAAAAGGGTTAATGAAGTCATATTATTTTTTTCCGAAACCCTAGGCTATCGGAATAAAATATTACATTTAAAAGTAGAAAAGTGATGAATTTTTGATACAAAGTATTTAGAAAGAGTACATTTACAGAATATTTTACTAAAATCACATTTTTCTCGAAATCTTCAAAAATAAAATTCTTGTCAAAAAAATGCCGGCAGATGTATTTACTTAAAAATTCACACAGTTAATCTGAAACATACATTTAATAAAACCTTAAAGTCATAGATTCATTTTTTTAAATTTTGTTGTAGAAAATTTTTTCAAACTTGAAAAAGGAGTTTTAAAAATTATATCAAAAAAATTTCCAATAGGTTAGCAACATGGTAATAAAACAATACTTCATCTCTGAGTACTTCTAAGTATAGAGATCAAAAAATAGTGATGGCTTTAATCAATTTCTCAAAGTTGAAAAAAAGTGCCATCAAATTTCATGACCTAGTTTTTTTTTGGCACATAAGTGGTCTGGGGCATTTGCTATTTCTTGGCGAGGTTTCATACGATTTTGAAGTTTTATAGCCTTTTGAAAGGATAATTTAATACTGATTCCGAATTATATAATTGCTTGTCGGTAAAATTAAACTATAGAACGAAATTTTCGTAAAATCTGAAAAAAGTCATATTTTCCCCAAATAAACACACTTGAAATTTTCAATCGCTTTGCGCCACGACTAAACGTTTTTTGATTGGCACAAAAATTTGTATTTCTCAGTTTTTTTGCTATTCGCATATTTCTAGGGGGTGAGACCGACAGTTTGAACACTTTTTTTTCCCCTCCATATAAAAATTTAGGGACCAAAACAGAGAACGGGAACTTGTTTAAAAAAAAATATTTCTGCTGCACGTTATAGTGGCAGGTTTTAGTCCGATTCCGGGTAAAAATTTTTATGCTGCCAATGCACGACGAAATGGTGATGCTAATTTTGGAAGCTAAAAGCAGACGAAATTTTAAAAAAAAATCCTGGTATGGGAAGTAATATGCATTTGCGGCAAATGAAGCAAGTAATTTGTTAAACGGTCTTTATAAATACCGATATTTTTTTTTGAGAAAAGGGTGTCAAATAGCACGAACGAGCTGTCCCAAAAAAAAACCACTATAAAATTTCTTGTGGAACGGTTTCCGGAAAAGGACCGTACGTTTATAAGTCGTTATATACAGATTACTATATAAATTATCTTTGGTTACTCCTTTTATATTTACTCGTAGTGTCTGCTTGTCTGTTTGTTGACAAAATTTTGGATCGTCAAAAATGATCTAACAATTTTTTTTTTGGAAAAAATTTTTTGATGTTTGGCATAGATATTTTTCTAACATGTTTCATTTTAAATTAACCAGTTATTTAGTTACATTATGGTATTTAAAATGTGGTTTTTATTGGTTGGTTTTTTTAAGTTTCATAGAGGTTCATCGTTTTCTCTACTATACTCTAAAATAGCCGTTCTGGGTCTTGAGATATTTCAAATCGTTCTCAGTAGAGTAAAAGCGATGTATACGTATGAGTGATATCTTTAATAATAAATTAAACATACATCAGTATTTATACCCTATACCACTGTGTGGTCAGGGTATACTGACTTTGTGCTGATTTTTGTAACTACAAAAAATATTTGACCTAGAGCCATTTTTTATTGTACCGATCGACTCATAATCACTTTTTCATTCGACTTAGAAATGTCCGTCCGTCAACATGTGTGTGCTTGTAAACCTTGTAATCAAACTGCTGGTAGCAGATAGGAATATATTTTAATAAAATTTAGGATATAAGATTATATTTGCCATAGAATGAACGCTATTGAAATGAGTGAAAATCGGTTTATGTTCAGACCTAGTCCTCATACAAATGACTCCTATGTGATCGAATTAAATTGAAATTATATCCAAATTATCGTATAGATCTCGGTCAATTTGGATTCGTGCATATTTATTACATCGATTTATCAGTAGTCCAAAATTGAACCCTATAGGATGATTCTTAGTGATAGCCCCAATATGAAGCTGATTCCCGATCTTCACTGAAATTTATCAAAAACATAAAATATTGCACAGATTTTTCACAAATTTTGTTTGTACATGTTTTTACAAAAATAAGTGATCGTACTAAATATTAACAGAATCAGTCCATTTTTCATTCTAGTCCCCATATGAATATAGCATTCGATATGAAATTTCTCTTATCCGAAGGCAAAAAAGAATAATAACAATACCACTTAAATTTGGTTTATGCTTATTTTCTATATCTATTTAGTTATCTTTATTATATTATTTACATGGATATATTTATAAAAAATCTTCTATCTAAGCCTTAACTACAATTTTACAGAAGAGTGAGCGAGAAACCAGAAATGGTGCTTAAGTTATTTCTGCGAAACTAAGCAAACAAACATCGTAATAAGAACAAAAATATAAAAGTTCATTAAAAAAGCTTAGCCTGAGAACCCCTATCTACTTAGAGGTTATACTATACTGGCCCTAGTAATTTCAGCCAGACAATGAGCTCGAAAATATTTCAGAGTGTAAAACTAAATTTTTTTTATATTAAGATTTTTCGATATCACTCTATTTGCTAAATTTTGACTTATCATTTTTCATATAGTTTATATGAAGAGAAACTCCTCACATGACACGAGACATGCTAGTGAAGCCTATTACATCATCAATGATGGCTAGTGCTCTGAGGTAAACAACTTTAAAAGTTCTTCAAGATTGAATAAATATGGATGAAGGTCAGTGAATTCGGCCAGGTCAGCGAAATTTGGTCACTGTAAAAAAGGTTCAAAAACTCTACGACAAGGTCATTATTGAAAGTTCGTGAGATATGTAAGTAAAAAGAAAAAATTGAAATTTATCGCAAAATTTTTTGGAAATGGCCAACTTTTCAATGATCACGTTGAATAATTTACGAATCATTTTTTTTTTTTTAATTTTTAAATTTTAAAATAGTAAATTTTCTTAAATAGAAATCATTCAAAACGTTGAAATTATTCGAATGCTGAGAGCTTTGTAATCTGAAATCTATAGAGTGGAATCTCTAAGAAAATGATCGCACCATTGAGAGTCCAAAATTATATTTTTTCTTTGTTTGTATCACCAAGAAGAAAGATTTCGAAATTTTCATTGAAATCTAAAATGATAAGTTTCAGTAACTGGCTCTAGGAAATATCTCCTTATGAAGAATCGCAAAAAAAAATAATAAATAAAAATGACCAAAAGAAAAATCGCCAGAAAAAAATATGAAATTTAGCCCATATATATGATAAATGACAAAAAAAAAATTTAAATCGCAAAACAATAAAAAGATGCCCAGAGACACGAAAAATGGCTCAAGAAAATTAAAAATGTTAATGGAAAAACGCTAAAAAATTAATCAAAATTTTCCATATGAAAATTCAATCAAAAATAAATTAAAATTATGAAATATTAATATTTATTTATATAGAATTATGTTTTCCATTATGGAAAAATAGCCCATAAAATTATATAATGAAATGATTTTGCTTATGTAATGTATTCACCTATCTATAATATTAATAGGCTAGGCGATTTTTTGTGACCGCTGTTTTGTTCTATCGTTTTATCCCGATTTTGGCCAAACGTATATTATTTGAAAGGTATTTATTTTTAGCTGTTCACCAGATTTACAGATTTTTAAATTTTTTTTCTTTATTTTAAGTAAATTGTATTTAAAATTGCTACTAACACATACATAAAATTATACCTATGCTATGTGTGTGTTTATTTAAATTGGTAATGTGTTTATTAAAGAGTTTGTTTTCTTTATTCACTATAATAAACCAAAATGTGTTGGTTTGTGAATTGGCTAAATTGAAAAATGAAGTTGCCTAGAAATGGCACTCGAATTTCGAACGCTGGAGTCTGCTGGTATATATACTTAAAATACAGTTAAAAAGTCATTAAAGGGTGTCTTGTACAACTGCATGACGATATGGGCAGTGAAAAGAGCTCAATCCTTTCGCCAAACTGGTTGCTTGCATTTGTAAAACGCTGGGTGTATCGCATGATGCAATTAATGCAACTCATTTTAGCCTATGAAATGTGTGTTAAATAGAAGAATATAAAAACCGTATTCATGAAAATCAAGAAATGGTGTACTATGAATTAAAAGCTCTTGAGAAAATAAAAAAAGATTATTTTGATAATACGGGTGATAATTTTGTATGGGAAGGTTTTTTTTTTTTGCCATATTAATTTTTTTTACGATTTTTCATTGGGCGATATTTCCTAGAGACTAAGTAACTGTTGGGTTTGCCATGAATACATGTATAGAAAATATTGTTCTATTTATAACTCATCATATACGATATATAAAAATATTGGAAAATTTATGTGTTCTTTTTCGAATAGTTTGATTTGAAATCTATAGATTTGAATATCTATTTGTAGCATGATTTTCAAAAATTTTTAAATCGAATTAATTAGAAGTCCATTGATAAGTCTAAAAATATAAAAACTTATTCTCGAATGAAAATGTGGAAAACTGAACGTTCGTAAAATTACGGAAGACCAAAGATGGTATGGAAAGCCAAATTAGAGCCCGAATTATATCAACGAACTGGGACATATCGCAGTGAAGATTCCACGTCTACCACATCATTGTATTCATGGATTTGTATGTAACTTTTTTTTTTTTTATTTTAAGGCCAACCTACTTTTTTTTTTTGAAAACTATACTACTTTTTTTGTGACTAATGCGAAGTAAAAGCTGTATTTGAGAAGACACAGAAACCGGTCTGATTAAGAAGGCAGAGTAGTTATAAATTTTAGAAATATATGCTTTCTTCTTCTCCATCACGCGCCGTAAAAAAAAATGTTAATTATGAAAGACATCATTAAGTAAAATTTGTTTTTTTTTTTTTGCTTAGATAGAAGTTACGAAATATCATACTGCGCTCACTTATTGATATTTGTGAGCAGTATTCTCTGGTAATTCATCACGAATAGATCCATGTTTGAACAGCAGAACCCAATTATCCAAATTTTTTTTTAAAAATCTGTCATCGATTCGCGCTACTTTTAGATAAAATCGTGATATTTATTTTCTTAAATTTTTACTTAACGGGTTTCGTTATAACGGCGCACAGTGGCGCCCGTAGAGCAAACGTGGTTGCAAAAATCAAAATTTTCATGGGCGCCGACGAAGATTTGAATAAACCCATGTTATAGGAAATGATTTCAAATATGCTACTCTTAATAATATCACATTTTTAGTTTAGAAGATATAACCGTTCAAAGTTGACCGACTTTCGGTTTTCAAAAAAACACACAATTTTTAGTCAATTTGTTGCGATTTCAGGTGTAATATCACGAAAATAGGTAAAGAATCGCCTTATTTTTTGTTTGTATTGATTGATGTATTTATTAAATGTATAATGATAAAAAAAAAATTAACTGTTTGCTTTGTGTTTCTCCTGGTAAATCACTATTTAAAAACTATCCGTTTTTTTCACTATTTTTCAACTTTGACGGAAAATAAAAAATCTATATTTTTCTATATTTTCCATATTTGCAAAATATGTTCTTTGATTATTTCTTTATATAATTCAAAAGGTTTTATCTGCGCGTTTGGCTTCTAGAGGTAAAAAAGGTTAAAAAGACATGGTTGCAGAAATTGTATGGCGTGCATCCCTTACATGTTTCGACTGACAGTAGTTTGATCTAATAGTTTGAAAATTGCATTTTAAGTCGATTGTCTACCTGTGAGCCTCTGCCAAAGTCTACTCCCAATATTCTATTACAGACACAGGATGCACAAAAACCTACTCATTGAAATTCACAGGTACGCACCTCACTTAAAAATTACTTTGGAGTACAAATGGTCAAGAACAATATTGACTTATGGTCCCTCCAGGTAGGCACAAATCTTATTTAGACACGAGCATAATATCAAAATTGCATAATTCAGCCTAAATCCATATGTATGCAGGGATTAGGTCAATTTTTAGGCATGGTAGCATAAGCTTATATATTGCAAAATAAGCATAATGCCTGGATTAGTCTACGACTGAAAGTTGGCGCAACAAGTACTGAAACCATGGCGTTAAACAATATAAAATTATTTGAACTGTTTAGAAGGTCAACCACACCAAAGTTTTTCACGGAAGCTGCTTTAGAAGAACTTGATAGCTTATACGGAAATATTGAGAGAAGCGAAATTGTAAAAAATAATTTTTATCTGATATATGCAAATATTAAGGCAAAATGGGTGAAATCTAATCGAACCATTCAGAACTTCAACTCCAAATACGAGTACTGGCTTAATGAAGACACCATCCTGGATATATTGGCAGTAGATAAACCCACCACATCAACCAGAGGAGCAAAAAGAAGGCAAAAAAAAAGTATTGAGGAGTGTTCAATTTTCACAAGAAAGAGGAACTTGCCGATGCCACCAATGACTTGACCACGAAGCATTTATCGGACGCGCTGTCTATTAAATATACAAAGGATAGTGAAAGAGTTAGGTCGCAGATTACAAAATCTGTTGCTGATGCAAGCCCACTGCGACTAAAAAGGATTAAGGAAAGCATTCCCACGCCCACAAACGCACACATTAAAAAGTATGGTTCCGAAGAAGTCTTGGCCTTGTTTATGGACTTTCAACTTTCCAAAGAAAAATATGAGATACTACGGGCATCCTTGATGCGACACGGGGCTGACGTTTTACCAGGATACAAGCATATTACGCAAGCCAAAATAAATTCACTACCACTGCATACGAAGTTTACGGAAGTCTCTGTGAAAGCCAATCTGCAGGATCTCATGGGCCATACAGCAAAACGGTTGTTGGAGAGTCTTCCTGAAAATGAGGTGAAAATTCTTCCTGAGAAACTGACATTGATCAGCAAATGGGGCTGCGATGGATCATCCGGACAAAGCGTTTATAAGCAAAGGATATCTTCTGATGACGTTACAATATCGGACGGAAATATGTTTATGGCATCTGTTGTTCCTTTGCGGCTAAAATCTGATGTTTCCCTACACTGGAAAAATCCATGTCCGTCATCAGTGCATTATTGCAGTTTGCAAGGGAATCGGCAGAACTCAT
The DNA here is from genome assembly GCA_963682025.1 of Cordilura impudica. Lineage (NCBI taxonomy): Eukaryota > Metazoa > Arthropoda > Insecta > Diptera > Scathophagidae > Cordilura > Cordilura impudica. The sequence goes on along the minus strand of OY821518.1, from coordinate 36,263,293 downwards.
AAGGACCACGGTGAAGGACATTGAAGAACAAATAAGCAAGATTAAGCCTACAAAGCTGCAAATTGGAGAAAGAAAATATATTGAATGCAATTACGAGTTCCATCTGACCATGGTTGACGGAAAAGTCGTAAACGAACTGACAGGAACAACCTCAACATTGTCATGCCCGATTTGCAAAAAGAGCCAGAAGAACTTTGGTAATTTAAACGATTCTACAAACGAGGAGAATTACAAATATGGAATGTCACCACTGCACGCAAGGATAAGGTGTATGGAGTTCTTGCTAAAACTGGCGTATACCCTACCACAAGAGGAGGAAAACTTCGATGAAAATACATCAATAAAGGATAAGGAAAAGATCAGAAAGAAGCAAATACAGGATGCTTTTTTTAAACAAGTTGGACTAAAAGTAGACTGTCCCAAGCACGGATACGGTAACTCAAACGATGGAAACACTCCTAGGAGATTTTTTGAAAATGATGAGGCAGTATCTAGAATCACTGGAATTGACAATCAAGTCGTGAAAAGATTGGGAACGATCTTGAATGTTTAAAACTGCAAAGAAAATGTCAATTCTACCAAAATATGGGGAATTTGCATCGAAAACTGCATCTTTTTTAGCAGAAATGTATCCACAGAAGAAGTTGACCCCGACCGTCCATACGATATTGGCGCATGGCAAAGATATAATTGAGTACCAGTCTTTGCCAATTGAAGAGCTTTCTGAAGAAATACAGGAGTCTCTTAACAAATTTTATAAAAAATATAGATTGCAGAACACATTCAAAGCATCAAGGGTAAGGCAAAATGAGGACCTCTTCAACATGTTGGCAGCATTTTCCGATCCACTTATTTCTTCCCTGCGGCATGTGAAGACATGAATAGAGTTAGAAAATAATTATAGTTTAGAAATGATTAGTCTTTTAGATATACCTTCTCTTACGAATTGTGATGAATATTTTACAGAAAATTGAAAAAATAAACTTAAAAAGAAGTAATTTTTTTTTAATTTGTTGGGTTATAATTTAAAACATAAAACCCTAAAGAAAAAAAAAATAAAAACAATCTAAAAATGTAAAAATATTTTTTTTAGTAACCATAAAATTGATTTTTCTATTTTAACTTTGATAGCCCCTACAAAGCGTAGCACCCTTTCCAAACGCTCATTTCATAGGATGAACAGTTATCTATCATATGCTGTTTAAACTGTTCAATTATGTTATTCGGTTCAAAAGATATGATTTTTGCAACGAAAAAACTCAAATGGCGCCACTGTGCGGCGGCCATCATCAGAATTTACTACTATCCATGAGATTTTTTTTGCAAATATGGATGAAATTTATCTGCGTGAAACGCTGTCAACAGAATGACTTTACGTGCCATACGGCTACCGCAACCATCGACTTATTGAAATGAAAATTTGGCGAAAATTTCAAGAAACGGACCTGTTAATTGGTCTCCAATATGGTGCGATTTCACACCTCTCGATTATGTTCTGTGGGGCCACATAAAATTATGATGATAAACCAATAATAATTGTTTTATCAATATTGTTCATGATATTCCTAACATACGGCCAGCAATACATGAAAAAGTGGCTCAAAAAAGAACGTCGAGAAGGTGTTTCGTCAGGAACAGCCACGATGGTCATATAGCCAAAATTATTTTCAAGCGTTAATGCCATCTATTGGTCTTTGGAAAACACAAAATTTTTTTCATTAAAATTCGATTTTTTGTGCAATTTTTTACAATTTCGAGTTCTAACGGTCTTAAAAAACACCCTTTATTTACTTGTGTGATCTCTAACTAAGATTAATACATCCACAACAGGAGCTATAACCTATGATAGTGTCCGAAATAGTAAGGTATTATACGAAGATTTTTGAGGCCATTTTATTTTTATTTATGGTTTTTTTAAAAAAATATATAATCTTATTGGCTAGATGGACAGTAGTACTGTCCGTGTATCCAATGTTAAAAATGAAATAAAAACTGATCGATATAGATTTCAATGAAAATTTTGTCATCATTCTTCTGGGTGATAGAAATAGGAATAGTTTATTTATTTATTTTTTTTTTTTTTTTTTCAATAAATTTTTATTTGAATTTTTAAATTTCGTAAAATCATGCTTTATTTAGCATGCATAACTCCTGATGCAATTGAGGCTATACTTTATAAATTACAGACTATAAAGCTCTCAGTATTTTAAAAAACAAAATTTTTTCAACATTTTTATAAATTTCAATTTAAAGTTTTTTCTATCAAAAGTTGAAAAATAAATATATTGTTTCAAAAATTTTAATTAATTCTGATAAATTCGAATTTTGAAATAAAGAAAATTTAATAATATCAAAATTATCGTCTTAAGCCAGGATAAATTCTGCCTGAAAGTTACATTGAAATCTGAAGCGATCAAGTGATACATTGAAACTGTTTGCTTATTTAGAGTAGGATAACCCACGTTCAGTTTTTTAATCATATGAAGACAATTTTAATTATGAAATTTTGAATCCATTATAAAATATACATACAAATATATTTTTTTTTCAGAAAAGTTCAAATCAAAAATTTTATTTTATTATATCCTTCCTCCATTTCTTTTTTTTTTTTTCTGTTTCACATTCGAAACATAAATACAAATTTTTACTATTTTTCATACAGTTAATTTACAAGCAGGAGTTTCTTTACAAATATAAATTTCATACTTAAGATTAATAAATTTTTTATGCAACATTTAAAATGGAAGATAATTAAAGGATATTTACAAAACTTGTACAAAGTCTTCATTAGATGAAGTCACATTTGAAATCAAATACTATTTACAACAACGGCTGTAATGAGAAAGAGAAGAAATAAAAGAAAATTAAAAATAAAGACATATATTTTCAAAATGTATATTTAATTTTGAGAGATGTTTAATTTAAAAAACTCACCTTTCTCTTAAAAATTTAGTTTAAAGGATTTAATTAACATAAGTGTTTTTACTTAAACGTTTATCTTTTTTCTGTTTGTTTATTTGCTCTTTCTTATTTATGCTTTAGACTGAAAGTAGAAAAGAATGGAATAAAAGATGTGAAAATAATTGTGAAACCATTGTTGTTAAGAGTTTTCTACATTTTTGTTCATCTTTACATTAGCAATTTGGCTTTAACACAAAAAAAAATCGAGTTAAAAGAATGAAAGAAGTTGCAAACATCTTCAAATCATAATAATGAATTTAAATTAAAAGAAGTAAAAAGCTAAACAAAAAAAAAATCAGAAAACGCACACATACAAATTTTAGAAATGAATAAAAGATAAATAGCAATTTTCAGCTTTTTATGAGAGAATATCTAGAAAAAAAATCTACACTAAAAGAATTTTTAGCAAAAGTTAAAATGAAATCAATTATTTAAAGCAGATTAAGAAAAGACCAAAGCACATTATACAAATATAATGTATAAAACTATATATTTCTAGCTTATATTTATGTTCGCTGTAATATAACATAATATTGAATAATTACATATGGGGTGAGAGGCTCCAAGTCAGGGTGAAAGTAGTAGGCCAGTGTAGTAAAACCTTCTATACCTTGATCTTTATTTGCTTTGCTTTTCAGCTATAACTCAAGTACCATTTACTACCTGTCATTTAATTATTAGCTTCAACAACTTATTTTCTGAATAATTTTGACTAATGAAATTTTTTAAAAATTTTTATTTTTCCCACTTTTTATAGCCTATACCACTATGTGTCAGGTATAATGACATTGTACTGATGTTTGTAACAACCAAAAAAAATACACCTTCACTAGGGTGGCCCTTAATAAAAAAAGTGTTCAAAGTCTCGGTCTCAATCCCTAGAAATATGCGAATAAAAAAGAAGCTAAGAAATACAAAGATTTGGGTCAATAAAAAAAAATTAGAGGTGCCTGAACACGACTGAAAATTTGATGTGTGTTTATATGGGGAAAATATGACTTTTTTAAGATTTTTTGGAAATTTCGTTCTAGATTTTAATGTTTCCGACAAGTTGTTACATGAATCTATTTCAGTACTAAATTTTCTATTTACAATTGTCTTTTTGCGACAAGTTGTTATATGAATCTGTTTCAGTACTAAATTATCTCTTTACAATTATCTCTATACAATTTCAAGATTGAAAAAAACTCGCCAAGAAATATCAAATGCCCCAGACCACTTTTGTGCCAAAAAAAACTAGGTCGTGAAATTGTCACGAAATTTTTTCAACTTTAAGAAACTAGTTAAAGGGCAATTCCATAAAATTGTCAACTTTTATGAAAAAAATGTTTTTTTCATTTATATTAAGTAAGTTTAAAATATATTAAAATATGTTTCAAATTACATAATGTATTTTCTTACAAGTATTCTATATAATAAAATAATTATAAATCATTATCTGCTTACTCAATTTTCTTTTAATACATGTTTAAAAACTTTAGTCATTCCGTCACAGTCATTCCGTCACGTCAAATGACACTTAATAACGTCAACACTATTACAGGTAGGTTGCCCTAAATTAAAATTTTATATTGCTTATATATCATATGTGAAATATCCGCTAGTTTAAAAACTGATTAGCTTCCTAATTCACAAAAGTTCCCAGGTTTTAATATCAGGACAGAGTCATGGTAGCAAAAATGTCATTCCGTCACACAATGCGAAATTACTCAAAAATAAGAGAATAAAATAGAGAAGAAAATTGTTTCCGAGTTTTTTAAATCTCTTAATCATTAAGAATCATTTTCAAACCGAAGAATGAATTTTCAAGTGCAAATAGCTTTGTGGAATAGCCTTAACTTCAATTCTACAACTCAAAATGTCATTCCGTCACATATGGAATTGCCCTAAAATCATATTTTTTTTTTTTGTTCACTATGAAGCACTCAGACATGAAGTGTTGGTTTGTTACCAAGTTTTTAACCAAAGACGGAAATTTTGTTTTTTTTTTTTTTTTTTTGAAAACTCCTTTTTTAAGTTGTAAAAAATCTTCTTTTAAAAAATTAAAAAAATTGATCTGGCACTTTAAAGTTTTGTTAAATGTATGCTACAGATCAACTGTGTGAATTTTGAAGTACATATCTCTGCCAGAATTTTTTTTACAAATGATTTTTTTGCGGATTTCGAGAAAAAATTGGTTTTTGTGAAATATACAGTAAATGTACTCTTTCTAAATACTTTGTATCAGTATTCTACTTTTGAATGTCATATTTCATCTTAACAGCCTAAGATTTCTGAAAAAAAATTATATGAACCCATTATGCCTTTTGTACTTGGGGTCACATATGACCCCAAACTAATAAAAGACAATTTATTTAAAAAAAATTGAATTGTTTTGTAAGTGCTGTTGCATTTTTAGATGTGACCTAAAATATAATAACCAAATGAACAAGTCTTCCATGCTAAATATTTGGAATAAAGCGAACAACGTTAACCCATTCCTTGAATTTTGAATTTTGGCACACTTGTAGTTCAAACGTATGTAGCACTGAGATCGCTTTGGATAACTCAGTATTTTACGCCGTTAAGAGTGAGTCATTTTCTTGCAAAGGCATAGTTAAATCCTGGTCTACTCTATGGCTGTGAAGTTTTTGGCAACTGCGACTACGTCAGCAAGAAAAAACTAAATATTTTGTACAACAATATTTTTAGATATGTTTATGGACTGAAGAAACGTGATAGTGTTTCGACTTTCTCAAAAAGTCTTTATGGAGTCTCATTCGATAACCTTCTTAATATAAGGGTTTCAATGTTTTTACATAAAATTATGTACACCGAGAAAATAAACTTATTATCTCTATGCGTCGATGCCTTGTGTCAGAATGGCAATTTTCCATAAACGCCACACGTCTTTGTAATGCAATTCCACACAACACAAAATTAGTTAGCAACGCAATACATTTTAAGAATTTTTTGTTTAGTTACTTTACTTAAATATATTTAATTTTCATTTCTTTAAATTCATGAATTTTAATAATTTCTTGTATTTATTTTACTTTATTTTAAACTAGATGTAACCGGGTGCGCTTCGCTACACCCTCCCCCTCCCCCCCCCCCTTCCGAATTGTTACGATAAGGCTCACGCTAGTCCCAAGGCTCTCACTAACACAGTAATTCAGATATATCACATTTAATATTAAGTTTGTATAGGGGTACCATGCGCATTTGTCCAATCCCGCCCATTTTTTTGTCTGACTACTCACGTTAATAATAGATGACCTAAGATAAATTTTCAAAGCTCTCTCTATCATAGTACTTTATATATATGATATTAAAAATTTACTTTGAATGGGAGGTGCCACGCCCACTAAAAATATTAAAAAAATACAGCCTGTAGCACTTCCGATATCCGCAGTAAGAATCAGTGAAAATTTCAGGAAGATCAGATAAGTCGTTACGGAGATTACCTCCTACAAACAAACAAACACATTACCTCTTTAATTCTTTGTTTTTGATACTTACTGATATAAAATTTTTTTTGTTTGTTTTCGCGATTTTTGATTTTGACAATATATTTTCCACGACAAATCACATTGATAACTAATGTACTTGTCAAAAGACTGTTGCTTTCGTAGTACATCATATTTTTGATATAGGAGGTGCCACGCCCACTTATCCCATACCGCCCAATTTTTATTGGACTACTCATATTAATATCTGAGGGACTCGTGCAAAATGTCGAGCCTTTCCCAGTTATATGATATAAGATATCTACTTTGCATGGGCGGTGCTACGCCCACTGCTTCTATCACGCCCATTTTTTTGTTCGACTAATCACACAAAGAACATATGGGCTCACGCAAAGCCACAAAGCTCTCTCTTTTACAGTACTCCAAATATTTGACATTTAATAGTTACTTTGCATGGGCAGCTCCACGCCCATTGGTGTGAACCGCCAATTTTTTGTCTGACTACTCATACTAAGATCTGATGGTGTCGTGCAAAGTGCCAAAGCTTCCCTCTTTTAGTACACCAGTTATATGATATCATATATTTACTTTGTACGGGCGGTGCCACGCCCACTGCTCCGATCATGCCCATTTTTTGTCTAACTAATCATATGAATAACTTATGGGTTCGCACAAAGTCCCAAGACTCTCACTATAACAGTACTCCAGATATATGGCATGTTATATTTTATTTGTATGGCAGGTGCCACGCCTATTGGTCCGATAGTGCCCATTTTTTGTCCGACTGCTCACATTAATAATAGGTGCCATCAGACAAATTTTAAAAGCTCTCTCTATCATAGTACTCGAGATATATAACATTGAATTATTACTTGTATGGGAGGTACCACGCCCACTTCTCCGATCCGGCTCATTTCCGGCGCGGCTACTAATATTAACAATAGGTGACCTCACACAAATTTGCAAAGCTCTCCCTGTCATGGTACTCAATATATGTATATGATATTAAAAATTTACTTTGTGTGGGAGGTGCCACGCCCACTAAAATATTAAAAAAATTATAGCCTATAGCACTTCCCATATCCGCAGTAAGACTCTGTGAAAATTTCAGGAAGATCAGATGGCTAGTTACGGAGATTACCCCCTACAAACAAACAAACAAACAAACAAACAAACAAACAAACAAACACACATTACCTCTTTATTATATTAAATTAGTATAGATAAGTTATAAATTTTATATTTTGTTTTAAAATTGTGCAAATTTTTGAACGATGAAATCCTGTACTTTAATTATAAGACTTGTCTTGTTGAACAGGAAATTAATAAAGAAATAAATAAAGAAAATATTTTAAAAAAATTAATTGTTCTAGATGAAACTCTTACTATGGGTTGGGAAATAAAATTGTGCTACATTTTACGAAAACTTCCACTTATGTGCTCCTAGCGTTAAAATGATCCAAAATTCAGCAGTATTTGCAAAATATTTGAATTTTTTGACTTATATTAGCTACGGGATATTTGTATCGCCAAGTCCAAGTGGGCCAATGATGTCAAATTATAAAATCATCGTAATCATCAAATCATAAATATCGATAAAAATATAACATAATTTTATTTCCCAACCCATAGTAAGGGTTTCATCTGGTTTACTAAAACAATTAATTTTTTTAAATATGCCAAAATTCAAAGTTTGCCCTTGGCAAGGAATGGGTTAATGTTGTTTGATTTCTTCCAAATTTTTTAGGCGTCATATCTAAAAATTCAACAGGACTTACAAAATATTTAAATTTTTTTAATAGATTGTATTTTGTTAGCTTGGGGTCATATGTGAACCATAACCCATAACTTTGTATTTCTCATTTTTTTTTTTTTGCTATTCCATATGATGAAGGCACATCCTTACCTTCACCCATCTTTTATTGTACGGCTCGAGTCTGAATCACTTTCTGAGTCAATCTAGCGATGTCCGTCTGTCTGTCCGTCTGTGTGTCCTTCTAAACAATATAATAAAACTACAGGTCGCAAATATGAATATACTTTGAAGGGATTCAGTATAAAGCTTCCATCGGTCATAGCATAAATGCTGCTGAATTTGTTGACAATCGGTACATGTTCAGACCTAGTCCCCATACATATGACCCCTATGAGATCGACTTAAATTGCCTTAATATCCAAATTATCATATAAATCTCGATGAAATTTGGTATGTGTATGTTTATTACATCTATTCATCAGTAGTCCAAAAATAAACCCTATAAGACAATTCTTAGCCATAGCCCCTTTATGGAGCTGATTCCCAATCTTCAACTAAATGTATCAAAAGACAAAAATATTGCACAGATTTTCATCAAATTTGGTATGTATGTTTATGTTCAAAAAAAAAAAAAAATACCTTAACAAATAAGGTCAGGATCGATCCATTCTTTGACCTAGTTCCCATATAAATAAAGCATCCGATATGAACTTTTTCATATCCCATGGCAGAAAAATTAATCACATTGCCCCTCAAATTTGGTTTATGCTTATTTTATATATCTAAATAGTGAGACCTAAGTGACAGGGTCTCTAAACTCATGGTATAGGGTATCGTATAGTCGGTGTAGACTGACTATAATTTTCCTCCTTGTTTTTAATCAATTATCTGAAAAACATTACATAGTCAGGTCGTATGATTATTATTTATTAGGAGAGTAAAAGAGATGTACTCGTATGAGTAATATTTCTAATATTTCTAATATATCTGAAGAATTAGATAAGAAATCGTCAATGGTTTTCGAGATGTAACTGAAAAACGAACATCAAAATAAGGAAAAAATTTAGAAAGTTTGTATTGAAAACCCCTAAACCCTAGTACGATCACCCAGACTTGGAATTTCTTACCACCCACATAATATCCCCGAAAATACTCCACAGCGAAAATAGCTAAAGTGACAAATTCAAAATTTTAGAGAAGAAAGTTTGCTTCTCTGTTATTTTTGCTTTACATTCAGTATAAAAACACAATAAAAACGTAAACTAAAGCTAATATTTCATTTGCTGTAAACTCCTAGCAGTATTCGTACTCTTCTGATATATAGGTAAATATACAAATGATCGTAATTTACCGATTTTCATTAAAACAGAGAAATATGATAACATGCTACTTAAGCTATTTTCGCGAAACACGTAAAATTTCCTTAAAAATTTGAGTTCTATACAAATGTATTCTCTAGATTGAAGAAGATTGCATATACATTTTTATTATAAATATAAAAATGAACTATGATGTCCTCTTTAAGATAATTGCCTTCTTGTGCAGTAGCATTTTTTAAGAACAAATTTTAAGAGTGTATGAAACCAAAAAGAAATTGAAGTGTAAATTAACATTGAATTCTTAATGTTTACAAAATTCTTTTGTTAAAGTTCATACATTTTCATTCAAGAGACGTCTGTTATGTATACAATATTTTTCTTTTATTTTACCATTTCCGGCTAAATTTTACAAAATTTTCTTTATTTTTTCATTTAAGAACAATTTGATGAACCCACCAAAAGCAAAATCACAAAAAAAAAACACTTGACCATGGCGCTTGGAAGCAAGCAGTTTGAAAGAATGAATTTCTAAAAAAAACAGAATTAAATAGAAACAAATTTCAAGAGATAAATGCAAAACATATTGCAGGCAGTTTAGTTTTTCAGTAGAATCTACAGTTGAAATAAAATTAAAAAATGACGACAAGTTAATTAAATTCAGCAGAAAAAAATACTCATGTTTTTTTCATGTTATGAATGTGGAAAAAATATATATCAGATTATATAGGCCACACATTATATAATATTTATATCATAATGCACCGATTTTTCTAAAGGGAGTCAACTCAAAATTTTTAAATTTGCACTTTTTCCAAGAAAACCGTATACAGTGATCATATACATCTTTAGTTTCATACTTAAACCAAATTGTAAGTATCTATTTTAATTTAGATTTTTTTTAATTTTTATAAGCATCTTCATTTGTAACGGTTTTTATATTGTTTCCCATATTTAAATCGATTTTCGATACTAGTGGTGTTTTCAGGCATCCTTATCTCAATGTTTATTTGCTTAGTTTTTCAGCCATAACTCAAGAACCGATTCAGGTTTCTATTATTTATCGACTAAAATCTTCAACAAATTGAAATGTGTCCCCTTTAGCTTAACACATATTCAGGGCGTATGATTATTATTTATTATAATATTATATTTTTATACCCTATACCACTATGTGGTATGGGTATAATGACTTTGTGCTGCTGTTTGTAACAACCAAAAATATTTGACCTAGACCCACCTTTAATTATACCGATCGAATCAGAATCACTTTTTGAGTTGATTTAACAATGTCCGTCCGTCCGTCCGTCTGTGTGTCCATGTAAACCTTGTAATCAAACTGCAGGTCGCAAATATGAAGATATTTCAATGAAATTTGGTATATAAGCTTTCATCAGCCCTTGGATGAACGCTGTTGAAATTGGTGAGAATCGGTCCATGTTCAGACCTAGCCCCCATACAAATTACCCCCATGAAATCGACATAAATTGCCATAAGATCCAAATTGTCATATTGATCTTACTCAAATTGGGTTTGTATACGTTCATTACATTCACTAATGAGTAGTCCAAAAATGATCCCTTTGGCCCCATATAGACTGCTTCCCGATCTTCACTTAAGTCTATTAAAAACAAAATATTGCGCTGATTCTTCTCAAATTTTGTTTGTATATATTTTTGCAAAATACAAGAGACTTTTACAAACATGATCAGGATTGGTCCATGTTTGGACCTAGTCCCCATAGAGATACAGCATCCGATATGAACTTTTTCATATCTGCAGCCAAAAAAAATTAATAAAATCCCACTCAAATTTGGTTTATGCTTATTTTCTATGTCCATTTAGTTGGGCCTAAGAGATAGGCTTTCTAAACGCATGGTATAGGGTGTCGTATAGTGGGTCTTGACCGACTATAAATTTCTTACTTGTTTTATATTAAATCAAACATACATCAGTATTTCTTACTCTACTTTTCGCATGCATATATAAAGATTATTTATTTAAGCCTTAGCCAAGAAGAGTAAACTGGCTCTTGAGTTGAAAAACAAAGAAAACAAACACCATGATAATGAAAGGTTAGTAAAACAAATTTGGTCTGAGAACGCCGAACCCTTTGGAGATTTTGCTACACTGGCCTGGTACTTTCACCATGACTTGGAATTTCTCACCCGCCAGGCAATAACACTAAAAATGTTCCACAGTGATGAAAAACATTTACCCGTTGATCACACCTACAACTCGAGCAGGACTTTTCACAATAATATGATTGTAGGAAAACAAGCAGTGGTCTACTTTAAGTCCAGAATCTTGGTTATTTTATTTGATTTTAAATTTGGGATGTATATTCTTTTGTACTTTATACAATTTTGTTTCATCGTTGTTTTTCCTAGAATAAATCTAGATTCAAACATACATGTGATTCAAACATAATGACTGTCTATAATCTGAGAATTACTATTTAAATTCTTCGATAATCGATGACTAAATGAATTTTTAGCGAATTGCGCTACTTTTGCATATCCATTTGTATATAAATGGCTCGGAATCTATAGAAATTTTATTATATTCCTAGGTCTTTAAAATTAATACAAACACGTATTATTCACTGCGTTCAAAAGAAAAAATAGGTTTATCAATTTTATCTATTTTCAGCCTTCATGGCCTTCAAAGTACGGAAAATAGATTTTGATGATTGAATGAATTTATTGAAAACTATTGAATTTTTTAACCAATTTTGATCACATTTTAGATCTGATCATTTTTGAATAGTTATGTGTATATGGGGAAAAATATGATATGTTTAGACTGACTTTAAGGGCATGGATTGAAATTTTGATACGATGATAAATCAAACAAATAAAAACAATTATAGTCTGTCAAAACAAACTATATCGTATATACTCTATACCATGCGATTCGGCAGAGGCATACCTGGATATAGAAAATAAGCCAAAACAAAATTGTAGTGGAGATAGAAAATTTGAAAAGTTTACAATTAGCTCAGTACAATCTAAAATTTGACGCATAGTGGTTTGTAAATAAAACAGCTTTAGAGTTCACAGAGGAAAGCAAATGGCTTCTTTCTTTAGGGCACAAATTTGCTCTTCCTGTAAATATTGACAATTTTTCAGCTGTAAATTTAATAGCTGATTTGGAACAATGGGTTCAATCTTTAACAGATGAAAAATTAAAAGAAATATTTAGAACAAAAATAGCCAACAGAATTTTAACATACAAGAGAATACACAAAAACTATCTTAAGGAAAAGTTCATACTTAACATTTTTGAGAAGGCACAAACATGAAATAGTTATAACAAAATCTGATAAAAGCAACAAGACAGTCAAAATGTATAAAAAAAAGGTTAGGAGAAGGACAAAGACAAATTACTGAAGGATAAGAAAACATACCAAGCGATAAAAGCAGACCCAACACCAAAACTACAAAGAGTTAACCATAAATTAATAATGGATCTTTTTAGAAAAGTATATGTTTCATCACAAGAGAAAACATGACAGACTTTATGGATCTCCTAAAATACATAAACCCAATATGACTTTACGTGCAATATCATCATCAGTGGAAGTCCCATGTTATAGCCACTCAAAATACATCGGCAGCATTTTGAAAAGTATTATATTGGAAAAATATAATATAAAAAACTTTTTTGAACTAAAGAGAAAATTGAAAAAATTTATTTATATGAAAACGAGATACTTATATCTTTAGACGTTTTATCACTTTTCACAAATTTACCAATACATTTGGCTATAAATAATATCATGGCAAAGTGGAACATATTACAAAAACATACCAAAATATGCCTGTCAAAATTTTTAGCTCTACTAAAGTTTTGTCTAAATGACAATAATTATTTTGTTTATGGTAACACATATTACAATCAGACCTATGGCAGGCCAATGGGAAATCCCTTGTCACCAACAATTGCGGATATTGTTTTAGACACTTTGCTAGAACAAACAACGGAAGAACTAGGTAAACGTAATGTACAGGTAAAACTTTTGACTAAGTATGTTGAAGATTTATTCGCAATTATAAAAAGAGATGACGAGGAAACGATATTGAAGACTTTAAACAACTACCGAATTAAACTAAAAATGAAAAATTCTTACAAAAAATAGCGCGAGTTTTTGTGAAAATTTTTCTTCTGCGGCGCTTCGGTAAAAATTTTCGTTTTTTCGAAGAAAAACCGCATAAAAAATTTAAAAAGAACAACTAAAAATTTAAATTTAAAAAAGAAAATCGAGCATAAAATTTAAAAAGAAATCATAAAGTCGCATTGCTTCCACATTCTCCACAATACAAAAAAAATTAATCAATGTGTCTTAAAAATAAGGTTTAGAAACGCTAACTCAATTATGTAAATAATCTAAAATATATTTACGCTGATCCCTGACTCACTGACTGACTGACTGATTCTGTAACGCTGAAATAATACACACACATAGCACTCCATACCAAGCTATGGGAAATACACAAACAAAATTTAATCTTTCTCATTTTATACAAACCCAAACACAATTTTCTCTCTTCTTTGTTACCGACCAGTGCTGCTAATAAAATCTTTTGAAAATCGACAATTTTGGAAACTAAATCGCCAAAATTGACATTTTTAAAACAAGAAATTGTCAAGAAAATTTTACCGCTTATAAAACTCGAAAAAATATTACAAAAGGAAGCAAAAAAATTTATTTATACCATTCATATTACGAATATTATTACAGCATTGGTTATTTCTATATATAAAAATGTATAAGTGGTGAAATTTGAACGAAAAAAATTTAACACAGCAATCAACTAATTAAAACTTAAATCTAAAATGGAGATGCTATTCAAGGTGTTTCCGTTTTGAAACGACTTGACCCAGAATTAAGTCTATACGTATTTTGTAATTTCCATTTACACTGAACAAAAACTATAAATTTTCGATAAACAACCCATTAATTGTTAACCCTTGAAATCGTAATTTTTATACTACTGAAAATTTTAAATCTTCAATCATCATTTTAACAAATCATTTTAACAAATTGAAAAATCGTCGAAATTAAAATATGTTGTTAAAATTGGCAGCACTGCTAACGACAATAGCACTACATATGCAGATTTCGTGTTACATATGGAATAAGTTGAACGCAAAAAATCCATAAAAAAACTAATATCTATTCAAATTCTTCTTTAAATTCTCTTTGTTGGTCAATGAAAAAATTCTGCAAAAAAAAGTAAAGAAGGAAATTTGAAACATTTTTATTTTTCTCATTTAACGTCGTCCGATATTCATACATACTTCTTTTATCAAACTAAACTTTACCGTTTGTCTGTTTTGTTTTTCATCTCAAAATTGTTTTGAATTGTGAGGAGTGCTTTCGCTCAGGTTCTCTGATGGCCAGCACTTACCAAAGAGTATACTTTTTTGATAAATATTTGAGAAAAAACAGATCTTCAATGTAGATTTTGTTGTTGTCCAACGTATGATTTCGTTTATAGCTCTGTATTAAAAAGCCCTTGAAAAAGTAGTGCAATATTAAGTTTAAAATTTAAATTATTGTAACTTTCCATAATTAAATTACATTGTAATTTTAGAGAGAGGCGGGAAAATATTTTTTTTTTCACTCATAATATTAATTTTTGCATAATTTGCTTTTAGAAAAATTTAGACAAATATATATTACGTAAATAGGTATATTTAAGATATTAATTTGAATAATTTATTGAAATTATCATGGAAGAATTAAAAGCGATTTTTTTTTTAAGTAAATGTAATACGCGCTTATTTTTTATTTTTTCTTTATTGGATTTATAGATAAATTTGCAAAAAATGTAGTTCTCTTTTTTCAGTTTACATGTATGATGAAATATGAAATATTTTTTTCTTTTTTGTGTAGGTGTATTGGTGTTTGCATTTCCTTAAGGGGTGGTAGGTTTTAAAACCTTTTTTTGCATTTCTATTCCTCAATGCACAACATGTCAAGCGTGTTGTGTCAAAATTTTAAATAAATCAGAGCAAAACTTAAGAAGATACAGCGTTTTCAGCGACCGGCCTCATACGGTATATAGTATATAAATCATAGTATATAAATTCGAAGTCCGTCAACATCATAACTCAAAATCTACTTAACCGATTCTTTTGCAATTTTAGACACTATATCGACACATAAATCATCAGGTAACCACGAAGGGTTTTTTAATGCCATTTTCTTTCCCATTTTTTAACAACAAATTCCCGAAATTGTATAGCAAAAATCGTTTTTCACTTCAAAATGCTGCCAAAAAAAAACAAAAAAAAAAAAAATTAAAAAACTCTTCGTCACTACCACACGAAACATGTCACCTCTGAAACGCGTTTCGACTTTTTTATTTCACATGATCCGGTAACGAGTTGTGATGTTCACCGCAAAACAACAACGCCTCCGGAGATTCGCTGTCACAGACTTATTTATTAAAATTTTTAATTGAAATTTTTTCAAAGATTCTTCAAATATAATGCTATAACGTGTATATGAAATAAATAATCGAACATTATTCGTATCCTCAAAAAAGAATTATGAAAATACGACTTTTTTTAACTTTTAAAACCTTACCCCCTCAAGAAACCTTTAGGAACCTTGCTCTAAAACGTTTTTTTTTTTATGCTATATTAAACACTCATGTATAGAAGCAGAAAGTATAAAAGCAAAGGTTGGCTACTGGCAAACTTTTGCGAATATATACATAAAAGGACCTTTTACAAAACTTCATTTGAAAATCGAAGTTTTTGTTTTGTATTAAAATTAAATTAAAATAAAATAAATTTAAAATAAATTAAAATTAATTTTTTTAAAATATATATAATATAGGAAAATTCTGAAATGGAAAAAAAAAATTGTTTGTTAACGTCAAAAATTTGATATAACCACTGTTCGCTATAAGAGAAGCAATTTGTATGAAAAATGTGGTTAATACTCTTGGGACCGAAGAAATTCTTCGCTATAAACAAAAATTTATTACAACCGTTATAAGCGAACTCCATTGTATTAAATTTTAATAATTTTGGGAATCTCCAATCTCCTCACTTTACCCGGCCTTCCCATGTTCAAGTCAAATTGATCACACATCCAATAGTCAAAAAATTGTTAAGCAACTGTCCCATTGAAAAATTGAAAGAGAGAATTGAAACGTATGATTGTTTAGTAAAAAAGAGTAAAAAAGTGTGAGTGCATTACAACCTGAAAGCCAAAAATATAACGTGTGAAGGCCGGGTAATATCTTAAATATATTTACGCTGATCCCTGACTCACTGACTGACTGACTGAAAGACTGACTGATTCTGTAACGCTGACCAAAATAATACGGTTCAATTCCTAGGATTGATCTCGCCCCAACCGACACCACATTAGTTTTCATATTAAAACGCCGCCAGTTTCCAGTAATTCCTGCATACGCAATTACCATAAACAAGACTCAAGGCCAGTCATTTGATTTGGCATTAATTTGGAGACCGCGGTATTTTCACACGGCCAACTATGTGGCTTTGTCACGATCAAAAGTTGCAAGCCAAGTTAAGATACGTATTCAATCGAACCCACTGCAAGGAAAACTATTAAATGACCAACGAAATATAGTTTTTCAAGAGATTCTAGATTGAAAAACTTTTTTGCCAAATATTTCTTATCTGTTTTGATACTTATGTATATAATTTCTACAGACACAATCTTTTTTCACATGTACATATGTAACAATATAGTTTTCAATTTACTACTACATTAAAAGAAATATAATTTATTATAAATTTTTCGTGTATTTAAATTTAAACTGTTTTATTCATAATTTTTAAACGGGCGCCTAGGCGCCACACAATCAACTAGTAATATATATAATTTGGAGGCATGACCGACTATGAAATTGCATTGCAAAATTCTTTAAAAAGATTTTCCCTAACGCAAAACAATACGCTTGCTGGTTTAATTTTTACCAAGCAATTAGGCGCAACATCCCAAAAAAAAATCAGTGATCCTGCGCAGTATATTAGGGTGAACAAAAAGTGTTCTCAAGTGTACCATAAACTTTTGCTGTGGCTTCTACTTCCGCCGAAATCCATCCACGTTGCTTTTGCGATTTTATGGGACGAAATATCTGCATTTGATGGCAACAACAAATTTGGAGATTTCTTTATTTATTTCGAGAAGCAGTGTATGCAAAATGTAGAATATAGAATATCCCAGTATTTAAATTAGGTACACGTTCGACATCTGCTATCGAAGAACACAATGGCATTTTCGGTCATCTCATACAAAAACGAGGACATTTCTTCAAATTTGTGGAAGTTCTTCGGGATGAAGAATTTGCGAAGAGTAGGGCTATTAAGCTTTTAACAGGAAGTGGTGACATACTGGGAGCAAAAACAAAAAGGCGACCATTTGTGGAGAAGTCACGTAGAGTGTTAGACTACAGAAGCTTTGGAGGCAGGATATATAACTATCATTACTTTTCTTTTCTTTGCCAAATATGACATATGCACTGATTGGGAGCCTTACGCCGATATATTAGAAAGCGAAGTGGAGGAAACAGATGTTGAAGACGAGCCATCAGTAAAAGACAACAGCAGTTCAACTACTGCGAAATGCATAATATGCCTGGAGCAAGCCCTCAATACAGCATTGTTGCCTTGCCGTCATATGAAGTGGTGCAATGAATGCGTACTAAAACTGCAGGCAAAAAGTTTGGTTGATGGCTTAAATCAGTACTACTGCCCATAATATCGTGCAGCCATTGAGGATACAACGACTGTTTTCGTTTGAAAATAAAAGAACATATTTCATAATTTGGGTTATTTTTGCTTTATTTTAGGCTTAAATTCGTTTTTGATATTTAGGTGATTACTCATTTCTTTTTGGTTCAGTTTTTCCTCTTTTTTGAGCGAAATTTAGTTTTTTATACCCTCCACTCCAGTGTGCAGAGGGTATATATAAGTTTGTCATTCCGTTTGTAATAATTAGAAAAAAAATTTTGGACCCCATAAAATATATATATTTGTGATCCTTATAACAACCGGAGTTGATATAGCGATGTCCGTCTGTCCGTCTGTCCGTCTGTGGAAATCACGATGGCGGCATCAATCGAGCAGCTAGGGTGCTCGTTGATATGAAAAATGATTCACTAACATCCTGAGAAGTTCGCTATTTGAAATCATCCAAATCGGTTGATTAGTGCCCGAGATTTGAATGAAGAACTAAAAAAAGTCTTGAAAAAATATAATTTTCTATGTTGCTCTTGTCACGATCACGCCCTCAATAGGATAGCTAGGGTCATTATTTTTAGTGGGAATGATTCACCGATTCCTGGGAAGACTTCTATTTCAAAAATCATTAAAATCGGTGGAACAGGTCCAAGAAAATCTCTGAAAAAGTAAAAAAAAAATGAAAAATATGATATATCTATATTGTTCTTCTTGTTATTCTAAATGTTGTATTGTTGTCATAGCTGGACTTGTTGTTTTTTTGGTCGTTGTGGTAATAATATAATAAAAACTAACCCTTTGTACATTTTTTTATCAACTCTGGTAGAAAAATTTAAAAGTTTCCATTGTTTTGGCATCACTAAAAAAATTTATTACATCATTTCTGTCATTGTCACGAGCCTGCCTGCAAAGTTTCAGATCGATTGGGTCACGGAAAAGGGGTTAAAACCTACCCAAAATTTTTTCGACTGACACTAAGAGTTAATAACGGGTGATTTTTTTGAGGTTAGGATTTTCATGCATTAGTATTTGACAGATCACGTGGGATTTCAGACATGGTGTCAAAGAGAAAGATGCTCAGTATGCTTTGACATTTCATCATGAATAGACTTACTAACGAGCAACGCTTGCAAATCATTGAATTTTATTACCAAAATCAGTGTTCGGTTCGAAATGTGTTTCGCGCTTTACGTCCGATTTATGGTCTACATAATCGACCAAGTGAGCAAACAATTAATGCGATTGTGACCAAGTTTCGCACTCAGTTTACTTTATTGGACATTAAACCAACCACACGAATGCGTACAGTGCGTACAGAAGAGAATATTGCGTCTGTTTCTGAGAGTGTTGCTGAAGACCGTGAAATGTCGATTCGTCGCCGTTCGCAGCAATTGGGTTTGTGTTATTCGACCACATGGAAGATTTTACGCAAAGATCTTGGTGTAAAACCGTATAAAATACAGCTCGTGCAAGAACTGAAGCCGAACGATCTGCCACAACGTCTAATTTTCAGTGAATGGGCCCTAGAAAAGTTGGCAGAAAATCCGCTTTTTTATCGACAAATTTTGTTCAGCGATGAGGCTCATTTCTGGTTGAATGGCTTCGTAAATAAGCAAAATTGCCGTATTTGGAGCGAAGAGCAACCAGAAGCCGTTCAAGAACTGCCCATGCATCCCGAAAAATGCACTGTTTGGTGTGGTTTGTACGCTGGTGGAATCATTGGACCGTATTTTTTCAAAGATGCTGTTGGACGCAACGTTACGGTGAATGGCGATCGCTATCGTTCGATGCTAACAAACTTTTTGTTGCCAAAAATGGAAGAACTGAACTTGGTTGACATGTGGTTTCAACAAGATGGCGCTACATGCCACACAGCTCGCGATTCTATGGCCATTTTGAGGGAAAACTTCGGAGAACAATTCATCTCAAGAAATGGACCGGTAAGTTGGCCACCAAGATCATGCGATTTGACGCCTTTAGACTATTTTTTGTGGGGCTACGTCAAGTCTAAAGTCTACAGAAATAAGCCAGCAACTATTCCAGCTTTGGAAGACAACATTTCCGAAGAAATTCGGGCTATTCCGGCCGAAATGCTCGAAAAAGTTGCCCAAAATTGGACTTTCCGAATGGACCACGTAAGACGCAGCCGCGGTCAACATTTAAATGAAATTATCTTCAAAAAGTAAATGTCATGGACCAATCTAACGTTTCAAATAAAGAACCGATGAGATTTTGCAAATTTTATGCGTTTTTTTTTAAAAAAAAGTTATCAAGCTCTTAAAAAATCACCCGTTATAAAGGGAGTAAAAATTCACCAGCATCTAAAGCAAATAATGCTAAAATACGTAGTTGTTATTAAAAAAAAAACAATGTAAATTTGGAGAAAAACACAAAAATAACGTTTGATGTATTTTTTGTGTGTAATATTTACATATACACATATTAGATATTACAAATAATATACATATATTCTATATATGTATGTATATCCATAATAACTACATGTTAGAATAAATCGGTATATTATTTTATTTACATAAAACTGCAATATTTTGTTGTGGGGAAAATACATTTCTTTTGCATTAACAGAGTGTCACTTCATTTTGCTCAGCGTGACTATGCTACAGTAGATGGCGCCACAATTTTTGTTCTAATTAGCTTTGCAATCGTTATTTCTGTTTTAACATGAATGTCAATATTTTTGACTAGATATCATACAGAACAATGTTAAGAGTATGGTCTTTTATTTCATACGTTTTTTCATTATCTATATATATAAAATTGAATGTGTGTTTGTTTATTTGTTTGTTTGTGTGTACCTTATAGGAGACCAAACCTCTGGACCGATCTTCCTGAAATTTTTACAGCATTTAACTGGGACTCTGGCATGATTAATAGGGTACTTTTTTTTTGACCACGCCCACTTTTACGCCCACTTTTTTAAAATTATGTAATTGCTCCCATATAGTTTTTAACAGATTTACTTCAAATTGTATACACATTATACTCCAGGCGAGGTAGAAATAAACATTTCTTATGCCACGCCCCCTTTCACGCCCCTTTTCACGCCAAATTTTGTTTGAAAGTTTTAAACTTTTTTTTCTCTGTACAAATTTGTTCCTTCCAACGGATTTTTTTATTTGGTAGTATATTGCTCTTAATACTGTTAACGTCGCCATATAACTATGAACCACGCCCATTTCACCGCCCTCTTTTTTTTTTACTTATACCACTAACAATGTTTGCTATACAAAATAATTTTTTTGTAATATGTGTTTATCTAAAGTTTTATACACTTTTTATCTACAGGTAAGGTAGCCATACATTTTTTTTATTACCAAGTCCCCCTTTTTCACCCCATTTTACCTTAAATCATAATTAATCTGCTTTCAATCTATCTATATATATAAAAATGAATGTGTGTTTGTTTGTGCTTTATAGGAGGCCAAACCAAAGAACCGATCTTCCTGAAATTTTCAGAGCGTGTTACTGTGACTCTGGAAGGAATAATATACTATATAAATTTTTGATTGGACAAAGGGGCGGTGCCACGCCCATATAACCCAAAATTTTAAAAAGTCATATCACGGGAATTTTTTTACCTACAGCAGTCATATTTGGTACATATGGTATTAGCATGAATATAAATACATACAAGAAGAAAAGTGGGCGGGACCACGCCCCTTTTTAGAAAAATAAAAAATCGTAATATCTTCTAAACTACTGGGAGGATCGTCATGAAATTTTCACAAAAGGATATTTTTGCGAAATAATAAGACCTTAGCTATATAAAGTTGTTAGTGAGCAAAGGGGCGTGGCGTATATATAAAAACGTTGATGCATTTGATTGTAACGAATGATCTCCGGAACCATAAGAGCTGTCGAGGTAGGATTTCCAGCATAGGTTCGGTTCGAGGTCTTCTGTGTTTTTTTTTTAGTTTTAACCCTCTAGCTGGCGTTGGGGTCAAGTTAAAAACAAAAATTTTTACTTTCAGCGCGATTTGACTGCAATTCAGAATGAACGTATGTTTCGTCATAAGAAATTTTTGTATGTATAAATGGACCCGATAGGTGGCGCTGGGTAAAGTTATTTCGAATATTCTTATTTATGGTGTGATTTTAATGAAACTAAGAATGTACATATATGTATGTTAGAAACATTTTTTTATTGGACCCGGTAGATGGCGCTGTCGTTCGAAAAATAATGAGTTGTCAAATTTATATAAATTTTAATAAATAAACTCACAAACGTTTTTATATATAAATATTCTAACGAAAAAGAAGGAAAAAGCCGCTACATTATTGCATGGTGGCCGCACAGCTCATTCAGCACTCAAATCACCGTTAAACGTACAAAAAAATGAGAATGCCGTCTGTAATATCAAAAAACATTCCGGTATGGCAAAAGTTCTGCAAAAATGCAGTATTTTTATTTGGGATGAATGTACCATGGCTCACAAACATTGTGATTTGATTTGATAAAAGATTTGAAAGGCAATGAAAGATTTGTTGGTGAAGCTCTCATTTTATTATCTGGAGATCTTCGTCACACATTTTATATAGGTATATACAGATTCTAACTAAAATAAAAATTCATTGAGGGCAAAACAACGTTTGCCGGGTCCAGCTAGTATAGGTATATAACCTAAATGCATGCCGATCAGCAACCACGATGACCAAAAAGCAAACACCGAAATAAATCCGAAATAATAGAAAAGACGAAAACCAACCTAAAGAATTTGCTGAAATAATTTGGTATTAAGTTTAACAAATTGTTTACTTTTTCCAATATTTTGTTCACATTTATTATCAATACTCAAACCGAGGTGGAGGGTATCAAAGATTCGGCACAGCCGAATTTAACACTCTTACTTGTTTTTTTTTTTTTTGTTTCTGGGTGATTTTTAATTTTTTTTTTTTTTTTTTTTGGGCAATATTTCATTTGGGAGATTTTCTTTAGGCGATATTTCCTAACGCCCAGTCCGCATCTTTAACGGAGTTGATTTCTTGGATAAATTTTAGCTAAGCTGTTTGGAATGGTTCGCTTTAAAAATTGGGGGGGGGGGGGGGGATAATGGAAACATCTTGATTTTATCAACATTCTTTGTTTGAGTAATAAGTAAAAAATCCATTGTTAATACCAATCTTTGGATATTGGAATGTTTTTTTATGTGGAAGTAACGAATTTTAATTTCGACCGATATTTAAATTAGTCAATTTTTATCACGTTGTTGATTGTATGATTTTTGTTATTGCATGAGAATTTTCTGTAATTACTTCGAAATTCTACGCATTACAACTATTTGTAATTACAAATTGTCTAAAATCGTAATTTTAGACACAACAAACTTTAAATATTTTAATAATTTTCTTAAAAATCAAAACATCAAACATATTTATTGAATTATTATTGAATTATTATAATTAATTATATTTGAATTTATTATTGTCAATTATTATTTTTAAATTGTAAAAGAATACGAATCACATTATTGCGAATTGCCATTTAAATCAAAACATAGAATACATATCGTCACCTAAAATGCAAAAGGCTGTAACTAACAAAAAAATCAAAATTGACTTTTTGATTGATTATGACGTACTTAATCGAAACACATGTACACAGTAAATTTTACATGCATACGTCCAAAAATAACGATTTTATGGTCGAAAATCAAAAGTCCGTAACTGCAACTTCAACAATTTCATAAACCAAAAAGCTGTAACCACTTTTTTTCATTCTCTTAGATTCTTTTTCAATGTGACACATTGTGTTATCCGTAATTACATTTTTTTTCATTATCTTTCATTCTTTTTCAAATTGTGTTATTGTGTTACTGCCGTTATTCCCGGAATAAAACAAAATAAATAAAAAGAGTACTAATAGTGAAAATGATTGTAATGAAAAACTTAAAAAAAGTAATAAAAGATCTGGAAATATAATAAACCGATTGAAAGGAAAAAAATACATGGGACTAACGAAAGGCATTATTAGTGAAAAAGCTCCAAGAGAACTTAAAGCTGGATGTACTTCAAAATTCTGTGAGAAAAGTGTTGTACGGAATTGTTCAACATTTTCCGAAGAAATTCGTAAGGAAATATTTAATGGGTTCTGGAAAATGTCATGGGATCAAAAAAAAATTTATGTCGTTAATCTTGTTGAACGCGCAAACATAAAGCGTATTGGTGTTGAAAACTCTAGAAGATCAATTACGAAAGGTTACTATTTAAAACATCATTCTAAACGTGTTCAAGTGTGTTTTCATATGTTTTTATCTACGCTTGGAACAAATGAGAAAATGGTGAGGAATTGGGTAAATTTCAATGACTTCCATGGCACCAATATTTCGCCAGAAGGACAAAACAAAATAACATCAAAACGTAAAGCATTTACTAATGAAGGAGTCTTATTTCAAAAACGTTTAAATTTTCTGGAAAAATGGTTGCATGACATTCCTAAGCTTGTATCACACTACCGAAGACAATATACGAAGAAACTGTACTTTCAGTCCGATTTTAAAAGCTACAAACATGTCTATGAAGTTTATTCTAAAGACTGCGAGACTATTGAAGTAGTTCATGTATCTTTTCCAACATTTATGGAAGTATTAAAAAAACAAAACTGTTGTATATTTAAGCCAAAAAATGATATGTGCGACACCTGCACATCATACGAATCGAAGAACTTAACCCAAGATCAGTACGACATTCATAGAATGAATATACAAGACATGAGAAATGAAAAGTTAAATGACATGAAAAACGCCAATTCAGGATTAAACTTGTTGTTATGCATTGACATGCAGGCAGTGAAATTGATTCCACAGACAAATGCAAATGCCACGTACTATAAAATGAAATTACAAGTGCATAATTTCACAATTTATAACGTCATTTCACATGAATCTGACAATTTTGTCTAGGACGAAACAGATGGTACCCTTGTTGCTTCTACCTTTGCTACATGTATAATAAAATACATAAAAAATGCCATTAAAAAGTCACCAAATATTCATCACATAACTATATATTCCGATGGTTGTTCCTACCAGAACCGAAATGTAATTCTCTCTAACGCAATATTATCTTTATGTGTTCAAGAAAACATAACGGTAGAACATAAATATTTAATAGTGGGACATACACAAATGAAGTGTGATTCGACCCACTCCCTCATTCAAAGAAAAATCATCAAGAGACAAATAAATTTACCATCTGAGCTGTCTGGCTTGATTAGAGAGTCTCGAAAGAACCCCTTTCCTCTAAAAGTGCATCATGTTGATTACAAGTATTTCCTTGACTATGAAAATATTCCCAAGCGCTACGTATCTATTCGACCAGGTAAAATTTAACACACATATATAAATTATGTATAAAAAACTCAGTATCTTCATTACAGGCAAAAAATCCGGAGAGCCAACTGTTAATATGATCCGTGCCTTGGCATATGATCCATCTGGAATAATTTATTATGAAACAAATATCAACGACGATTATAACGTTTTGCCACAACGTACGCAACAAAAATTTAAGGACATCGAACCTTCACAGTTACATATCGAAAGAATACCAATATCCAAAAAGAAATGGGAACACCTTCAGGAACTTAAATTTTTACTTATGGCTGACTGCCACAGCTTTTATAATAATATACCCTTTACATCTTAAACCTATTCTAATTTGCTATTTGTGATGCAGGTTTTGTTGTTTTCAAATCAATTATTTTGTTTTTCTGACCAGTTTAATTTTATTTTATTTTCTCAAATTAAATTTATTAATTAAGTAATTTCTTCCCGAATTTTTTTAAAAGTTATAAGCAATTTTGTATTTTGTGTTAAAATACTTACAATAAATAGATACAAAATACATAACTTGTTAAAAACTTTTTTAGTTACGGCCTAAAAGCACATTTTGTTATTTTAACCATTTGTTTTGTTTAATGCACAATTTTTGTCTTGTAGTTACGGCTTTTTGGTTTCAGAAAAATAGAGTGCAAAAGGCCGCAACTAACATTTCTTAAAAACTAATTTGTTCCCATTAATTTGGTTTTCATAAACAAATCCGTCTTTGTTTTCTAAGCTTCAATCTACAATTTGGATATTTAGCTTTAAGTAGTCTTTAATTTATAACGTTTTTTGCTTCTCCTGTAAAATACTAAAAATGTTAGTTACGGCCTTTTGCATTTTAGGTGACGATATTTTACATATATTGTAAGTAAAGCACGAAGCCAGCTGGCAAGTGCCGAAAAGAAAAGAAACTCATTTTGATTCTAACTCTCAAACGGTAAGCAACAATTTACAATAATAAAACTGTGTTGGATTAAAACTAATTATACCGTTTTATTTCTTAAACTCCAAACCCTAACTTCCTCGCCTTACAATCCTAACCCTACACTTATTTTATAATTTCTCAATTTACGAGAAATTATAAGAATTTTAACCCACCTTGGGTAAGTTAACCACCCCAAACACGACAGTTGTCAACCCCCTAATTGGAAATAGCTACCACCTAAAAAATAAACAGATTTTCATTCAACTCTGAGATATATGAAATTTTTGTAAAATTATTATCGAAAATGTATCATGGTTCCCATATTTGACCTCTGATATTTTTGTGCCTCAGTTTTCGAACAATATGATACCAAATAAAACCTAATTCGTACTAAATTTTCTAGTAATTCTTAAAAACAAGTGCATGTGTTTTTTGAATATTTAAAGGAAATGGGTTTTAGTTTTATTCCGGAAAGATAACCTAAAAAAAATTTTAATTTTAATTTAATAATTTCTTATAAAATTTTTGACACCCCTTAATTAGTAGCACCACTCTACAAAAAGACTGCGCTTTTAGGTAGTTCTTTTAAAACTATAAATCACTTTCTGTCTATAATATTAATAGGCTAGGCGATTTCTTGTGACTGATGTTTTGTTCTACTTTTTTTTTCCCCCGATTTTGACCAGACGTATATTATTTGAAAGGTATTTCTTTTTAGCCGATTTGCAGATTTTCAGATTTTTAATTTTTTTCCGTTATTTCGAGTAAATTGCATTTAAAGTTGCTACTAACACATACATAAAATTATAGGTATGCTATGTGTGTGTTTATTTAATTTGTTAATGTGTTTCTACTAAAAATGAGTTGGTATTTTTTTGTGTTGATTTGTGAATTGGCTATAATTGATTAGCGTACTTTTAGGGTCTTTATTTAATGAAATAATAAAATTTCCTAGAGTTTGCGCTCGAATTTCGAAGGCTGGAATCTGCTAGTATATTTTATTGGTTAAATATATCTATTTTTTTTTTTTTAAATTGTTTGAAGATTTCAATCCTTTAAGTATTTTCTTTGTAGTCGCACTATGAAGTACAGCATAGTCAAATCACGATTTTTTTTCTCGTTTTAAAACAAAATCCTCATTGAAATACAGTAAACAGAAAAAATCAAAAAAAAAAAGCGTCTTCTGGTATATAAAAAAAAAGAAAGAATATAAAAGTGTGAAAAATCATGTTGAAATTCTTCCGTGGTAGGGAGGTTGATAAGCGGTCTAAACGACTTTAAAGTTCAAATCAACAAATAATAAAGGACGAATTAACATTGAGTTGGGTTAAATTAAAAAAATATTAACACTAAATATACAAAAAAAGTAAATTTGATAACAAATCATTTTCAAATATTTAACTAAGTAAAGTAACTAAATGTTTTTCATTCAATTCACTTTGTTCTAATTTTTTTTTCTAACTTGAATATCTGGTTTGTTTAGTGTTAATAGCTCTCTAGCCATTCATTTATCATGATTATTCATTTTTTTTTTATCATCATTAGTTGTAGGCAAATATAATTCTACTTTAAGAGTTTCATCTTCCTTTTCACGGTTATTTTACAAGAATATTATCATTCTTTTCTAATGCAAATTTGTTTACCTTTTTCTAAACGTTAAGAGATTTTGTGTCAAAATTGACGATAAGCTATTTCTAAGAATAATTTGTTTGTTTGCTCCATGTTATAAGGGTTGCATTGAAAAGCTTAAATTAATATAAATTAACAAAAAATAAATCTCCAATCATGGCCTCAGGAAGATTTTCAAGTGATTATGTTAATTATTTTTATTTAATTTAACGTCCGACCTTTTTAAGACAAACAATCTATAAGATTGTTTTTGGGTATTAAGAAATGTGTTTTTGTTTATAGGATCATCGTGATTAATCTCTAATTTGCTATAATTGAAGTGAAATTAAATTAAGAAAAATTATTATTTTGAATACTGTATTTAATTTTATTTTAATGCTCCACACAAAAAACTTTTCATAAAGTATATAATGGAATTTAATATATCGCACACATAGTTCAAAAGACGCGTAACTCAAAATTTGAATTATTCAGAAATCGACAATTGAAACAATTAATATATAAAGAAAGACATAACATTAAGAAAAACGTAACTGTTTTTTAGCAACAGTTAACAACAACAAAACACACTGATATTTTTTTTTTTTTTTTTTATAGATAAACAAGTGTATTGTTTAAGTTTAAGCATATAAACCCGAAATATGTAAATTTTGAGTTGTCATTTTTGAACTAGGTGTGCCATATGTTCCCCTAACAATTATGGTCTAAAAACACATGAGAAAATATAAGGGCGCCTCAATATATGCTACACTATTTAGCTGCTTTGAAATCGGACATCGATATTAAGTATACGTTCCGTGTATCTATTTTACTAATTTGATTATGTGCAACACCACCATACAAGTATGTGTAATGCCTAATGGCTTTTTTTTTTTTTTAAAGATTTCAAGGGTCCTTTTGTTTTCGTTTCTATTTAAATTTACTTAATTTGAAATTTGAATCCGATTGAACTAGTGCAATTTGTATTTGAGATTTCTAAAAATTAATTTAAGAAATTTTCAACATATTTTGTCGTTTTTATTCTTCAATTGAAGAAAAATAAACAAATTTTTTAATTAAAATATGATTTGGTGCCATTTGCATAATGGAATAACACCAAATTCGTGGTTATTATCTAAGAAATGGGGTCCAAGGCTCTAGACGCGTCACGCATAGCCTCTCTTGAGCAAACGTCAACCTCAGGCTTCTCGCGGCGGATCCTGTTTCCACAGATGAGGCCCTGGCGTCCGAATAAAAGGCGGTATAACCTTTCAACAACAACAGCTTTGTTGAAACAGGAAATGGTTTAGCAAAACGGGAGATAATAAGGCAAGTTTGGAGGCCCCTTTTCGTCTTACTCACCCTCACCCTAAGGTAGCAGCCCTGCCACCAAACTAGGCAACATTAGGTTAATCCCCTATTGCGGCCGAACCAACATATGATTACAACACAAACAAACAGAAGAAACACAAACAAACAGATATTTTTATGTCGAACCCCGCATGCCCCCGGATAAGATTTGCTACATGGAATGTAAACACTTTGTTTCAAGTAGGAAAGTTACCTCAAAGTTAGCAGAATGTAAAAGACTAAACATATCTGTTATAGGTATTAGTGAAATGAGGTAGAACGGCAGCGGCGACTTCACAAGCTCTCAGGGTGACCGCATACTGTTCTCTGGCCGTAAAGAAGGAGAAGCACATAAACATGGGGTAGGAATCTTTATAAATCACAGATTACGAAACACCCTAATAAACTGGTCGGCAATTTTCGAACGAATTATAACAGCCTAGCTGAACAGCAGTATCGGTAAAATTACAATTGTTCAATGTTGCGCGCCTACCGAAGTATACGACCTGGAAACAAAGGAAAAATTCTACGATCAACTAAACTGCGTTTTGCACAAAATTGACAGGAACGATATCCTTGTATTAATGGGCGACTTTAAAGCACGCATCGGGCATAAAAACGAAAGTTTTGAACGAATTATGGGAAAAAACAGCCCTGGTGATAGAAATAAAAATGGCGTTCTGTTTCTGGAAACATGTGCGGCGCACGAACTTGCTATAGGTGGCTCCTACTTTCCTCACAAACTACACCACAGAATGACGTGGCAATCGAGAGACTCACGATATAATATTCAGAGCCAAATTGATCATTTCTGTATTAAGAGAAGGTGGCTCAATATACTACAAGATGTCAGAGTACTACGTAGTGCTGATATAGCTTCCGACCACTACCTATTGATAGGCGAGCTAAAACTAACGCTTCGCAAATACACACACTACTCGGTATTGAATCAACCAAGTCGACGAACCTACAATATCAACAAACTGAAAGCCGAAGACGTAAATAGAAGATTAGTCTCCTGCATTGTTGAAAAACATCAAAGTATTCCACCAATCCCTCTACTAAGCTACAACTTAGCTGACGAATGGATGAAGATTAAGGCCATTCTCAGCGAATCCGCTAATGAAATTGTTGTTTTTTCTAGAAAGGAAAATAAAGAATGGCTGTGCATTCTTTTGGAACGTTCTGGAAGAACGGCGAAAAACCAGAGAAATGATGTTATCAGAAAAAGACCCCTCTCGTAAAAAGGAGCTGCAAGCCAAACTATCAAACCTTATCAAGAAAGTTAAGAGACAAGCTAGAAACGATAAAAGAAACTATTTCAACACACGTGCCACAGAAGCTGACAATGCTGCACATCAAGGTAACCTAAAAACCGTTTTCAGTGTGATCAGAAAACTTTCCGGAAGTATGCTAACTTCTATTGATGAGCAACTTATAAGATGGAAGGAATATTTTGAGGAAACCCTAAACCTTCCCTGCAATGCAGACAACTCCTCTCAAAGTGATGAAGCAACCGATACCAAAACCCCACCCCCATTAAGAGCAATCTGCACAGATCCTCCCACACTCCACGAAATTTCAAAAGCCATTACACAGCTAAAAAATGGAAGAGTTGCCGGCATGGATAACCTACCCGCCGAATTCTACAAATCTGCGCCTACTACCATCGCTGAAATACTACTGCCTCTATTCAAGAAAATATGGATGACTGATGCTATCCCCCAGGAATGGAAAGAAAGTCTTATAATTATAATTCCTAAAAAAGGAGATCTAAAATCATGCATTAACTGGAGAGGTATCGCATTAACACCCTCTGTATGTAAGATATTTAACAAGGTAATATTTAACCGTATGCGAACCTTTGGATGAACACCTCCGAAAAGAAGAAGCTGGCTTCCGCCCCAATCACTCTTGCGTAGACCAAATAAACAGTCTACGCCTCGTAGTAGAACAATGCAACGAGTATAATACAACGCTATGCTTAACGTTTGTTGATTTTGAAAAGGCCTTCGATGCGATAAACAGAGAAAAAATAAGGGGAGCTTTAGAGAGCAAGGGCGTCCCGCAGAATTTAATTAACCTAATCAAAGCCCAATACACCGATGCGGAAATGAGCGTACTATATCTTGGAAAAGCAGCCAACCTTTCAGTACATTAAGCGGAGTAAAACAAGGATGTCTTCTCTCTCCGCTCCTTTTTATCACAACCCTTGATGTTATTCTTGCATATAGCAATGACCAAAACATGGGTATTCAATGGAGAATAAACCAGCAACTCGAAGATCTAGAATATGCTGACGATATCGTCCTACTTGCCACAACGAAGGAAAACAGGCAGAGAAAGATTGATGACCTGTCCCTAAGAGCAGAACAATTTGGTTTACGAATAAACGCAGCAAAAACAAAGTGCATTGCAGTAAAAAGCAATCAACCAACAACATTCACTTTAAACAACAACCCATTTCAACATGTAAATAGCTTCGGCTATCTTGGAAGCAACATCACACCCGATGGCGGTGCAACTAAAGACGTAGATATGCGAATACATAAGGTTTTACAATCTGAAAAACGTCTGGACATCTAACGCCCTATCACCAAAAACAAAGATACACATATACAACGCATGTATAAAAACCATACTTCTATATGGCTACGAAACATGGATGCTAAACCAAACCATTAAACGCAAACTGCAAAGTTTCACAAACAGATGCCTGCGCAACATCTTAAAAATATGGTGGCCAAGAAAAGTATCGAACGAAGAACTACTACAAATCTCTGAGCAGGAAGACATCAATACGCAAATCAGAAGAAATAAATACAACTGGCTAGGCCACTCACTCCGTAAGCCATACGACGAAATATGCCACGCAACACTACAATGGAACCCACAGGGTACACGCTTGCGAGGAAGACCGAAGACTACTTGGAGACGCACTATTTTTCTTGAGACACGGAAAACTTTCAACGAACTTAGATATATTGCAACAGACAGAAACGAAATAATTTCAAATTATTTAAAGGCCATTTTTCAAAATATACTTCGTTGCAAAATATGGGTTCATAATGTTTTTTTAAAGATTTTTTACTCCCTTTATATTAACTCATAGTGTCTGCTTGTCTGATTGTCGACATAATTTTGGATCGATTTTTAACCCTATTCCCATGATCAACTCGGATTGAAGCTTTGTACGTAATCTTGCGGCGATGATAAAAAATTAGCTGGCACAAAATTATTGATTTTTGGCATAAATATTTTTCTAGACATGTTTCATTTTCGATCAGTTAATTATTTAATTACATAATGGTAAATTAATTTACAAATAAAGGGAGTATAATAAAAACTTGGTTTTTATGGGCTGGTTTTTTTTATACAAAAATGATTTTCGTACAATATTTTTACCGTGTTTTCCAATATTAGATTTTTTTTTATAATTTTTGTTAGTTTACAATTCTCTTCCAAGTATATACAAACGAATATAAATATTAAAGAAAAAACAAAAAAAATATTCTAATGTACAATATATGAGTTCATTTGCAAAAAAATCAGCTTAAGTATTATTCTTTACATCAAAAGAATATTTCTCTTGATTTATTATTATAAAAAACAAAGGATGATCGACACATTACGAAAAATTAGCTTAGTGTATTTTTCTTTTTATAACAATAGCAATGAATTTATATTTTGCAAAAGCCCTTTTTAAAATTTAAAATTGTTTCCTTACAGCGCAATATCTTAAACAAATATTTTTGTACAATAGAAATAAATTATTGGTTTCACTAAAAAGGAAAAAAACTAACCCACAAAAAGCATGTTTTTATTATACTACGTTTTTTTGTAAAATAAGTTAACTCCTTCGTTTCAGTCTTACTCAATAATTGTAGAATCTGCAGTCAAAAAATTTTTTTTCCAAAATTTTTTTTTTTTTTAATCATTTTTTTTCCACCGTCACTACTAGTCCCCCTGCAAAGTTTCAGCTCAAGTGGATCGCGGGAAAGGACACTCCGAGTTAAAATAAGGGCGGAAAAATCACTATAATTTATTAAAATTAGGGAAAAATTATATTTTGCAACGAAGTGTTTTTTTATTGGGCTTATGAAAATGGAATTGATATTTTGTTTTTCACACAAAGTCCCGAGGCTTTCAATAGTATCGTACTCCAGTTATGTGATATTAAATATCTACTATCCCGTCCATTTTTCATCGGACTACTCAGATAAAGTTATAAGATTTTCACTACTCCAGTACTCTAGATATATGACATTGAACATATATGCTATATTTGACCGATTTTTATGATCTGATGATAATGATGATTTTATAATTTGACGTCATTAACCCATTTGGACTTGGCGCCGCAAATGACCCCAAGCTAGTATAGGACGATAAGTCAAAAAATTCAAAGATTTTGCAAATACTGCTGAATTGTGGTTCATTTGAAACCTAGGAGTACATAAGGTTAAGTTTTCGTGAAATATATGCACAATTTTATTTTCCAACCCATAGTAAAGGTTTCATCTGGTTTAATAGAACAATCAGTTTTTTTAATATGCCAAAATTCAAAGCTTGGCCTCGGCAAGGAATGGTTAACGTTGTTCGATTTATTCCAAATTCTTATTTTATTATATTTTAAGCATTACATCTAAAAATTCGACAATACTTACAAAATATTTAAATATTTTGAATATATTGTCTTCTATTAGCTTGGGGTCATGTGTGACCCCAAGTTCAAAAGGGATATTAAGATAAAATATGACATTTAAAAGTAGAAAACTGATAAATTTTTGATACAACGACTCAAAAAAAACTCATTTTTCTCGAAATTCGCAAAAAATACCTTGTAAAAAAATTCTGCCAAAGGAATTTACTTAAAAATTCACAAAGTTAATTTCTAATATATACATAACAAAAATTTTAAGGTGCCAGATCCATTTTTTAATTTTGTTTAAGAAAACTTTTTAAAACTTAAAAAAGAGTTGTCAAAATTTTATCAAAAATATTTTCCATTTTTGGTGTCTTTTCGCAATTGGTTAACAACATGTTAATAAAACAATACTTAAAATCTGCGTACTTATAGGCATAGACACCAAAACAAGACAATTTGTTAAAGTTGAAAAAATGTTCTTCACATTTCATGACCTATAGTTTTTTGGCACAAAATTGGTCTGGGTCACTTGTTATTTCTTGGCGATTTTTTATTAGATTTTGAAATTATGTGGGCTTTGGAAAAGAAAAGTTAGTACTTATATCGATTCATAAACGACTTGTCGAAAAAATTAAACTATAGAACGAAATTTTCGTAAAATCTGAAAAAGTCGTATTTTCCCATAAACACATCTGAAATTTTCAGTCGCGTCGAGTCACCCCTAAATTTTTTTTGATTGACCTAAAACTTTGTATTTCTCAATTTTTTTGCTATTCGCATATTTCTAGGAGGTGAGGCTGAAAGTTTGAACACTATTGTTTATTAAGGGCCACGCTAATGTGTACAGATATATGTATGTATGAAAACTACGATGGTGCACAACAAATATTTATCGTCTCATTCACCTTGTAAATTACAGTTTGTTTGCCAAATTTTATTTTTTGTTATTTTTACCGCTTAATAAAGTTTGTCAAAAAAAAAAAATTACTATAATTAAAGAAAAATTCTAGTTCCATGATTTTCCCGTTATTTAAGACAATTGCGAATTAAATAAAAAGGCGTTGGTAGCGCTGGTCTGATTTAAATCAGCAAACACAGAATTTGTAGATAAGAACACTAACCACTTAGCTACATCCCAGCCAGTATTTGGAAGAATGTTCAAATAAAACTCACCTTACTGAAAGCGATTTGGTAGCTAATTTTGCCAAAAATTATCTAACTGAGTCTGCTTCGAGTACTATAGATGACCGCTTGCGCTCTTGCAAAAGTAATTTATTTTAAATACAATAGCAAAGTATATTGCGATTGGAATGTGCTTGTTGAGATCTTTTTTTTTTTTAGCGTAATTTGGAAGGACACGTTGACAAAGTCAAAATTTTCAAAATTAATTTTTATGCATGTGTTTTTGGATTAGTTTGAAGTTTACAAATTTTTTAATTTATGTCATTTATTAACGTATTTTTCATTCAATAAAATAATTATGTTTTTATATATAAATCCTTTTAAACTCTTTCTCATACTCATACTCTCTGTCTGTCGTGGGTGGACCCTATTCCCCCTCATCCAATTGATCTGAAACTTGGCCCATACTCTTGTTGTGACTAAAGATTATTTTTGGGGTAGTCACGCACAGTCACGCGTAGTCAAGCGCAGTCACGGGGTGATCTAATTGTCATTTCCCCTCATCCAATCGATCTGAAACTAAGTCCATACACTTGCTGTGAAAAAAATATTAACTTTGATTTAGTCACGCACAGTCACGCATGGTCACGCGCAGTCACGTAGTGATCTAAATGTCATTTTCCTTCATCCGATCGATCTGAAACTTGGTCCATACACTTGCTGTGGAAAAAATAATAACTATGACTTAGTCACGCATAGTCACGCGCAGTCACGTAGTGATCTAAAACCCATTTCCCCTTATCCGACCGATCTGAATCTAGGTCGATAGACTTGCTGTGAAAAAAGAATAACTTTGACATAGTCACGCACAGTCACGCATAGTCACGCACAGTCACGGAGTGATCTAAATGTCATTTTCCTTCATCTGATCGATCTGAAACTTGGTCCTTAGTCTTGTTCTGACTATAGATTAATTTTGGGGTAGTCACGCACAGTCACGCAGAGTCACGCACATTCACGGAGTGATCTAAATGTAATTTCCCTCATCCAATCCATCTGAAACTTGGTCGATATACTTGCTGTGAAAAGAGATTAATTTTGACATAGTTACGCACAACCACGCTTAGTCACGCACAGTCACGGAGTGATTTAAACCCCATTTCCCCTCATCCAATCAATAAGAAACTTGGTCCATAGACTTGCTGTGGCCACAGATTAATTTTAAAATAGTTACGCGAAATCACGGAGTCACGTAGAGATTCATAAGGAAAGAAGGAGTTTTAATAAAAACATTGTTTTTATGGGTTAGATCTTTTAATACTTTTTTTTTATTAATATACAACTATTTAATATTTCATTTTGGCAATACAAATGATAGAAAATGGTCGTAAAAATGACTCGAAAAATACTCACAAACGATTCAAAATAGGACAGATAAATGACTCGAATGACACTTAAATAATTGAAAATTTACTCGAAAAAGCCTCGTATATGATTGTATGTCGAAACTGATCAGAAACCCGGGTAAAAAAGACTCTTTTAGTAGGTACGCGAGTAGGGTAGCATTTTCGCCCGACAAAGAAGTCATTAATGATTGTTTTAATGCTGATTGGGATACAGAAATGCAAAAAATGATCAACTGATATTTTATATGCAATTAATTTTAATGCAATGAAAACATAGACGCAAATTATGGAGTCTCTTGGCTAAAGTTGTGCGTACAACATTTTTGCTGATAATGTTAGTAGAAATGTTAATATTTAACTCAAAACTTTTTCTCAATCAAGAATCTCCGATTTCCAAAGATGAAATTAGAAAATGTAGCGAAACATATTTCGAAAGGTTAAGTCAACACTAGCTATTGCAAATCTCGATGGGGCAGATGAAATCAGTGGGCTTATTGGACCCGCCATTCAGAAATTATTTGCCAATTTCCTTTTTATTTATACTAGCAGAGACCTCCACTCGAAATTCGAGTGTAAATTCTAGAAAATTTTGTATTTTTTTAAATCTATATGTGTAAGGAATTTATGAATAATAAAATAAAATACATTTAATTGTGAATTTTTAAATAAAATTCATTAAATTGTGAATTTAGAAAAACACAAATTAAATTCCATTATAAATTTTGAATGAACACACCGAAAAAATTTAATGGGATTGTCAGTAAATAATATTATAAAAGCCTTAAGGTATGCTAATCAATTTTAGGCAATTTACAGTTCTACGCAAGCCGATCAAAATGTACTCTTTTTTGAAACCACCAATAATAAATGCGCCTGTGTGGACGTGTAAATTGTGAATTGACTAAAATTGCTTAGCATAATTTTAGGCTACTATAAAATTATTTATTATAAATATATTATTTTATTTAATTATATATTTTGAACACCTATTATACATAAATTTTATTTTCTGCACTTTTCCTTCATACGAGCTATAACTATGCCCAATTTCACACCACTCCGTGCGTGCACTTTGCTTATAAAGTGGTCGAAAAGTTTACCTTCACGTATTATTTCATAGATATTTAATTAAAAAAATAATAATAAAAAAAAATAAAAAAATATCTTAATATATTGCTTAATTATGTTGTTCTCAGTAGAGTTTAGCATAATATGTCAAATTTACTTATTTTGCTTAAATGTAAAGACTGTAAATAAAGAACTAATAAAAAGAAAATCGTATGAGAGTCATCCTTGTCGATACTACATTGGACTATAAATGTTCGGTTGTCACAAAGATTCCCTTTTCTGTGTGATTGTTCAAAAATTCTTTAAAAAAAGAACTCATCTATTGATCTCCTTATGAGTACCTTATAAGTTAGGGCACTTCAAAAGATATTTTTTGTTTTCAAAGTATCAATGAATGATTATTTAATTTTTAAATGGTAAGCAGCTCTGGTACTTTGCGGTATTATTTATCCACTTTCAAAGCTGACTTCAAGTTTCTCTAAAATAAATTATTTAACAAAAAACAAACAAATAATAGAAGAAAACAAATTATGATGAACAAAGAACAAAGCTTTATTTAGATATATTTCAGAGAAAAAATAATGATAATTATAAAACTAAAACTAAACATAACAATTAAAAGGAAAAAAATAATATATATATATGTAATTCAGTAATGTGATAATTATTTAAATAGTATAAATAACAAAATTCAAAATATTAAACAAATAAAATAGATAGAAGTGATTATCAATAGCATATATAAAGAACATTGAAAAGTTTTGCAAAGCATAAGAAAAATTATTTTAAAGCAAATATAGAACAAGAAACAAGAAAAGCAAAAAAAAATTGATTAATTTAAAGAAACAAACAACTACTTAAGGGCGCGTGCAGACATTGTTAAAGTTAAATTTGAGCAAAAAAGAAAGATATATAATAAGAAATAGTAATAGAGTTAAATGTAAGATATTTTTAGAACAAATTCATTTAACAGAAAATTTTTTAAATTTAAATTAATATAAAATTCGTTTTCTTTTACAAAATTGTGACTTGGTCTTCAAAGTTCTGTAGGATATATTTATAAAAAAAAGTTAAGTCTAATTTTAAACAATTCATTCAAAGTTTTTTTTTCATAAAATTAAACACAATATGGCAACATTTAAGTAAATATTTTTTTTTTGTTTCATAAAAATTATACATAAAAATTCACAATTATCTTTTTTGGATATATTTATATTATCTCTCAAATTCATTCACGCAAATTTCTATTATAAACGTCTTGTATGGTATAACAGTTTTTTGTTTTTTTTTTTTAATATACAATATAACATTTATAGCATTTATATGTATAACAGTTTTGTTGTTATAAAATTCAAAAATGTCTAAACATTTAACATTAAGTAGTTTGACAATTTAAAATCATTTAAGAGTTTTTTTGTTTCTTCCTTATTGAAGACTTAAAATTAAAAAGTAAATATTTTCAAATATGGCCAAAAATTCAGGTTTTTTTTTTCTTTATAAAAAAAATTATATAAAATAACAATAAAAACGTAGAACTTATTAAAATATTAAGCTTTAAAGCTTTTAACAAAACATCAAAGAAAAAGCCAAGATATATATTGAAATCTTACACAGCTACAGAAATAAAAAATTATATTTATATTCAGAACATATATTACTAAAAAAAAGAAAAGAAAAATTCAAAACTATTTAGAAAAGTTTCTAGAAACAAACAAAAAAAATATAAAAAATTAAAAAAATATATATATATTGTTTTTAAATAAAATATTGTGTCCAAAAATTTACCTTCTTTTATTCAGTTATTTGTACGAACAAAAATATAAATCAGTAACCATTTCAAATAAAACTCCTTGATAATGACATTTGCATTTTCTTCATCATCATCCAAATATTTTTTGGTTCCTTTCATTGTTAAGGATATATTTTTTTTTAGGTTTTGTTGCCTTTTTTTAAAAATCAGTTTTTTTCGTTGGTTGTGTTGGGTGGCTTGGTTTGTTTGGCTGTTCATAGAGTTTTATTTAATATGGCTTCGATGAATCCTTGGGTTTCTTGAGTTGCACTTTTAAGCGTTTGGTGCCCACTTGAAATCCATTCATTGCTTTTATGGCTACCTGCGCCGATTCTGAATTGTCAAATGATACAAAACCAAAACACTTGGATAAGTTAGTCTGCTTATCGATGAAGACTTTGGCGGAAATTACATTTCCAAATGGCAGGAAAGTTGATGCCAAATCTGTGTCAGTGAATTCCTGCGGCAAATGATATATGAAAAGATTACAGCCTTCAGGACCTGCAACAAAAGAAAGAATAAAAGTCAACAAAAATACACATCACATTTAGATAAAGCAGCTCGAATAATAACGAAAAGGAGAAAAATATCCTTAATATCACTAAAATGAAAGTGCAGTTTATTTCATTGAATTGCAAGAATTGCAACAAAAACCAAGACATTTTTTTTTCATATTCCCCCTAACATTTATTCCTATATTTTTTTTATGCTTTCATTTTATTTCATTTTCCATAACAACCTTTTTTGCTGTTTCTATAGGGGTCACATCTGTTTTCATTTGTGGTTGTGCCATAATTTTTGTTTTAACTTTTTATCATCTATTTTGATTTATATTTTGGTTTGGCTTCGAATAAAAAAAAATAAAAATAAATAAAAAATAGTTGTCAAAAGTTTAACAATTTTTCTATATTTTCATATAATATGTATGAGTATTAATCAAATAATAGTTGAAAATCTAATATTTTTTCTATATTTTTTTTTATTACATCATAACATTGTGGTGGTTTCACGGTTTGTGTCTGTGTAAATAAATATGATTAAAAAGCCATTGAGGATGATTTCAATCAATTTGTGGTTTACAATTTTTTATTTTCTTTTATTTTGTAATATTTTTTAAACAAAAAAGTTAAAAAAAATATTCATTTATTTAAAACGTGGTAATTTTTTTTTTTTTTTTTTTTTTTGATGTGGTTGGCTGTTTGCGATCATCGTTTTTACATGTTAAAAATTTATGCTAAATTTTTGACTATTTAGACAACTGAATAGTAAGTTAATATAACATTGTTTTATGGTTTGCTTTGCTACAGCAGTTCTTTTATCATCACATTCGGTACCCACAGTGCATTTCTCGTTTCCTGTTTTCTTTTGCAAACATTCTCATTATAAAGTAGACAAATATCTCTGATAGCTTTACAATATAAATTAATTTGTCCTTTAACTTTTAAATGCTATTAATCATTTTTCAGACAATAACATGCCAAAGATATATGCGCATTAGTGTGGCATTGCAATTTATAGAGCAAATTTTTTTTTAACTCACAACAAAACCGGTAAAAGAACAGTTTTTAAAATAAACAAGTAAGAGTATTAAATTCGGCTGGGCCGAATCTTTTATACGCTCCACCTTTTTTATTTTCAATTATCATTTTTAATTTATCATTTTTCATTTTTAGTTTTTAATTTTTAATTTCTCATTTTCCATTTTTCATTTCCATTTCCCACTTTTCATTTTCCATTTTCGATTTTTCATTATTCATTTTTCATTTTTAAATTTTCATTTTTCATTTTCCATTTTCCATTTTTAATTTTGAATTTTTAATTTTCCATTTTCCTT
This sequence comes from Cordilura impudica, assembly GCA_963682025.1. Lineage (NCBI taxonomy): Eukaryota > Metazoa > Arthropoda > Insecta > Diptera > Scathophagidae > Cordilura > Cordilura impudica. The sequence goes on along the minus strand of OY821518.1, from coordinate 36,221,982 downwards.
TATTCATTTTCCGTTTGCCATTTTTAATTTACAATTTTTTATTTCCCATTTTTAATTTTTCATTTTCCATTTTTCATTTTTCATTTTCTATTTTTCATTTTTCATTTTTAATTTTTCATGTTCCATTTTATATTTCTCATTAACCATGTTTAATTTTTCATTTTTCATTTTCCATTTTCCATTTTTAATTTTTTTTTTTCATTTTCCAATTTCATTTTCCACTTACCACTTTTCATTTTCCATTTTTATTTTAATTTTTCATTTTCTATTTCCGATTTTCAATTTTCCGTTTTCATATTTCATTTTCCATTTTTCATTTTTAGTTTTTCAATTTTCAATTTTCATTTTCCATTTTCCATTTTTCAATTTTCATTTTTCATTTTTCATTTTCCATTTTCCATTTTTCATTTTTCGTTTTTCATTTTTCATTTTTCATTTTTCATTTTCCATTTTCCATTTTTCATTTTCCACTTTTTATTTTTATTAATTATTATTTAATTTTAACAAGTAAGAAAATTATAGTCGGTCTAGACCGACTATACGATACCCAATACCATGCGTTTAGAGACCCTATCACTCAGGCCCAACTAACTGGATATAGAAAATAAGCATAAACCAAATTTGAGTGGGATTTTTATTAATTTTTTCGGCTGCAGATATTAAGTTCATATCGGATGTTATATCTATATGGAGACTAGGCCCAAAAATGGACCGATCCTGACCATATTTGGTAAAGTCTCTTGTATTTTGCAAAAATATATACAAACAAAATTTGAGAAGAATCAGTGCAATATTTTTGTTTTTTTGATAGATTTAAGTGAAGATCGGGAAGAAGCTCTATATGGCGCCTATGACTAAGAGTTGTCCCATAGGGATCATTTTTGGACTACTGATTAATGGATGAAAGATATACACACAAACCCAATTTGACTAAGATTTGTATGATAATTTGGATCTTATGGCAATATATGTTGATTTAATAGGGGTCATTTGTATGGGGGCTAGGTCTGAATATCGACCGATTCTCACCAATTTTAATAGCGTTCATCCCGTGGCCGATAAAAGATTAAATACCAAATTTCATCGAAATATATTCATATTTGCGACCTGCAGTTTGATTACAAGGTTTACATGGACACACAGACGGACGGACGGACGGACGGACATTGTTAAATCAACTCAAAAAGTCATTCTGATTCGATCGGTATAATTAAAGATGGGTCCATGTCAAATATTTTTGGTTGTTACAAACAGCAGCACAAAGTCATTATACCCAAACCACATAGTGGTATAGGGTATAAATATTGCACTGATTCTTCTCAAATTTTGTTTGTATATATTTTTGCAAAATACAAGAGACTTTACCAAACATGATCAGGATCGGTCCATTTTTGGGCCTAGTCCCCAAATAGATATAGCATCCGATATGAACTTTTTCATATCTGCAGCCAAAAAAATTGATAAAAATCCCACTCAAATTTGGTTTATGCTTATTTTTTATATCCAGTTAGTTGGGCCTGAGAGATAGGGTCTCTAAACGCATGGTATAGGGTATCATATAGTCGGTCTAGACCGACTACAATTTTCTTACTTGTTTTTCTGTTAAGCTCATTTAAATGAGCGAATAAGTCCGCCAGATATGCAAGTTTTACTACACATTCTTCTTTTTTAAACGCAGAACCGAAATCTGAACCCCGGCCCCCTAAAGACGTGTAGGTCATTTAGCTCGTAAATCAAGGATAGCACTTTTTTGCGAGAAGGCTATCGTACTTCTGTATGAAATAGAAGTAAATGATGATCTGATGATACTGCCGAAAAGCGACGCTACGCTCACTCAGTCCGACGCGACAACGACGACTGAGGACTAGGGATGACAAGAAACAAGAAAATAAAAGTACTCACTCGATATGTATTCGTGCTGATTTCGGTGAGCGAGGCGCGCCACTGCGGCCAACAAATTGATTCGCTCTTAAAACTTTCAGCTAGTTTTAAACTCTTTCTTTTAAGTCATAATCTCTGTCTGTCTGTCTGTCAGTCTGCCATGGTTGGACCCCATTTCCCCTTATCCAATTGATCTGAAACTTGGCCCACAGTCTTGTCGTGAATTCAGATTAATTTTGCGGTAGTCACGCACTCTCACGGAGTGATCTAAGTATCATTTCCCCTCATCTGATCGATAGTCACGCGCAGTCCCGCATAATCACGCACAGTCACAGAGTGTTTTAAAACCCATTTTCCCTTATCCGATCGATCTAAAACTTGGTCGAGAGACTTGCTGTGAAAAGAGATTAACTTTGACATAGTCACGCACAGTCACTGATAGATTAAGACCCCACTTCCCCTCATCCGATGGATCTGATACTTTGGCCAAAGCTTAATTTTAAGATAGTCAAATGCAGTCACGCACAGTCACGGAGACATTAAAAACACATATGCAAAAGGAAAGAAAGAGTTTTAATTAAAACTTTGTTTTTATGGGTTAGATTAGGTGTATTATATTCACGAAACCTTGACTTTTTTCCGCGGCAAACCAACCACGGTACACCAGTGTGCCATGGTACGCGCTTTGCGGAACATTGGATTAGACGGTATAATAGAGAGATACAAAAAATTGTATCAATATATATGATAATCTGGATATAATGACCATTTAATTAGGCCCGATGGGGTTTATTTGTATGGGGACTAGGTCTTAATATGCACCGATTTTCACCAATTTCAATAGCTTTCTTTCTATGGTCGATGACAGCTTATATATCAAATTTGATAAACAGGTTTACATGGACACACAGAAAGACAGACAGACTGACAGACAGACGGATGGACGGACATCGCTAACTCAAATACAAAAATGATTCCAGTCGCTCGGTATAGTGAAAGTTTGGTCCAGGTCAAAACTTGTGTGTAGTGACTACACAGTGATATAGGATATACAAAGTATAACGTCTGACATATTTGAGGCCAAGTCACACAAATATCTATTATATTAATAGGCTAGGCGATTTCTTGTGACAGATGTTTTGTTCTACCGTTTAATCCCGATTTTGACCAAAAGTATGTTTTTTGAAAGGTATTTCTTTTTAACTGTTTTGCAGATTTACAGAATTTATTTTTTCCTTTATTTTTAGTAAATTGCATTCAAAGATGCTACTAACACATACATAAAATTATACAATGCTATTTGTGTATTTATTAAATTTGTTAATATATTTGTAATAAAAATGAGTTTGTTTTTTGTGTTGATTTGTGAATTGGTTATATTGATAAGCATACTTTTGGGTCTTTATTTAATTAAAAAATATAATTTCCTAGAATTTGCGCTCGAATTTCGAGGGCTGGAATCTGCTAGTTTTATCAAATGGCCATATGCCAGGGGATACAAATATGTTTCTAATTTTTTATACACTGGGAATTTTCATTGGCGCACCATGAAATAATAAAATGGGTAAGAGTGAAAGGCGATCTTCAATTCGACAAAGAAGGTTCTTATAGTTTTAAATAATTTACATATTTAATTAGTTTTTAATTTTACTCCAAAATAAAAAAAAAAATATTATACGCTCTACGCCATTATCAGTGTATATCAAAACGAAATTAATACCAGAGACACTATAAGCTATATATATTCCAGAGCCTTACAAAAGGAGAAGTCGATTTAACGATAGCCGTCCATCTTGCTACCTGTCTGTCCATCTGTCTGTCTACTTAAAACATTTCCTTGCCGAAATAGGTCGTACTAATTTGGCATAAGGGCCGGCTATGGTTTTAAAAGCGAAAAAGGCGTATATTAATGATTTTTTTTTAAAGATGTGAACAATGTTGGATTATTTTTGTCATACACAGGTTATAACACAACATTTGAAGTAAAATTGTAAAATTGTCAACTAAAAATGTTAATAAATAAGTCCGTGACAGCGATTCTCCGGAGGAGCCTCGATCCGGATCATGTGAAACAAAAAAATTAAAATGTGTTCTAAAGGCGACATGTTGCCCGAGGTAATCAGGTGAAAAAATGGAAAAAATATGGTTAAAAAACTCTCCCTGAGTACCTGTTGATTTATGTCTAGAAATAGTGCATAAAATTTCAAAAGGATCGGTCAAGTAGATTTTGAGTTATGATGTTCACGGAGTTCAAAAATGCTGTTTGCGAGAAAATCGATTTAAAGTGTTTAACATACATAAACTATATACTATATGATCGCAGGTCACTTGAAACGCTGTATCTTCGTTAGTTTTGCTCCGATTTACTTGAAATTTTGACATATCTGCGGCAGTTTAGTATTTCATTTGGAGGTTTTAGACCAAATATGAAAGATATGACGTGTGAAAATATAAAGCTATTTCTTTAAAATTGAATATAAAACAAAGCTAAACATAGTGAAAAATATTTATACACAACAGAATATGTGTGTGTAGATATGTGTCAGCGATGCATTCACATTTTGGCTTGCTTGTTGATTTTTTTTACGTCAAACGTTCAAACACACAAAAATGTGTGTGCATCGCTGATGGTTGTATGAATTAAACTTTTCACCAAACAAACAATCTACTGCTCTTGGTTACTGATGACGGTTAGTGACTCGAACCGAACCACCTGTATAACCGTCATGCAGAATATACAACAATATTTTGAAACAAATGTTCCATGTATTTTGCATATTTTACCGTAAAAGCATTTGATCTTGAGCCTGATTAATTTCGAAGTCAATCATTAAAATAGTAAAAATTGAAAATAAGATTTCATTTTTGTACAAAACTAATTATAACAATGATACATTTTTTTCCCCCTTTTTTGATTAATTTTTTCTTAAGTATTTATTTACATAAACATGTTATTAGTTATAAATGTTTAAAATTTTTTCTTTTCTTAACGCATAATAATCCTTGATAAATACGCTTTGTATGTAAGGAATTCTGTTATCTTTTAAGTTTTGTTTATTTTATAGTTAATTTTTATAAGAATATTTTTGGGATCAATAAATTGAAAAATTGAAATTGAAATTGAAATTGAAATTGAAAATAAAATTTTTTGAACAGAAATAAAACTTTAAAATTTATTTCAGAAAATAGATAATTTTATATCCCAGGTCACAAAAGGAATAATTTTATTACAAAATATTTCAGAATATAATTTTCTAAAAATTATACTTACGAAAGTCTACGCATTAATTTTTTGGGGAACATTAAATAGTATTTCGCACTATTTTCATATTTTCAGCGTTGTAGCAAAAAATCGTTGAAAATTTTACTCCCTTTTGAAAAACACCATCCATTACATACATATATCTCGAAAATTAAGCGTCGTACAGCAAAATAGTTATACTGCTTATGCACTAACTATTTTTAGGGATGCCGTGACAGTTCATGAGCGCCATATGAGCCTTAAAACTATCTAGCTGATTATAGTTGAGTACATAGAATTTTCAACAAAAATTTAATTTTCAACTCAAACGGGCACGGGTTAGAGTTATAATTTTCCCAGTGCAACAATGTCTCACTTGGATATCAAAATGGGAATTCCCAATGTCACCCTAATGTTTATGCGTACACTTTCACCCTATCTTTTACTGTCTTATTGCAATATATACGCAATATATACGCAAACAGTTATAATTTATGTAAATGTTTTAATCCTTTCATAATACTTCCAGCCATTGTCTATAGTTTTATATTCATATAGAATATAATGCAAATTTTCAAACAATAAGAATGTAATTGTAGTAGTAAGTAGCAGCTGTAGTAGTATTGTATGCAACGCATCACATACAAATATTCTAACACATAATTATGAATAACCTTTATTCGATTAATCGATGTATTTTTAACGAATACTAGAAGTAATTTAAATCAAAGGATAGAAATTAAATTAGTAATGGCGAATAACGAATATTTGACTAAAATATATAAAAAATAATTTTACATTTCTTTATAAAGTTTTACTGGAAATAAGCAAAAATATATATATAGCCGCTATGTTATTTAAAGAAAAATTCCACTATAATCTGAAGTTTATTTTGAATTAATCTATTTATGCTATAATCTAAGGCAATAGTTATTACCAGTCACATTTCAAGTATGCAAAAGTGTCATTGTCTTTCAGCCACACTTATATATTTATGCCCGTTTTCTCAATAGGCGATTATCTTTTATCCCAACGAGAAACTGCTGATTAAAGAAATTTGGTTTTCGCAATGTATGGTTTGCTTCGCAAAGCTAACCGGCACTCATCTGCCAGTTATTTATTTGTCGTACAGATAGATTTTTTTTTTTTTGTCTGCATATTTTAAAAAACTCCTATCGGATGTCGACTAGGTCAAAAAATGGACCGATCCTAACCATATTTGGTAAAATCATTTCTTTTTTGCAAAACATATACAAAGGTCGGGAAATAGCTATGAACAAAAACTGTCCTATACGGTTTATTTTGGACTAGTGATTAATGTATGTAATAAGCAAATACACACGCCCCATTTGAACGAGATCTATTTGACAATTTTGTTCTTATGTCAATTTAAGTTGATGTCATAGAGATCATTTGTATGGGGACTAGGTCTGAACATGCACCGTTTCTCACCAGTTTAAATAGCGTTCATTCTATGGCCGATAAAAGCTTATATGCGAAACTTCATCAAAATATATTCGTATTTGCGACCTGTAGTTTGATTAAAAGGTTTACATGGACACTAGGGTAATAACTTTTTGCAATTTTTGCGAATATCAAATTCTTCATCGCATAGCCGTATAGACCATTAAAAAAATTTAAGAAATAATGTACTACTTTTTCGCGATTGTTAAAAAAGTTCACGCACCAAATGCGATAAAGTTTTGAATTTTAGTCCTTTTTTATAAGTATAAAAAAAATAACATTTAATTGCAAAGTTTATAGTATTTTCTTATAATTTCAATAATATAAAAAAATGCATCATTTGGATGGAGGGCGCAAAAAAATAGCGATATTATGACGCTATTTAGTGATAGGTGACCATAAAACAGTGATAATTTACATTAATTTACGATTATGAGAGTGTAATGTAAAAATAGTGGTCCTCAGCACCAAAAAAAAAATAAATTACATATATAATGTTTTTTAATTTTAACTGTATAAAATATGTGTCAAAGCAGGTCTCGAAATTTTTATCACAAGTATCTATAATATTAATAGGCTAGGCGATTTCATGTGACCGATGTTTTGTTCTACCGTTTTATCCCGATTTTGACCAAACGTATATTATTTGAAAGGTACTTCTTTTTAACTGTTCACCAGATTTACAGATTTTTAAATTTTTTCCCTTATTTGGCGCAATTTGCTTTTAAATTTGCTACTAGCACGTACGTAAAATTATACATGTGCTATGTGTGTTTTATTGAATTTGTTAATGTGTTTTTTAATGAGTTTGGTATCTTCATTCACAATAATAATAAACCATAAAAATGTTGGTTTGTGAATTGGCTAAGTTGAAAAATAAAATTGCACTCGAATTTCGAGCGCTAGAATCTGCTAGTTTTAATTATTAAAGGTATATTGTTTGTATTATATCGATTCTATACTATCGAATTTATTTCTTTTATTTGAATTTATCGTTCGTATTATTTTAAATTAAATCTAAAAGAGTACAGCTGTTCAAAAACATTCAACTACGTGGACCAACAACTGAACAAGATTTAAAGATGCTCAACAAAATGTCGTGATATATAAAACATGGAATTATCGCTATCTGTGTTAAACAGAAAGCCAAAAGAAAAATATATTATTGGAAGATTTGACGCCTTAGCCAAAGATAAAAAAAAAAGAAAAAGTAAGGGTATGTCGCAATTTCTGAAGAATTATTTGCCCTCTGGATTAAGCTAAATATGAAAAAAAATGCAAACCTATAATATAAATCGAAAAGTTAAAAAATTGATATTACTTTATCAAAAAAAAGCTAAAACGTTCTAATGGTGATAACTTTAGTAAAATATTTGATATAACAACCGTAGCAGACGAACTAGAATCTGAACCGCAAATCCTTTCTGGTAGATCAAAACCTGTCAAATTGCCTTAAAAAGCATTTCCAATCAATTTTTACCGCCGCCACAATACATGGGGTGCCAACATCATGTCCTGGATTTATTACTACGACATGTAATGGACTAGTAACTAGGTGGCACAACATCATCTCCAAGCATTGGTTACAATTTTGTTTCGGAATTAGTAAACAATTATGAACATTTAAAAACCAGCTACAGGCAAAACGATATTTCTATAAAATGTATAAATGTAAAATGGAGACACTATATGAATTTTTATACGAACTTTGCAAAAGTTTTAGGTACTACAATGAATATGGAATTTTCCCTTATATCAACTTCAAGTCTTTACCACCAACAAGCAACGCTAGATGGAACTCAATAGCTATTTTTGCCATTATGGCATTTATTCTCATTCCAAATATCAGGAAATGTTACAACCCATAAGTAATTTTATATGTGATGCATCGTGCAATGTTTGGTTTTGGGATCACTGTTTCAACGAAAAATATTTTTCAATTTTAAACAACTCTTTAGTAAATACAAATATATATACGTACAGGGTGTTCCGAAAACTTTCCGAAAAAATTAAATGCGCGATAGCTTGGATCAATATGAATATTTTTTGTTCTAGCACCACTGTTCTTACCCCTACCGTTTTCGAGTTATTGAATCCCAAAGATAAATGCATTTGTGAATGCATTTCTTAAATTTCAAAAACACTTTCAATTTTTAAGTAAATTTTCTTTGAATTAATTGTTAAAAAAAATTTTTTTCTTTATTTTTTTTTACAAATGCTCAAAATGAGAGCCATGCATGGTGGTGCGTCTTACATATCATCGCCTAATTTCAGTGGTAGTAACATCCAGCGTTATTTCTTCCTGAATGGTTTGAAAGGCCTCGTTTATTTTGCATTTAAGTTGATTGCATGAAATTATTTCTTCATTGTAAACGAACTCTTTTGCCCGACCCCAAACATAAAAATCTAACGGTGTTAGATCCGGAGACCTCGGTGGCCATTTGATTGGTCCATTGCATCCAATCCAATTTGTACCAAAACTACTGTTTAAAAAGTTCTTGACTACAATGCTAGAGTGTACGGGACAACCGTCTTGTTGAAAAGTAATTCCGGCTAATGTTGCTAACGGCAAATTATCGACAGCGTTTCTAAGTTCGTTTTGGAGGAGATCCATGTACAAAGTTGCATTTAACCGATCTGGTAAGAAAAAGGGGCCTATAACGCAATTTCCGATGAGGCCTGCCCAAACATTGAGACTAAAACGGTTTTGGTGCTTTGTTTGCAGTTTTTTATGCGGATTTTCTTGCGTGTAAAAATGTAAATTATGAAAATTTGTGATACCTTCTCGGTTGAATATGGATTCATCCGTCCATAGAATTTTTTTGAAAAAATTTTCATTTTGTGTATCTTTCACCAACATGAACGTACAAAACTCAATTCGCTTTTCACAATCACCTTCGTGTAACGATTGTACCGGTGTGTAGTGATACGGATGGAGCTTGTGATGTTTTAAAATTCTAAACACCTGAGATTGTGGTATTTCCTTTGTTTTAGCTATTTTCTTACACTTGTTGTTGGGTCTTGCAACACAGCTGCCAAAACAGTTTCTTCTGCATTCTGTTGAAAGCCCCTTGTGACAGAACCCCTGCATTTATTAACACAACCTGTCTCACGAAGGCGATCAAACGTACTGTTGAAGACGGAGTGGTGGGGAACATCTCTTTGGGGGAAAGCTTCAGCATACATACGCTGTGCTGCCAATGAATTCCTATCAGCTTTGCGATAATAAAAACCGAAATCCGCATACTCAGAATTTGAAAATTTCATCGCGAATCGAATTTAAAGGTACACGAAAATAAAGAAAAATGGAAAAAAAATTTCACAATTTCTTTTTGACACATAACTCAGATAAAAATGTTTAAAAAAAAGTAAGCTGTTTTAAAATGAATTAAATGTATTTAGAAATGCATTTTTTTTTTTTGAGACGCTATAGCTCGAAAACGGTAGCCGTAAGAACAGTGGTGCTAGAACAAAAAATATTCATATTGATCCAAGCTATCGCGCATTTTATTTTTTCGGAAAGTTTTTGGAACACCCTGTATATATTTTCTTAAGCACAGGGTGAAAGAATCGTCTGCAATTCCGAATCAGCAGCGCAGTAATATATGCTCGGAACGCGCTATCAAAGTTCCGCATGATATTTCTCCGCTTTTGAAAACAACTCGTACTTTAAACATAACATTTATTTCATTTAACTAAAAAACTTAGTTATTTATCATTCAGTACCTGAACTTTTTTCACCAAAATCACCTCAAAAAATTAATTTTATTCTCAGTGCAACATTCCCCATAGCGTGGTGCAATGAAGAAATTTTGTCGAAAAAAAGTTATTACCCTAATGGACACACAGGACAGACGGACGGACACCGCTAAATCGACTCAGTAAATGATTCTGAGTCGAATGTGCTTAAATTTCTAATTAAAATTTTGGTTTAAATTCCTAGAAAATCAAGGAATAAGAAGAATATATCAGGGAAATAATAGTTTTGTTCTGATTCAAGAAAATTTTCGATTTTCATGATTAACAAATTTTTGCAATTCTTTTTTATATAATCTAAAAACTTTTATTTCAATTCATTAAAATTTTGTATATTTAAATTTTGTATAGTAATGTTAACTAGCAGACCCCAACACTCAAAATTCAAGTGCAAAATCTAGGAGCTTTTAATTTTTCCTTCAATGTTTTTCTTTCAATATTTTATATATTTTATATAAATATAATAAAATTTACGAAGATTTAAATAAAATTCATTAAATTGAGAATTTCTAAATAAATTCATTAAATTGTGAATTTTTAAATAAAATTCATTGAATGTCATTATAAATAATTGTTCAACACACAGAAGATATATAAATTGGTTTGTTAGTAAATTATTTAAAAACACCCTACAGTTATGCTAACTAATTTCAATCAATTCACAATTTAGCACAAGAATTATGATATACAATTTCTGCAAATACACACACAGCATTGTATATTTATATGTGCACACCCGCAAAGAAATATCTTTCAAATGCTACATTTTTTGCCAAAATCGGTTGATATCTTAAAGTGTAGAAGAGGTCACAAGGATTCACCGTAACTATTAATAGTATAGATATAAGCTGTACAACATTTTTGTATTTAATTTCAAAAACATTCTTGCAATTTATTATTCATTTTTCATAAAATGTTTGCTTAAATTAAATTTAATGTTAACTAGATTTATATATATTAACTTTATTAATGACGTATTTAACATGCTGAGTTATCAGTTGTTTGTAAACATTATTTGTTTTTACTGTTTTGTCATTTACAATTGGTAAGTTAATAAAAACAATTTCTTGATTACTTTTTACTACTGCGGTAGTTGTGATTTTTATATTTAAAAATAATTGAAAAATTCGTTTGATTCAACTGAAAATGTCGGGTATTTTAATTTATTTAATTTTACTCTTTGCGTGTATTTTGATTATAATTTCTCTAGCATATATGTCAATACAAAATGAAACATACATTTTGAGCAGAGTGTAGAAGAATAAATATTAAAAGTTCCATAATTGTTTTGTTTAGAAAATAAACATCTGCATAATGAAATAGGAACAAAATCAAACATCAATATTCTGTGGTTAAATATTTGAATCTTGCAAATCGTATGTGACTGCAAATGTATGTATAATGAAAGCTAGGGATATAATATTAAAATCCATCCTCAATGATTTATTAAAAGGTGACTCCAGTCACACAAAACATAATATAAATTGATCATTAAGAATTGAGGCAGCAATCAAGATATGAAAGCCTGTTAAATTAAATAATATGTATGTAGTAGTTTCCATGTCACTGAGTGTACATCGATATTAAGATACGTGAATACATGAATATAAAAGCTCAATAATTGACAATTGCCTGCCTACTCCTGCTGCCTTGACTGGCTGACCTGGTCTTGTTTCAATGAGATATGAAGTGATGATGATTTTAGCACATGATATTATCAACGTCATCATAATAAAGTCAATATGGTTAAATTCTTAGAGTTACGGATGTGTACTGCTTCAGTATAAGGTTAAAATTCAATTAAAATAATCGAATCTGATTATTATTTGACACCTATACCTTGTTTAACACTGAAAAAAAAAATAATTTAAAAAAATATGCAAATTAATAATATAAATCTTTATTTCGATTAAAGGTAGCAGTACGAAAACTTATAGTTAGAAGCTTGAGTAGGAAAAGAAAATGTATTAAACTTTGTGCCTCTAGATAGTTTACGCGTAAAACGAGCCAATATTTCCACACCATGTTTATCCTACCGAACACATACATACGTTTATTATTAAATGATGTCCTATAGTTTAAAACAAAAGTTGAATGCATATTTTATTTTAAGTCCTATAAAGTTTTAAACAAAAGATGCATTCACTTAACCACAACATACTGCATGCAACAAAAGCCACAATAATGTCATTAATAACTTTGACATTAACAATATCATTCACACATACTTATAGCTTGAACAATCAGTAGTATGTATGCGTAAGTATACACGACCATGCAAATAGTTAAACATATAACCAAAGTTTATTATTGTATTAATTAATTATTTTAGAAGATTTTATAAAAGGAAAGGATATAATAAATTTATCATATGCACAAACATCGATCTAAACACCAGAAACCACAAAGTTATGCATGTTATTTGTATACAAAATATATATGAGAATACGAAATATACCATTTTTTAAATGCATAAAAACCTAAACGATTTGAAATGTTTACCGTTTATATAAAAATTTTATTCAAATTTGTTTAAAATATTTCAATTCATTTAAGAAGAAAAAATTGCCAGAAGCTGTTGGATGTTTAAAACGAAAATATTTAAAAAGTAATGGCATTTGTGCCACATACTATACACTTTTATTGGAAACTCAGTTGATTAGAATTCAGCAAAAAAAAAAAGCATTCAACGAAGTGAATCGTGTCAATCGTGTATCTGAAGGCTATGGATTTAAGAATTGAAACTAATGAATTTAACATGGGCCTGCTATAGGACAGAGGTTATATTTAATGGATCTTGAATATGGATCTGAGAATATTACAAATCACTTCTTCTGTATAAATATTTTCAATCCTTCGTACTAAATTTTCTAATTAAATTTTTATTTTTGATATAAATTTTTCTTTTTTTTTTCCAATCTTATATATTAAAATAATCTAAAGCGGACAGTGAAACTGACAGTTAAAACTGTTCAGTTAAAACTGTCAGTTAAAACTGTCAGTTAAAACTGTCAGTTAAAACTGTACGTATGTGGGTACTAACTGACAGTTCAACTCAACTGTTCAGTTTAACTGAGAAATTTCAAATTTATATATTTTTAACTGACAGTTTCAACTGAAGTGAACGTGTGTGGGGGTTCAACTGTACCGTTCTCAGTGCAATTTGTGTCGAGCGAGAGTGCGTATCATGTCGTCGCGTAAACAAAACCTAGTGATAGTTGATTTTATTGCAATATAATTAATTTATTAATCTATATATATAAAATTCATTTTCTGTTTGTTTGTTTGTTTGACCGCTATACAAATTTTTATTTTTCAACCGATTTCCCTGAAATTTTGTACACGCGATCTATATACCCCAGGAAAGGTCGCCATATACTTTTTACCGGCCACGCCTACTTTCGCGCCCACTTTTTATGTAAAATTAATTTTCTGTTTTATTCATATTTGTAAACTATCCAAATTTTTATTTGTTAACAGATTTCTCTGAAATTCGGTACACACTATCACTGTACTCCACCTAAGGTCACCATGTACTTTTTATCAACCACGCCTACTTTTACGCCCACTTTTTATATACAATTCATTTTCTGCTTTTTGGTATATTTGTTCGCTATAAAAATTATTATTTTTCAACGGATTTCTCTGACTTTTGGTATACACGATCTTTGTATCCCAGGCCAGGTCAGAGGGTGATTCTTTCGGGCACACCTACTTTTACGCCCACTTTTTGTATACAATTCGTTTTCTGTTTTTTGGTATATTTGTTTGCTATACAAATTTTTATTTTTCAACGGAATTTTCTGAAATTTGGTACACACTATCTCTGTACTCCAGGGAAGGTCGACATATTCTTCGTACCGTCCACGCCTATTTTAACGCCCACTTTTTGTATACAATTCATTTCGTTTTTTGGTATATTTGTTCCCTATACAAATTTTTATTTTTCAACCGATTTCTCTGAAATTTGGTACACACGATCTCTCTGCTCCATGGAAAATCGACATATTCTTCGTACCGGTCACGCCTACTGTTACGCCCACTTTTGGTATGCAATTCATATTCTGTTTTTTGGTACATTTGTTCGCTACACAATTTTTTTTAAACGGATTTCTCTGAAATTTGCTACGCACGATCTCTGTACTCCAGAGAGCTCGCCATATAATTCTTGCCGGCCACGCCTACTTCTACGCCCACTTTTTATACAAAATTAATTTTCTGTTTTTTGGTATATTTGTTCACTATAGAAATTTTTATTTTTCTAGAGATGTCTAAAATTTGGTCACACGATTTCTATACTACAGGGAAGGTCACCATATGCTTCTTACAGGCAACGCCTACGTATATATAACTTATTTTTTTCCTTTTATTTGTTTCTTTATTTGATTGCTATACAAACTTTTATTTTTCAATGGCTTTCTCCGAAATTTAGTACATATTCCAGGGAAGGTCGCCATATGATATTTACCGACCACGCCTACTTTTACGCCCAATTTTCATATAAAATTCACATTTTGTTGTGTGGTATATTTCTTCCCTATACAAATTCGTACTTTTCAACGGATTTCTCTGATATTTGGTTTACACGGAAATAACTACACGGTGAACAAATTCGCCAAACTTAAAAAAAAAGTTACCCAAAAGAAATGAACAAATTCCCCTTTTTTTTTTTTTATCGGAAGAACGAATAAACTTACTCCCCAAATTCATTCTTAAATTTTTTACATATTTTTATTTAATGAATTTTGTTAAATATTTATTTTAGTGAACATTTGCATACAGCTCTCAATATATGTCCTACAATAAATGCGCGACCGCGGACGCGACGGATGCGGACGCGACGCGCTCGCGGAACACAGCTCAGCAAAAATATCGCAATGATCTGAAAAATATATTTTGGCGATTAAAATAATTTGACAACAACTGCACGGCAGCATGGGTCTGGCTGCCAAACGCGCGGAATCGTGCGCGACTCGCTCGCGGAACACAGTTTAGTGAAATATCGTATGATAAATTTTATCTACGTATGTGAAATAATTACCTGTTGATCAAAATAGGCCACACATATACTATAAGCAGTTGCTTAAAGAAACCTTGCGACACAATATTAAACGTCGCATTAGTCTTTCATTTCTGAAACTTGAATTTGACGTCTCTGCTCAATGATGATAACTTATTGAATGAAGTAATTCAATTTTTAAAAGTTGTGATTCCTTTAATTTGCGAACCATTCCGTAATATTTGATGTTTATAAATAAACTGAAAAAAAAAACTTAAAGCGGTTTCGCAACTTATTTTTGAAGCATTTTTGCTGCAGCATCTTAAAAAACTTCTAAATTAAAAAATCAAAAAATTTTTAATTGAAATAAAAAATGAATTTACTGCCCATACAAATTTTTGGGGAGAAAGTTCATTTTATTGAGGAATTTGTTAATTGGGGACTAAGTACTCAGCGCCTGGTAAGCATAGTGAACCATTTTTCAAGTCAAAGGCCTTTGTATCCCGGGCAAGACCGGGTAAAAACAGCTAGTTATTTTAAAAAATTAATGCCGGAAGATAAATTTCGTTGTAATAACCACTTCTTGCACCACTGTTTACGCTGTTTAATTTTTTCTTTTTTTGTAAAATTACGAAAAGTACACCGAGAGCGGCCAAGCCGTCCTGCTCGTTCGAATACATGTTAAAACCTGAAGTATTGAACTGCACGTGTGTGTACATTTCAGTTCACAGTTAAGTCTGTCAGTTATAACTGAACAGTTGAAACTAACAGTTAAAACTGTACGTGAGTGGCCGGCTTAAACCATAATAATAAAAACAGTGGTTTTATAAAAACTCTTTCTTTCCTTATGCATATGAGTTCTGAATCTCTCCGTGACTGCGTGACTTTGCGTGACTATTTTAAAATTAATCTGTGGTCACAGCAAGTCTATGGACCAAGTTTCAGATTGATTAGATGAGGGGAAATGGGGTTTAAATCACTCTGTGCGTTACTAAGCATGACTGTGCGTAACTATGTCAAAGTTAATGTTTTTTCACAGCAAATCTATCGACCAAGATTCAGATTGATCGGATAAATGGCAATGTGTTTTAAATCACTCCGTGACTGTGCGTGACTATGCGTGACGGTACGTGACTAAGTCAAAGTTAATCTTTTTTACAGTAAGTGTATGGATGAAGTTTCAGATCGATCGGATGAAGGAAAATGACATTTAGATCACTCCTGACTGTGCGTGACTGTGAGTGACTATGCGTGACTATGTCTAAGTTAATATTTTTTTCACAGCAAGTGTATGGACCAAATTCCCGATCGATCAGATGAGGGTAAATGACATTTAGATCACTCCGTGACTGTGCGTGACCATGCGTGACCGTGCGTGACTAAGTCAAAGTTAATCATTTTTCACAGCAAGTGTATGTACCAAGTTTCAGATCGATCGAATAGAGGAGAAATGACATTTAGACCACTCCGTGACTGTGCGTGATCCACGCGTGACTGTTCGTGACTACCCCAAAAATAAGACTATGGGCCAAGACTATGGGCCAATTTTCAGATCAATTGGATGCGTGGAATGAGGTCATAGGCCCCATATAGGGCTGCTTCCCGATCTTCACTTAAATCTATTAAAAAACAAAAATATTGCACGGATTCCTTTCAAATTTTGTTGGTATATATTTTTACAAAATACAAGAGACTTTACCTAACATGGTCAGGATCGGTCCATTTTTGGGCCTAGTCCCCATATAAATATAGCAACCGATATGAACTTTTTCATATCTGCAGCCAAAAAAATTAATAAAAATCCCACTCAAATTTGGTTCATGCTTATTTTCTATATCCAGTTAGTTGGGCCTGAGAGATGGGGTGTCTAAACGCATGGTATAGTGTATCGTATAGTCGCTCTTGACCGACAATATTTATACCCTATACCACTATGTGGTTTGGGTATAATGACTTTGTGCTGCTGTTTGTAACAACCAAAAATATTTGACCTAGACCCATCTTTAATTATACCGATCGAATCAGAATCACTTTCTGAGTTGATTTAACAATGTCCGTCCGTCCGTCCGTCCGTCCGTCCGTCCGTCCGTCCGTCCGTCTGTGTGTCCATGTAAAGCTTGTAATCAAACTGCAGGTCGCAAATATGAATATATTTTGACGAAATTTGGTATATAAGCTTTTATCGGCCATGGGATGAACGCTATTGAAATTGGTGAGAATCGGTCCATGTTCAGACCTAGCCCCCATACAAATTACCCATATGAAATCGACATAAATTGCCATAAGATCCAAATTGTCATATAGATCTTACTCAAATTGGGTTTGTATGCGTTCATTACATCCACTAATGAGTAGTCCAAAAATGATCCCTTTGACCCCATATAGAGCTGCTTCCCGATCTTCACTTAAATCTATCAAAAAACAAAAATATTGCACAGATTTTTCTCAAATTTGGTTTGTATATATTTTTTCAAAATAAAAGTGACTTTACCAAATATTGTCAAGATCGGTCCATTTTTGGACCTAGTCCCTTTATAGATATAGCATCCGATATGAACTTTTTCATATCTGCAGCCAAAAAAATTAATAAAAATCCCACTCAAATTTGGTTTACGCTTATTTTCAATGTCCAGTTAGTTGGGCCTAAGAGATAGGGTTTCTAAACGCATGGTATAGGGTATCGTATAGTCGGTCTAGACCGACTATAATTTTCTTACTTGTTTTTATATGTGGTTTCGGTATAATGACTTTGTGCTGCTGTTTGTAACAACCAAAAATATTCGTCCTAGACCCATCTTTAATTATACCGATCGAATCAGAATCACTTTCTGAATTGATTTAACAATGTCCGTCCGTCCGTCCGTCCGTCCGTCCGTCTTTGTGTCCATGTAAAGCTTGTAATCAAACTGCAGGTCGCAAATATGAATATATTTCGATGAAATTTGGTATGTAAGCTTCTATCGGCCATGGAATGAACGCTATTGAAATTGGTGAGAATCGGTCCATGTTCAGACCTAGCCCCCATACAAAGGAACCCTATGAAATCGACATAAATTGCCATATGTTCCAAATTATCATATAGATCTCAGTCAAATTGGGTTTGTATGTGTTTATTACATCCATTAATCAGTAGTTCAAATTTACTTCCTATAGGAAAATTCTTAGTCATAGGCCCCATATAGAGCTGCTTCCCGATCTTCACTTAAATCTATCAAAAAACAAATATATTGCACAGATTTTTCGCAAATTTGGATTGTATATATTTTTTCAAAGTATAAGTGACTATACCAAATACGGTCAGGATCGGTCCATTTTCGACCTAGTCCCCATATAAATATAGTATCCGATATGAACTTTTTCATATCTGCAGCGAAAAAAATTAATAAAAATGCCACTCAAATTTTGTTTATGCCTTTTTGCTATATCCAATTATTTGGACCGAGGAGATAGCGTCTCTTAACCATGGTATAGGGTATCGTATAGTCGGGCTAGACCGACTATAATTTTCTTACTTGTTTTTAATGAAAGGTATCTAAACACAGATATATCATCAATCATTGAAATTTACTCAAGTTATACTCAAACGCGATTCTTCCCTGTACATTTCTTATGGAACACATCCACTCCAGAAATTCGAATTCTCATTCTCTAATGAATGGATCTTGATCGGTTCGCTCTCAGAACACTCAGCGGATTAAGCTATTTTTTTTTTTGAGCTACTAACTGCTTAAATTCGTTAAGCTTGAGGAAAGTTATGCGTGGACAATCAACTTTACATTATGCAACACGAAAGTTGACCCACAGATTTCATTACAATAATTGTGTTATGCAATTACCTTGTGTTGAAATGTGAATTACCATTTGAATAACTTTAAGTGGCATACAAGGTGGCCTCTATTTCTGTGTGTTCAACAAATATTTATAATGAAACAAACTTAATGAATTAAATAGATTAAAAAACATTTAAAGAAATAAATTGAATGATGAAATAAAATTTCCTAGAATTTGCACTCCAATTTCAAGGGCTGGGCTCTACTAGTATATACTTAAAATAAAATTACCCACCACGCCACTATGCAGAGGGGTACATATTAGTTTGTCAATCCATTTGTATCGCATCGAAAAATGATTTTGTGAACCCACTAAGTATATGTATTATTGATACTTATAACAACTCCATACAGAGATGTCCGTCTGGCCATCTGTCGGTATGTCTGTCTGTCTGTTTGTTTAAATGAAGTTCATTCAAAAAATATATAATTAACATGGAAAAACTTAGGATAATATTGTTTGTCATTATTTCAGACCGAACTATGTTTAAAATTAGGTAAGACGGGCACCATTGTGTTGATATATGACCTAAAATAAGGAGACACCTCTAAAAAATGCTGAAAATTCAGTGTGTTTGTTCTAATAATTTAGTGTTAAGTTTATCAAATAATTTTTTTTTTTTTTTTTTTGATGAATGGATTTAATTATCTTACACAAACACAATTTTAGCGAGACCAATAGGATAATTTGGCTCATATGGCAATTTTCATTAATTTCAACAGCATTCGTTCTATGGCAGATAAGAGCTTAAATAAAAAATTGCGTGAAAATATATTCATATTTGATATTGGCTACAATATTAACATGGACACAGAGACGGACAGATGGACGGACTGACGGACATCGCATAATCTACTCAGAAAGAGATTCTAACTCTATTGGTGTAATAAAAGATGGATCTAGGTCAAATATTTTTGTTAGTTATAAACATCTGCACAAAGTAACTATACCCTAACAACATAGTGGAATAGTGTATAAACATTTATAATTCATTAGCCCATTTTTGGATGAAATCGATTCAATTAAACTTTTAAAAACTCCCACAATCTTTCGGGTTAAAGAAATTATATTCCACTGTAAGAGGAAATGCTCTTCGGCGTTTCATTTTAATAAATTAATTCAATCACCTTGCGCCGAAATAATCTATCAGCGAAATAAGTATTGCACAGTGTTATTAATGGATTTTTACTTATGTATCAGCACGAATTATTTATTAATTGATCTATTTTTATTTATATATATGGGGGATTTCATGTCAAGTGCACCAACTTTTGAAACCGATGTATTCCGATCGGGATGAAATTTGCACCAAGGTTAGTCCTATTGGATAGTAGTTTAGACACAATTTTTCAACAAGATCGGTCCAGATCTCTCTGAGTTAGAGGGGATCAAGGTTTGACATTTTGGGCAAACAGGTGTTTTTTCTCATCCATGTAACTTATTACCTATTGTTCTTAGAAAATTTTCTCCTAAAGAGTTTAGATAGCTATTTATTCAATATTTCGGAAAAAAATACTTAAAAAAAAAAAAAAAATTTTTTAAACTTTTTTTTTTTCTAAATTAAAGAATTTTTTGCCTTTTTTCAAAAAGGGCATTTTTTTTTTTTTCATAAGAAAGCTTAGGATTTTTCCTTTAAGAGCCTTTTGGTCGCTTAGTGGGATGGGAGTGGGATATCTATCAAAATAAATGTTTTGTAACTCAAGACAACGGTTTTTCAATTTTTCACAAATGCACTATTTTGAATTTTTTCCTATTTGTGTCTAAAACCTTACAAATAAAACTTATACTGAGAAACTAGACAAATTAACCTTTCCGAAGGTATATAACATACCTAACTAAAATTTTATACCCTCGATACTGTAATACTCAGAATATGTTAACCGCAGGAAACAAATCGCTTTTTTTCTATAGAAATGTTGAAAAATTATTATTTTTTATTTATTTTTAATAATAATTAAATTAATGTATAATAATAATAATATTAAAAATAAAATGATCAATAATTTATTAAAATTTAATCTTAATGGCATTAGATCCGTTTATATCATAACTATTTTTATACTTAATTTATTGTAGCTGATGAAGTATTTAAGTCTTGTAAATTTTTAAATACCCAGTCTTTCATCCAGCTTTTTTGTCGTCTTTATTTACTGCGTTTTTTTGTCAGTCCTTTCTTGGCGTTACTAGGTTCAGCTGTTGATTTCGCTGCTGGTTTATTTGTTGTCTTTGGAAAGAAATCGCATTGAATAGAGGCAGAAAACTTTTTCAACTTGAGTCTTCCATCGACAAGCGGTATAAAAGCATGGTATTGAGCGGTGCCATCGATTGTTACCGCAGCATCGAATCTGCTCTTCAGTGTTTTCAATGTTTCCCGATGATCCTCTTCGCTACTAAAAACTATTTTAGTTTCTTTACAATAACTCTTTGCCCAATGGAATAAAGCAGTCGCATCTACGATGCGATCTTGATGAGAGCACTGGAGGCTATACTTCGCTGCATTTCGTTTAAGGTTTGCTCCAATACCATCACATGCTCCTTTACCATGAGCAGTAGGATGAAAGTGCCACTCAGCTGGCATTACAAAATCTTTTTCATGGGCCATAAGATTTGCCAAGCTACTTTTGTTTTTAAATGTTGACGAGCTCCGTCCGAAACGTAGTATACCTTCTTTACTGTAAATTTAGATTTTAAAAATTTTAGTATTCTCTTCTGGTACTCATAAACTGCAACGGTATCATGTTTTAAATCGTTGGATATGATTGCCATACTTTTGTGTTCCAGTTTTTCATCTTTCATGTAGTAAATAACTACTGTGAATATAGTTGCTTGGTCGTTATTGAAGTGGAATGCTTGTATGGCATCCTGAAGAACATATTTATAGTTTTCTGCGAAATCATATGAAATAACGAATTCACCAGACTTCAAATGTATCTTCAAATCCTTGAAGAATGACCATTGCTCTTTGACTAAAAAGTCATGGTTTCTCAAGTTTAGCAATCCTGTACACATTTCTTCCACAAAATCATCCACATTTAAAATGAGTGTTTTCAATCTGCATCTGTCAGTCTGAATCCAAGAATCAAATTTCACCTCCTCTATATATTCTCGATCTAAAGAGTTGATTAAATTTTCTTTGATGAATGTGGTTTTCGGGCAATTGGTACATTCACCTAAGTGGCAAGAAGTTGTTGCATTAGGACACATAGTCAGTTTAAGGCAATCGCGGTAATCGTGTAAATCTTCTGCCGAATCATCTGTTAAATACTTTAAGTTGATTTCCTTCAACATCAGTTTAAGATTTTCATGGTAAATGCAAACGCATACTGTATGAGTTCCGCTGCTTTCTGCCAAAACGCAATGTTTTGGCCTCATATGGGTTAATTTCGTGAAGCCAATTCTAACATCCTCGTGTTCAGATTGAAATGTTGCAAATAACTCTTTCAGGTTACAGATAACCATTCTCTTCTGTTATGTTATGAAGGTATGTTACATTGCTATCTAAACTCTTTGGGAGAAAATTTTCTAAGAACAATAGGTAATAAGTTACATGGATGAGAAAAAACACCTGCTTGGCCAAAATGTCAAATTTTGATCCTCTCTAACTCAGAGAGATCTGGACCGATCTTATCGAAAAATTGTGTATAAACTACTATCCAATAAAACTAACGTTGGTGCAAATTTCATCCCGATCAGAAGACATCGGTTTCAAAAGTTGGTGCACTTGACATGAAACCCCCATATATATTTTTTTTTTCGAAACCCGGGAATAGCATTATGAAAAACATTATATGTTTTATTTATACAAGCAGATTCCAGCCCTCGAAGTTCGAGTGCAAATTCTAGGAAATTTTATTTTTTTTTATAAAATATATATATATGTCCTTTATTTATTTAAATATCAATAGAAATACATTTCTGAAAACTACAAATACTTAAATAAAGTTCAGAGTGAACATAGGGCGTCAACGAATTCTCTCCATCTGATTATATCTCTGGCAATTGTTTTTGTTTGGTTCCAGGATATACGAGCTAGTAGACATTATTGTTTGAGGCATCGAACCCAGGTGTTACGGGGTCTACCTTGGCGGCGTTGTCCTTGAGGGTTCCAATCTAGGGCTATTCTGGCAACTTCTGTTTGTGGTCCTATCCACGTCCACTTTCGTTTGCGAATCTCTATGTGAACTGGCAAGGAGCCCTGCCCTTTGGAGCAGGGCATCGTTTGAAGTTCTGTTTGGCCAGTGGATGTGAAAAATTTGTTTAAGACATTTGTTAATAAATGTTTGAATTTTTTTAATGGTATCTTGCGTTAAGCTCCATGTAGTGCAGCCATAAAGCAAAAGAGACTTTACACTACAGTTAAAAATACGTACTTTTGTTTTACGAGAAATATTATTTCTTCTCCAAATTTTGGTTAAGGAAAAGAAAGCCACTCGTGCTTTATTTATGCGATCGGCTACGTCAGCATTTGACCCACCGTCCTTAGTTATCTTGCTACCAAGGTAGCAGAAAACATCTACATCTTCAGTGGTCTGACCGTTAATAACTAACGGTGTGGCGATATCTGTGCCTATGCGCATGAGCTTTGTTTTGTTTATATTAATACTTAAACCAACTTTTTTAGCGTTTTCGGATAATCTGGAAAGTTTTGCTTCGATATCCGAAAAACGATGTGCCATTAAACATATATCATCGGCATAGGCTATGTCATATAGAAATTCGGATAAAGTCCATCTGATACCGAAAGGTGCATCTCTGTTGGTTTTTTCCATTACGCAATCAAGAAGTAGCAAAAACAACGTTGGAGAGAGGATGCGTCCTTGTCGCACACCAGTGGTGGGAACGAATGGGCGACTCTCATTTCAATTAAAACGTATCCTACATTGTGCATCCCTATATAGTTCACGTATCATGTTAACTATTTTTTCAGGAATTCCTTTGTAGGTTAGCGCCGACCACATGGAGTTTCGGTATATAGTATCAAATGCCCGTTCAAAGTCGAGAAAAAGTAAATAAAGAGGAGTATTATATTCAGCAGATTGTTCGATAAAATAAAATAATTAGCATACCTTTAGCTAATTATTTATAGCCAATTCACAAATCAACAAAAAAAAAATCATTTGTATTACAAACACATTAACAAATTAAAAAACACATACATAGCATTGTATAATTTTATGTATGTATTGGTAGCAAGTTTAAATGCAATTTACTCAAAATAAAAAAAAAAATTTAAAAATCTATAAATCTGCAATACGGCTAAAAAGAAATACCTTTCAAATTATATACGTTTGGTCAAAATCGGGATAAAACGGTAAAACAAAACATCGGTCACAAGAAATCGCTTAGGCTATTGATATTGTAGATGGGACCTGTAATTAAGTTTTCTATAAGAAAATTGTTTTTTTATAAAAGAAAACTGACAAATATTGACAGGTAACGAAGTTTTTACAAAAAACGTTATCTGAATTTAAAAGAAAGAATATAAATACAAATTCGAATCTCAACGAAGAATAGTCGAATTTTGATCAAAGGCATATAAGAAGTATACTAAATCAGTGATTTTGCTTATGAAACTAAGTTCTTGGAATAATCGAAGTCTGTTTAAAAAAATATATATAAGATATATAAAATTTAAAAACTTGGGTAATTTCTATTTTAAAATTGTGGTTGAATAAGCAATAACAAAGACTCCTCTGAAACAAAGGTAATAATCCGAGAAAAATATACATAGATCTTTTTTAATTAAAAATTTTTCTATTTATTAAGAATGTTGTTTTTTACTTTAAATATTGTACTTAGTTTTTTTTTTAAAACATTATCAGTATCATAAACCGCTGAAGTTATAACAAGTTGTTCTTATATATTTTTTGTTTAATTTCCCACAAATTATTAGTCCCATGGCCTGACTAATGTTAAGAAAGGAAATAAAGTTTGTGTTGTGTAACAAATAAAAAATTACATAAGAATAAAATCCAGAGAACACTTCGTTAACCCGCTTTTGAGCAAACCAACCGTTTTTGCGCAAAGCAACGATTTCATCATAATTTATATCGAAGTAACAAAAGTACTTAAATTGATAGAACAAATACACGGATAACACAAATTAAATATAAAAAAAATTGCATATCTTGAAAAAAGAAAATTAAAGCAAAGAGACTCGATTTGGAGTCTGGTTAATATCTAACTAAATAACTAAGTATTAAAGATCGACAACATGATTCTTTGTCTTTATATTTATAAAAACTAGCAGATTCCAGCCCTCGAAATTCTAGTGCAAATTCTAGGAAATTTTGTCCTTTCATTAAATAAAGACCCTGAAGGTATGCTTATCAATTTTTATTACAGACACATTAACTAATTTAATAAACACACACATAGCATTGTATAATTTTATGTATGTGTTAGTAGCAATTTTAAACGCAATTTACTAAAAATACAGGAATAAATTTTAAAATCTGTTAATCTGCAAAACGGCTAAAAATAAATACCTTTCAAATAATATACGTTTCGTTAAAATCGGGATAAAATGGCAGAACAAAACATCGGTCACAAGAATTCGCCTAGCCTATTAATATTATAGATATTATATTATAAATTATGCATAAATTAAAACAAATATTTCAAAATATAGACCTGCAAAAATAATGCCGGTTATCTGCTATCTCATACACAGCACTTCAACCCTCAGCCCTTTGTGGGTTAAATTTTGTAGAACTGTTCATAAAAGCCTAACCTAACATTTGAAAAGACATTTCGAATAAATTAACATTTCGTTTAACAACTTTTCTTACTCGGCATCAGCAGATCATTTGTAGTCACAGAACCAATTCAAAATGAAAAAAAGAACACGAACAGCATAAAAAAATTTTGATGACGCCATATGAATATGTGTGAAAATAATATTAACAATAATGCCTGTATGTAAAACAAAATAAAATGGCAGTTATGAAGTTGAGTTCCTACCACATGTACGAGAAGTCACTTTCCTGGTAAACGACAAAAGCCACCAATTAAATTCAGAACCCTCAATGATTCGTATAGCGAGTAGCTTTAGCATGATAATTTCACCAGTTGGTTAACTGGGGGAGGGGAAGGAAAAGAAAAATGTGCTGCCTAAACAATATTTTCATTTTTATTGCCATCTTATGTTAAACTTTGAACTCCCATTTATAAGTTAAAATGTTAAAAAAAAATATATATATGTTCAGAAAATTTAGCATTTCAAATTGTTCTTTATTTCAGTTCTAAAGCAGAGTTAGAAAACAGTTTGTTCTTTAGGTAGATATACAATATATTAACAGTTATAAAGTTGTATAAAAATATAGTAATGTAAAAAATTAACTTGGTTTAAGAACATCTGTGATGAAGGGGTAGGTCAGACGTAGAGCAGCGGCAACCAGATCCACAATATTAAGACAAGTTCTTTATCGAAGTATTATCTGTACAGGTTTTTATATGAAACTTTCGGTTATTATAGGAGCAATTCAGAAGTTCTAAAAACTCGCAATATCTATACAAAAGATTACGAATATTTGTTTGTTTGATATTACACTGTGGACCATTTTTGGATCACAATCTGTGGGGGGCGTGAAAAATTCAAAGCCAGGGTGCAAGTACTAGGCAGGTGAAGTAAAATCACCGAAGGGTTTAGCGTTCTGAGGCCAATATATCAAAGACAAAGATATTACACAGATTTTTCTCAAATTTGTTTTGTACATGGTTTTCCATTAAAATTAGTGACTACCAAATATAGTCAGAATTGGTCCATTCAACGACTTAGCCCCATATGAATATAGCTTGCGATATGAATTTTTCCATAACCAAAATCCGAAAAATTTTTGTTTATGCTTAGTTTCTGGTAGGACCTAAGAGGAAGGGTCTCTTAGTCGATCTGGGCCGACTATCATTTTCTTACTTATTAATATAATAACTATGGCATGCACATATATATAAAAATTATTTTTTTAACTTGAGCAACAGTTTTTCAAGGAGAAAAATATAAAACAATACCGAACCCTTTCGAGGTTTCACTATACTAGCTTAGTACTTTCACACTTACTTAGAATTTCTCACTGCTCCGAATTGTTGTTGTACGCTGTTATTAACTATTATTTTTTAGTGCAATGTGCTGATAGTATATATCGGTTTATCATTCCATTTGTAGAGCATCAAAAAAGTTATTTTCAACCCAAGAAAGTATAAATATATATTCTTGATACATATAAAAACTCAAGGCGATATAGCGATATCCGTCTGTCCGTCTCTATCTCAATTGAAAATACGATCAACCACCAAATGAAATATCAGGCTGGGTAAAATTTGAATAAAATTTTTTGTCAATACCTTGGGGAGGCTTGTATAGAATTGGCAGCTTGTTAGCTTCTGCAAGTAAAAAAAAGTTTAAGCAAATTTCAGTACTTCGTATGATACCCTCTGTTCCTCCGCATATCGTTCTGGCATAGATTCTGTAAGATCTGATAGTACTGTGATTGGTAATGATTCGCACTATTATTTTAATTAATTAATCAGCTTCTGCTTATTACTAAAATAGCGAGATCTGACCCTGCGCTCCAAAATGCCGAATGGACTCTCTATGACATTCGACTCTGGAGAATAAGCTGGTCGATCCTAAACTTGAATTTCGTTAGCATTTAACCAATATTTGACCAAGTCTGACTAGTGTTTGAGGTCATTATCATGCTGACATACCCATCGAAGTGGCATTTCGCATTCGGTTGACTAAAATGTCACAACAAACAAAGCGATCCATTTTTGTTTATATTTCATCAAAAGGGCCAACTCCACTATTCGAAAGGTAGGTCCACACCATTATGTCTCCGAACCCATGCTTAACTGTTATATTACAATAACGCGGATGTTATTGTTTTCCCTTCAATTTTCGACCGAAGCATACTTCACCTGAATTAACCAGGTTAAATTTAGACTCGACTGTTTTCCATTTCCCCAAAAACTAATGAAAATTAACGAATACGTTGCGAAATCGTTTAGACAAACCTCTTTCTCAAATGTTTCTTTGTCAGAATGGGTTTCTTAGATGGCATTCTCAAATTATTTTCCAATGATCGCGTACTCACAGTGTTCTTTGGAAGAAATAAAGGGTTTTTTTTTTATTATTAGGATAATTTTCCTACCTGTTCGATGTGGAGTTTTTCGAGGGCTCCATTCGGTTTTGGCTACCTGAACTGTTCCAATAGCTTTGTACTTTTTGATTAGATTAAAGCTTAAATTGGTTGCTATAGAAGTACGGGTGTGGCTCTTATTACAATGCTTAACGCACTATAGCCAAAGTTCTAAATAATTGACACTAAATGTATAGACACAAACAAAATTTAAATTTCATTTGTTCAACTAAACGGGACCTAAATACCTGTTTCAAAATTTTTGTTTCTTTGTTGCAAAAAAAATACAACAAAAAAAAACAGCTGTTTAAGTTTCGTGCAATATTATGTAGAGTTAATTTTTGTTTTTCTTTTACTTACAAAGAAATAGAATTAGATTTTTCTTGTTATTATTAGAATTTACGTACACAGTATAATCGATAATATTAATAGGTAAGACGATTTATTGTGATCGATGTTTTGCTAAACCATTTTATCTCGATTTGGACCAAATGTATACTATTTTAAAGGTATTGTTTTTAGCTGGCCACCAGATTTATAGATTTTTTAAATTTTTACACTTTTTTGAAGTAAAATACATTTAAAGTTGGTACTAACACATACATAAAGTTATACAATGCTGTGTGTGCATTTATTAAATTTGTTAATGTGTTTACAAAAAAAAAAAATCAGTTTGTTTTCTTCATTCACAATAATAATTGTGTTGAATTTAAAAAGAATCTTGGACATAAACCAATAAATAATAATATTTAAAAGGTGATGAATCATGAATTGGCTAGAATTGGTTAGCATACCATTAAGGTTTTATTAAATGAAAAAATAAAATAACCTAGAATTAGCACTCGAATTTTTAGGGCTAGGCTCTGCTGGTATAAATAATTGTGCTTTTTCTTTTTCACGGTCGTTAAAAAAAGTTCCGCACTAAATGCGATGAAGTTTGGAATTAGGATTTTTTTATGTCACTATTTAAAATAATTTTTCAGATTTTAGTTGCTCTTGGTTTCAATTCCGAGAAGTAGAATTCATACCGTAAATAAATTTTTACTTTAATATCTGGAATGGTAGTGATATGTATATGTACATTTTCGCTTGTGATTTATTAAATTTTTATTGTTACTAGCATAACCCAACACTCGAAAATCGAGAAAAAATTCTAAGAAATTGTATTCTTTCTTTACAGTTTTTCCTTTAAATACTTTTTTTTAATCTATATAAAAAAAAAAAAAAAATTATGATAATAAATAGTTTTATAAGAGCAACACAGGGCCTGTGATATACAATTATAATCAAATTCGATGAATTGTGAAATGGTTAAAATTGTTGAGCATACGCTTAGGCTCTTATAAAATTATTTATCATTAATATTTTATTTTATTTAATATATTTTTAACACATAATATACATAAATTTTAAAATTCTACTCTTCTCCTCCATATAGGCTATAACTATGCTAATTTACATACTCCTCCGTGCCCGCATTATGCTTAAAAAAAGGATGAACAAATTTTCCTTCTCATATAAACACAACAGATTGATTATTTCCCATATGTATTTTATAAACTTAAATGAAATTTTAAAAAAGTAAAATCACTGTTGAAGAAATTCCAAAGTCTGGACCAAGAGTTTGGTCAAATGTTGAGAAATACAGAATGCTGAAATATCATTATCTTACTTTAAGCATATGCCAAAGCAGAAAAATATTATTGGAAGGTTTTATGCTTTAGGAAAAGAAGCAAGTAGAAAGATAAAAGATGATGAATAAAACTTAAGATAAAAACATATGTGTGAGGGGCATTGAAAGAAACTTAAAAAGTTGATATTATCTTACCAAAACCATTTAAAACGTATGAATGATAGCGATTTTAAATAAAATTTTTGATGTACCTGGAGAAAGAAAATCTCTTTCTGAAGAAGAAGCCGTTCAAAATATAAATTCTAAAGATTTTGTTTTATCATCAATATCTGGAGAAGATTCTAATGAAAATCTAGATGACGAAAACTGCAAATATTTTTAAAGTCTGCAATAAATAGACAGCAGCGCAGCAACGAACGAGCTATGAACATAGTGAAAGATTTGTTTCCGCTATCCAAATCAACGTGAACATGAAATTTAAAATTTATTACCTATAACACATAGTTTGTTTTTTTTTTTTCATTAATATTATGTTCTTTTAAAAAAGAAAAAATAATAATTGGATAACAGTAACAGTTTAAAAAATATTCAGATTTTTATGATGGCACTCAAAAATCAGTGTTTGTAGATTTCCTTGGACAAAAAAAGGTGGTCTTCATCCATCTTTGTGTTCTGGTTACAAAAAAAAAAAAAATATTAAAGCTGGAAGTGTATTCTTTTGATTTAATAAATA
This sequence comes from Cordilura impudica, assembly GCA_963682025.1. NCBI lineage: Eukaryota > Metazoa > Arthropoda > Insecta > Diptera > Scathophagidae > Cordilura > Cordilura impudica. Next base: position 36,191,304 of record OY821518.1, on the reverse strand, counting down.
AAATTCGGATAACATTGTATAATGTTAAACAAAGTTATAAAATTTATACAGAAAGTCATACGAAATTTCATTTCAGTACTTCAAAGAAACACAATATAAAATGGTGCATACTTTTAGGCCCATGTGTTTTAAAAAACTAATGAAGATCGAAATAAGGACTGTCGAAGGTATAGACTAATGTTCTCCAGAAAGTGCAACAAAGTCGAAAAAAAACTGATGTTGTCCATCACCTTCTTGTATCGTCAGATCCTTATGCTGCCTACACACCAGGCAACGGTTGCTTCAACCGTTACCTGGTGTGTAGCTCTGTTGCCCATTGATTTTCGTGTTGTATCAACCGTTGCCAGAAATATCAAAAAGTTTTGTTATTTTGGGTTGGTTGAGGCAACCGTTGCTACCTGTGTATCATTGTTTACTGCATTTACTTCTTCAGTTCGTCGAAAACAAGCGAAAAGGAAGGTTCGTGCGAAGTAATGTTAAGCGGAAAGCAGGAAAGCAGGAAAACAAGAAAATGGCTATTGAGAATATTGAAAATTATGTTAATTTATTAACGAATATAAAAATTTGAGAGAGCTATGGGACGTAACTTGTGAAAAATATAAAAATGTAAAAAAAAGCATACGAACAATTAAAATATAATATAATAAAAAATTAAATTATACTTGTCTTCCGCTTGTGTCTTTTCTGTACCACAGCTACACACAGTAATGAGGTTGCGGCACTCGTTGCCACGTGTGTAGTCAACAAACAAAACACGTTGCTACAACACATTGAAGCAACCGTTGCTTGGTGTGTAGGCAGCATTACATACTAGCATAAGACGTCAACCTCATAAACGTCTTTTGGAACTAGATGATTTCGTTTAAGAATTGATGGAAGATTAATAAAGGTCTATATTCGCATTCAAGTAAATATATTTATCAGTCATTATATCGTTTATCTTGTTTCAGCTAGTTTTTTTCATGGAAAAATATTGATACTTATAGCCGAATTACAAAACCTTTTCATGTCTGTGAAGTTGGCATCTCAAATTTTAGCATCTCACTAAAAATATGCAAATTTACTTGCATCCAGCATAGTTCTATAGTTCCTGCAATAGTTCTTCAATAGTTCTATTGATTTGACCTTAAAATCGCGATTTAAAGATTTAAGGGTATGAGATGCCAACTTCGCAAAAAAAATCTCAGCATCTCATCAGATTTTGAATATATGACCTTAGAGAAGTTGCATCCAGCATAGTTCTATAGTCTCCGATGGTTTTAACAATAGTTCTGCGGATTCTGCCTTAAAATCGCGATTTGAAGGTATGTGATGCTACCTTCGCAAAAGATATACCAGCATCTCATCAGATTTTGAATATATATTATATATATATAATATATATTATATATATATAATATATATATATATATATTATATATATATACATATATATATATTATATATAGTATTTTTTTTTGTTTTTTTTTGTTTTTTTTTTTTGATTTTTAGTTTTATGGATTTTTTTTTTTTTCATTTTTGTTTTGTTTTTTTTTTTGATTTTTTGTTTTATGTATTTATTTTTTTTTTTTAATTTTAGTTATATGTATTTTTTTGATTTTTTGAATTATGTATGATATTGTGTTATGGCAAAATCGGATTAATCCTTATTACCTGCGTACGTGTACACCACCAAATGATGCGAAACTTCTTTACTCGACCTAACCGTTCCTCTAGATCTAGCTAGATCGTCAAACTCGTGCCAAAATGTATCCGATTTTACGTAAGCCACATAGTGATTTGTAATAAAGTTTGCGAGACCAGCCAGTCGATAGACTTTATCCCCGATTTCTACGGTTTGCGCAATCGAATCGAGGGTGTGGCGAAGACTTTCATTCCGTACGATGTAACGGAGGCCCGTCAAAACGGAAGTATCGATCAATATGTGTGATCCATATTTTTTTTGATCTTCTATAGAACTGTGACACTTGCGGCACGTCAGTTTTGTAGAATGGTGATGATGAGATGCTGATATATCTTTTGCGAAGTTAGCATCACATAGCTTCAAATCGCGATTTTAAGGCAGAATCATCAGAACTATTGTTAAAACCATCGGAGACTAAAGAACTATGCTGGGTGCAACTTTTCTAAGGGTATATATTTAAAATCTGATGAGATGCTCAGATTTTTTTTGTGAAGTTGGCATCTCATACCCTTAAATCTTTAAATCGCGATTTGAAGGTCAAATCAATAAAACTATTGAAGAACTAGTGCAGGAACTATAGAACTATGCTGGATGCAAGTAAATTTGCATGTTTTTAGTGAGATGCTAAAATTTGAGATGCCAACTTCACAGACATAACCTTATCATTTTATTTCAAAAACAAAATTTTTAAATATTTTTTTTTTTTTGGGTATGCATGGCATATTTCTGTAAAACTCTGTAAATATCTTTACTTCATATTACTGATAACTTGAGTCAAGTTACAAGACTTCTAATGAAGAAACAAAAATTCTTGTTCAAAAATTCATATTCTTGTATATGGGCTGTGGGCTGTGCGCGTGGCCGATTTCCATGAAACTCTTCATAACACTGATTGATGAATTGTGCCAAGCTTCGTGACTTTTAGTAAAAAATATAAAATTTTGGGGCGAAAAAATCTTTTCAGGTTATATGGGCAGGGGGCGATGGGCGTAGCCGATTTTCATGAAACTCTTTAAGATATCTGAACTTCATAACACTGATTACTTGTGCCAAGTTTCATGACTTTTGGTAAGAAAATAAATATTTGGGGCGAAAAAATCTTTTCGGGTTATATGGGCGGAGGGCGGAGGGCGTGGTCAATTGTAATTAAACTTTAATTTTTTCTTAATTTAGCCCTAGGCTAAATTTCAATGTTACACAAATTCTCCTTATACGTTTTGCCAAGAAATATATGAAGCGATCCCACTGTGTAACGTACTGCCTGGAAGATCTAGCCACCATACAAATAACCCCTATCAGACTAACTTAAATGGTCGTAAGTGAGGTTATCATACATATCGATTAAACCTGGTCTATGTGTGTCTATTATGCCCACTAATAAGTAGTCAAAAATAAAGACTGCATGTAAGACAAATTTAATAATCCTCACTTTTATCCCTTAAAAAAACATTGGATAGATTTTTGTTTTCCATTTTGATAGATCAGTTTTCTGACCTAGTCCCCATATAGATATAACATCTGCTATGAAGTTTTACATATCCGTAAGCCCCAAATTAATTACCATACTACTAAAATTTGATTTATGCTTATTTTCTATATCCAGTTTTTGCCTCACCAAAGTTCGATCCAAGACCCTCTGTCGAAACGCTTGGTACTGGGTATTGTATAGTCGGTCTAGGACGATTATAATTTCCTTACTCGATTACATTTATTTTTAAACTCTTTGTTTTAACTCATACTCTCTGTCTGTCTGTCTGTTTGTCGTGGGTCAACCCTATTCCCCTTTAACGAATTGTTCTGAAACTTGGCCCATAGTCTTGTTGTGACTATAGATTAATTTTTCGTAGTCACGCATAGTCACGCACAGTCACAGAGTGATCTAAATTTCATTTCCCCCCATTCGATCGATCTGAAACTTGGTCAATACACTAGCTGTGAAAAAAGATTAACTTTGACTTAGTCACGCGCAGTCACGGAGAGATTTAAAACGGATTTTTCCACATCCAATCAATCGGAAACTTGGCAGATATATTTGCTGTAAAGAAAGACTAACTTCGACATAGTCACGCACAGTCACGGAGAGATTCAAAACGCATTTCCAAATATACGATCAAACTGATACTTGATCGATAGACTTGCTGTGAAAGAAGATTAACCTTGACATAGTCACGCACACTCACGCATAGTCACGTACTGTCACGAAAGAGATTAAAACCTCACTTCCCCACCTCCGATCGATCTGAAACTTTGTGCATAGACTTGTTGCGGCCAAAGATTAATTTTAAGATAGTCACACACAGTCACGGAGTGATTTAAACCCCATTTGCCCACATCCGATCGATCTGAAACTTTGTCCATAGACATGTTGTGACCAAAGATTAATTTTTAAATAGTCACGCAAATTCACGCACAGTCACGGAGGGATTCAAAACTCATATGTATAAGCTAAGAAAGAGTTTTAATAAAAAATTTGTTTTTATGGGTTAGATTATTTTTATTAAGGAATCTCTGTTATTGAAAGAAACTCAATGAAAATAGTCTTTACAGCTCTGACAAGCAACTCATATTCTGCTTATTTTATAGCATTCTCCTCAAAAAAAAAAAATAAATAAAAAACTGAAATGCTGCAGATAATTTAGACAAAATGTTTAACAAATGAAACTTAATTGGATACGTTAATGTAAAACAGAAGATTGCAAGTATGTATATTAGGGTGGCCCTTAATAAAAAAAAATTTGTTCAAACTCTCGATCTGACCCCCTAGAAATATGCGAATCGCAAAAATACTGAGAAATACAAATTTGTGGATCAATAGAAAAAAAAAAATAGAGGTGCCTCAACGCGACTGAAAATTTCGAGAAATATGGGGCAAATATGACTTTTTTTAAGATTTTAAATAAATTTTGTACTATAGTTTTAGTTTTTCGACAAGTTATTATATGAGTCGATATCAGTGCAAAATTATCCTTTTAAAAAGCTTCATAGCTACAAAATGGAATAAAAGCTCGCCAAGAAATAACAAATGCCCCAGACCACTTTTGTGCCAAAAAACTGTGGGCCATGAAATTTGCTGAACATTTTTTCAATTTTAATGACTTGATTAAAGCCAAAATTATTTTTTTTTTTTGTCTCTACACCTTTAAGTACTCAGATATGAAGTATTGTTTTATTACCACGTTGTTAACCTATTGCGAAATGAATCGAAATATGGAAAAATTTTTTGATACAATTTTGAAAACTCCTTTTTTGAGTTTTAAAAAATTTTCTTACTTACAATTTCAAAAAATATATCTTGCATTTTAAGGTTTTGTTAAATATATGTTAGAGATTAACTGTATGAATTTTTAAGTAAATTCCTCAGCCACTATTTTTTCACAAAGAATTTTTTATACGGATTTCGAAATATTCAGTAAATGTATCCTTTCTAAATACTTTTTGTTAAAAATTTATCTGTTTTATACTTTTAAATGTTATATCTATAATACTAACAGGCTAGGAGATTTCTTGTGACCGATGTTTTGTTCTACCATTTTATCCCGATTTTGACCAAACGTATATTATTTGAAAGATATTTCTTTTTAGCCGTTTTGTAGATTTACAGATTTTTAAATTTTTTCCTTTATTTTGAGTAAATTGTATTTTAAATTTGCTACTAACATATACATAACGTTATACAATGCTATGTGTGTGTTTATTATTTGTTAGTGTGTTTGTAATGAAACTGAGTTTGTTTTTTGTGTTGATTTGTGAAGTGACTAAAATTGATTAGCATAATTTTAGGGTCTTTATTTAGTTTTTAAATTTTTTCCTTTATTTTGAGTAAATTGCATTTTAAATTGCTACTAACACATACATAAAATTACACAATGCTATGTGTGTGTTTATCAAATTTGTTAATGTGTTCGTAATAAAAATGAGTTTGTATTTTGTGTTGATTTAAGTATTGGCTATAATTGATTGGCATACTTTTAGGGCTTTATTTAATGCAAACATAAAATTTTCTTCAATTTGCACTCGAATTTTGGGGACTGGAATCTGTTAGTTTGATCTTAATAGCCTATGGTTTCTGAAAAAAATAATATGACCCCTTACTATGGGTTGAGAAATAAAATTGTGCTATATTTTACTGTTTTTTATGATATGATGATTATGATAATTTTATAATTTGATGTCACTAACCCATTTGAACTTGGCGCCACAAATGACCGTAAGCTAGTATAGGACGATTAAGTCAAAAAACTCAAATATTTTTCAAATAATGTAAATATAGCTTTTTGAAAAGATAATTTCTTACTGATATCGATTAATGAATTGGCTAAATTCGAAAAAATTAAACTATAAGCGAAATTTCCGTAAAATCTGAGAAAAAGTCATATTTTCCACATATGTATGAACGCAGTTTTCTTTGGCCCAAAACTTTGTATTTCTCAGTTTTTTTTTTTTGCTATTCGCATATTTCTAGGGGGTGAGACTGTAAATTCGAACACTTTTTTCGCCTCCATGTAATGAAGGGCCACCCTAATGTATATGTATGTATATGTGTTGAAGGAATTATAATGTATATATAATTTTGTCATATGTTGTATGTTCACATATATTTAAAATTGTTACTTTTTTGTCTATGAGTTTCACCTTTTTTTTATATACTCGTATATCATAGAGGATAGAAAGCAAATGGCTTTTCTGTGTTTCATAGACGCTTGGGAAAGCGATTATGGAAATTGTGTTCCTTTTACAAACATACTCGCATACAGGAAAGAGTGTATTTAATTTTTATCATTTTGATGAGGTAATTTAACCAACAACAACAAGGAGTATAATATAAATTCAAATCAGTTGTGAGAGCATTTAAACACGTTACATTTTTATGGAAATTTTTAAGCATTTTAATATCCTGCTTAAAAAATTTCGTTATGAACTGTAAGTCAAGGCAAAGTGTGTTCATATAAATTCGTACGTATCCTCATAAATGGTGAGCAACATTATGTTGTTTATTTTATTTGATAAATTAAGAGGTGAAATTTTTAATATAATCAACTGATTTGTACTGCGTCAATTCGATTTTTTTTTATACATTTACAATATCATCTTATCAACTATTTGTTAGCCAGACTTCCTAGCATTTTAAATCTCCTTATTGTGAAAATCTTAAAATCAACTTTTCTTTTAAAATCCAGTTAAATCAATAAAATTAAATCCTTTACTATTCCTTTTACCATTCTTCCTTACATGTATGTTTGTCTTCTATCTAACACATGCTCAATATAATCTGCTTATAACAAAATCCTTAAGAGACTTTAAGAAATCGTTACAACTTAAAAGATTTTGCTTGGAAAATTTAATACAAGTAATGATACTTTATTTGCTCTATTCCACTTGGGTCTACAATGCAACCTAAGAAAGGAAGGAAAAATACCTATCAAACGAAATCCCTGGTGGCCTGAAAGAACAACATAACAAAAGTCACAACATATTTCTTGAAGAGTTAAAAAACTAAACATCTACTTATAGATAAAAAGCACTCACATATGATGTTGGTTATATTTATAAAATTCAAAGAAGAGGAAGAAGAAGAAGGAAAAACTACTTGTATGTATTATATGATGCATCCACTTTCTTGTACTATAAACCACGTTTATTTCCAATATTTTTTCATTCCCGTGCTTTTGTTTGTTTGTTGTAGAATAACTATTGCAACTTGTTACAAATAAACTTCCGCTGAATGGTGGAAAAAACTTAAAATGCACACACACATCCTTTTTGTATATGTTATATTTCCATTGAACTTAACTACCAGATCTTATAAATGAATGCAGTCTCTTTATAAAATATTGGATAAGGGAAAGGGATACATTTTAGAACAAATTTATGAACCAGATTTTGAGGTGAATAATTTTTTTTTTGTGGGAAGAAATTAGATCCGTTTTATGTAGGTTTGTAACCAGTATCCAATCCATTTTAGGGTGTATTGAGGTTGTTTAGATAATTCTATCTACCGAAAATATTTGATCTAAATTTAAATTTAAAACAATTGTTTTTAAATATAAATATATTAATTTACGATTTTTTTAAGATGGTAATTTTTAAAATTTTGTTTTGAAAATATCGTCCTAAAGGACAGTTCTTGACCTTCGGTCTTTCAATTTTAATAATATTTTGCATAAATTCTCTATGGGCCCTTTTTTCAGAACCTTAAAATTTCAAACAACTTTTTATTTCGTTTCCTGAAAACTCAAAAGTATATCGCTTCAATGACTTATATATCCGTAAATAACACTAGGCAGCAAAAAAAAACAAGTAAGAGTGTTAAATTCGGCTGTGCCGAATCATTGATACCCTCCACCTCGGTTTGAGTATTGATAATAAATGTAAACAAAATATTTGAAAACGTAAACAATTTGTTAAACTTAATATCAAGAAAAAAAAATATTTCAGCAAATTATTTGGGTTGATCCGCTTAATAGATGATTATTGTTTATTTCAAGAGTTGGTCTATAAAGCTCTCTCACATTAGTAATTCGCTCTCCAACGAGGAAATATCGTTTTTATGTTTTCTAATTTTTTCGGATAAAAGACAACACGTTTCGGTGTTTGCTTGTTGGTCATCGTGGTTGCTGATCGGCATGCATTTAGGTTAGATACATACATATATGCATGCGTTTCCGGTTATATGACATAACCTCTCGTTTAATTCAGTTTAAGTTTTTGGAAATTAAAAGGTATTGGTTGTGTAGGGTGGCTACGCCCATTAGATCTTGCTAATAGGAGATGGCTGTATACAAAGTTTCTTTTCACTGGCCAAATAATTGTTTATTGCAGCCATATAGGTCTGATGGAGTAACAAAATAATAACAAAAAAAACTAATTTTTTTTATTAAAATATTGCCATATTTGGAAACCATAGAGAATTAAATTTTTTTTATATGTTGAAAGGGACTTCTAACTATTAAATTTTGTGGTAACACAAAATAACACAATACAACACAAAATCTAAATTAAATTATGTTAATAAAATATATTTTCATTTATTGACTCCAAATACTACTACCTGGAAATTATTATCGAACTTAAATTTTTTGGGTTTCACTTTGCATACCATGAAGTCAAATTTTGAAGTCATCATGAACACTGGTTCAACTTTGGGACGCTAAACGCAAAAAACCAAATATCCCAAAAATTTTAAATAAAATAATTTGTTATCTTTATTTTCTGAAAAACTTAAAATTTTCATCCAAAAAAATTGTAAAAAATAATATATAAATAAATATCTCATCAAATTGCGTTTTATTTATGTACCAGTTTTTATGTTCGCCATCCTTAAATATCATTTGAGGTTTTCTAAACTTCATTGAATTTAAATTAATGATATCTTATTTTGAAATGCTATTAATGTCTCCTGAATCGCAATATTTTTTTTTAATTTTCGTACGATTTTTAAATGTAAACACATTTGATCGTTTTTGAATTTCAATTTGTGTTTAAAGAATAAAATTTATTTTTTTAAAATTCAATTGTCTTCTAAATTTCAAGTTATTATTTCCGACGTTTTAATATGATTTTCCGAAATTTAATTGATATTTGCTAATTTATAATTGGAAATCTGAATTCCAGAAAATTGAATGGAAAATTTGAAAGGTACAATTTTGTATTAATGTAAATAATAATGCTTTAGTAACTATAAACAATTTCTAGAAATTATATATAATCGCAATCAGATATTTTGTAGGTAAAGCAGAATAATAATTTTATATAACTATGTAGAACTGTTTTTAAAGAAAAAAAAAAAACTCATTGCTTCTTCTTTGCTCAGCTCTGTGTATACTTTTAGCATTGTTGTATTTAATATCTAATTGAAATGTTGACATTCATGTTAAAATAGAAATAACTATGGCACAGCTAATTAGAACAAAAATTTTGGCGCCATCTAATGTGACATAGTCGCACTGAGCAAAATGAAGTGATACTTTGTTTGGTAATGCAAAATAAATGTATTTTCCCTAAAACAAAATATGCAGAAGTTTATATAAATAAAATAATAACCGATTTATTTCTAACATGTGGTTATTTTGGATAATATATATAGAATATACATATGTATATTATATCTATAATATTAGTAGGCTAGGCGATTTCTTGTGACTGATGTTTTGTTCTACCGTTTTATCCCGATTTTGACCAAACGTATATTATTTGAAAGGTATTTCTTTTTAGCTGTTTTGCAGATTTACAGATTTTTAAATTTTTTCCTTTATTTTGAGTAAATCGCATTTAAAGTTGCTACTAAGACATACATAAAATTATACAATGCTATGTGTGTGTTTATTAAATCTGTTAATGTGCTTGTAATAAAAATGTGTTTGTTTTTTGTGTTGATTTGTAAATTGCCTATAATTGATTAGCATACTTTTAGGGTCTTTATTTAATGAAAAAATGAAATTTCCTAGAATTTGCGCCCGAATCTCGAGGGCTGGAATCTGCTAGTACGTATATTATTTTATAACTTAATATATGTATGTATATGTAAATATTACACACACAAAATACAACATCACAAGTTATTGCTGTGTGTTTTATTTTTTTAATAAATTCATAAAAAAAAATTTTTTTTTTGGTAAATTTATATTGTTTTTTCTACAAACAACAGGTAGTTTAGCATTATTTGCTTCAGATGTTGGTGAATTTTTACTCCCTTTATACGAGCATTAACTCTTATGCCGTTTTCTTTTCTGACAAAAAATTTGTCATTTTATTTGCACTTTTTTCGGAAAGTGTATTTTTTATATATTCTAAATTAAGAGTAATCTAATTTTATACATCAATCGAAAGGTCTCAAAGTGCTATGTTCATAAAATGCAAAAATTTTGATTATTAACCTCTTTGAAGTCATGGGGTGAAAATATTCAAAAAAAAAAAGGGGAACAATGTGGAAATATTCTCATACTATGACCTGAAAGAAGTCAATAGTTAAAATTTTTGCGATTTACGAGCGCTCAACTTTGAGACCTTTCAATTGATGAATAAACTAAGGTTGCTCTTAATTTATAATATATAAAAAATACACTTTTCGAAAAAAGTGCAAATAAAATGCGACATTTTTTTTCAGAAAAGGAAACGGCATTAGTGTCTTCTTCTTTGCTTGTCGACAACATTTTGGATTGATTTTTAACCCCTTTGCCGTGGCGATGACATATATCATCTAACGAATTTTTTTAGTGTGGCCAAAACAATAGAAACTTTAAAATTTTTATATCAGAGTTGATAAAAAATTTACAAAGGGTTACTTTTTATTACATTATTACCACAACGACCACAAAACAACAAGTACCGCTAAGACAATAATACAACATTTAGAATAACCACAAGAACAATACAGAAACATATATTTTTTTAAATTTTTTTTACTTCTTCAGTGATTTCTCGGGACCTCTTAAACCAATTTTCAAGATTTTTCAAACAGAAAACTTCTCACGATGCTAGTCAATCATTCTCACTAAAAATGTGTACCCGGGTTATCCTATTGAGTGCGTGATCGTGACAAGAACAGCATCATATATTTTTAAGACTTTTACTTCTTCATTAAATTCTCGGGACCTAATCAACCGATTTGAACAATTGTCAACACCAAAATGCTCAGGACGCTACTGAATCATTTTTTATGCCAACGAGGGCCCTAGCTGCCCGACTGAAGCCGTCATCGTGATTTACTAAGACGGACAGACGGACAGCCAGACAGACGGAAATCGCTTTATCAACTCCGCTTGTTCTAAGGTTCACAAATATTTATATTTTATGTGTTCAAAAATTTTTTCTAATTATTATTAAAACGGAATGACAAACTTATATACACCCTCTGCACACTGGGGTGGAGGGTATAAAAATCTGCATCATTTGTTTTTATACCCTATACCACTATGTGGTTTGGGTGTAATGACTTTGCGCTGCTGTTTGTAACAACCAAAATATTTGACCTACACCCATCTTTAATTATACCGATCGAATCAGAATCACTATCTGATTCGATTTAACGATGTCCGTCCGTCCGTCCGTCCGTCTGTGCGTCCATGTAAAGCTTGTAATCAAACTGCAGGTCGTAAATATGAATCTATTTTGATGAAATTTGGTACAGAATCTTTTATCGGCCATGGGATGAAAGCTGTTGAAATTGGTGAGAATCGGTCGATGTTAAGACCTAGCCCCCATCAAATGACCCCTACGAAATCAACATATATTGCCATAAGATCCAAATTATCATACAAATCTTAGTCAAATTGGGTTTGTATGTATATATTACATCCATTAATCAGTAGTCCAAAAATGATCCCTATTGGACAACTCTTAGTCATAGGTCCCATATAGAGCTGCTTCCCGCTCTTCACTTAAATCTATCAAAAAACAAAAATATTGCACGGATTCTTTTCAAATTTTGCTTGTATATATTTTTGCAAAATACAAGAGACTTTACCAAACACTGTCAGGATCGGTCCATTTTTGGGCCTAGTTCTCATATAGATATGGCATGCGATATGAACTTTTTCATATCTGCAGCCAAAAAATTAATAAAAATCCCACTCAAATATGGTTTATGCTTATTTTCTATATCCAGTTAGTTGGGCCTGAGAGAAAGGGTCTCTAAACGCATGGTATAGGGTATCGTAAAGCCGGTCAAGACCGACTATAAGTTTCTTACTTGTTCTGTTTACACTATATCTAAAGTTAGAAATAACAAATCTGTTCACTAAAAATACCACCATAAAAGAAAATTTAAGCTTCAAAATTATATAACCATTTTGTCATATAAAACACGGAATAATTCGGAAACATAATATTTTCTATTGTTCCAAATTCAAAGTAAGAATCTTATTTTCGATCTTTACTTTTAATAAATGAAAACCTTAGAACACTTAAATCAAAAACTTTATCAATACTAATGGAGCCCAGCCTCGAGGGAAATTTTATTTTTTCATTTAATAAAATATTTTATGAGACACTAAAAACATGCTAATCAATTTTAGCCAATTCACTATTAAACACTTTTTAAATATCGATTGCGTTATTATCGTTATGGGTTTATGTCCAAAATTAATTTTCAATTCAACACAGGGCTTTTCGTATACAACACAATAACAAATTTAGTAAACACACACACATCATTTTGTTATTTCTTGTATGTGTAAGTAGCAAATTTTAATGCATTTTACTCAAAAAAAATGTAAAAACGAAAAAAGCTGTAAATGTGTTGCACAGCTTAAAATCAATACCTTTCAAATGAAGTGTGTTTGGTCAAAGTCGGGGTAAAACTACCAAGTTACATAGGTCGCAAGAAATCGCCTTGGCTATTGATACTATAGATTCTACAAATAGGTCATATAGCTGTTTATGGTCAAGTCAGCAAACCTCATGATTGCTGTTGCGACTTTAGTGTTTGAGTACTGAAAATCTAACTTGAAACTTGAAAATTAAAGAAATAAATTAATTAATTGACTGAGTTTTTGAAATTATGTACTTCAGTCCAAATTGAATTAATATTTTGCTTCCATTTACACCCTGCACCACTAGTAGGTGAGAGTTTAATGAGTTTCCTCTGATATTCGTAACTACCAAAAATACTTGATCTAGACCCACCTTTTATAATACCCATATAAATGTATCATCAGATATGAACATTCTCAGATCAGCAGGCAAATAAAATTAATAAAGGATAAGGATGAGGGGAACTTCTTCCTAATTAAAAGATTTCTTTGTTTTTGATGTGAAACAATCAAAATTATAACTGAAGTACCAAAAATTAATTATAAGAAGTTTAGTTCACAAGTTTAGCAAAGAATATGTGTGAAAACTGAAAACATGTGCATGTCAATCAAAATGCTTATACCCAAACGAAAGTTGCTGTCTGCTCTCATTCTTATCAGCAGAAAAAAAGAGCAGAAAGTAATAGACAAACTTTTTTTTCGTAAATATCTCATGCGGTTGAACGAAAAATCACCTATAATAAAGAGAAAAATTTGTCAAAATAATTGTGCCGACGAACGTCGGTGGCAGAAAATTAACTTGTAAGAAACTTTTACTATTTTTTCTATTTTTACTTTTAAACTACATTAGAAACCTTCTAATTTGTATTCCAAAAAATCAATAAGGTAAAATAAATTTTAAATTTAAGTTAAAATTTCTTGCCGATCGCCTTGTAGATCGTGATCGACTTGTTGGGCACACCTGGTCTAGTTCGACTATAATTTTCCTAATTGTTGTTTATTAAGTTTGAAATTTAAATCTATGAAATTTAAAAAAAAAAATATATCTAAAAATATTTAAAAAAATGCATTTTAAAGAATTATCTTTTTATACTTCATCCGCTTCCAAGTTATAAAATAATAAATAATAAAATAATAAACTTCCTGCTCTTAAAATATGGCATCTATATTTAAAACATATTCGCCATAATCTAAGCCACAACTCAATTTATTTCTTTTTTACATATTTTCCCAATTTACATATCATTATAACTTTTGGCAATTGTCAAGAAAAAAATCAAAATTGAATTCCTTTGTTACATTAAAGGCGATATCTAAACTGAAATTGGAGGTTGACTACTTTTTAACGGTCGTATTTCGTGAATTATAAAATGAACAGTTCCAAATATTTGCACATTTTGAACGATTATTACTTTTTCCCTTACCAAATTAAAGCACGAAACCTCGTATATTATGTGTTCCCCATTTCTGGAAATGCTATTTTTTCTCAGCACAGCGCCCTCGCTGCACTGAAAAAAATGATGCATTTTTCCCCTATACTGCAGCGTGGATAAAAAAAATTAAGATGAAATACTGGTTGGTAAATAGTAAAGTACAATATCTATATGCCCGTAAAGCATAGAATTGCACTTTTTCTTGGTTCAGCACTCAAGGGTATTTCAGTGCACACTAATGAAACAATACCACACACACTCTGTTTTTAACATGCATCTATGTTGAACTCACGAAAACAAACTGTACAATTTATTAAAAGAAAAATAATTCAAAAGACTACAGCCATATAAAAATATTTGAGAATCTATAGGTTGTAACTTTTATAATATTATTTTTAGTTTTCACTTAACAGTGGGATAGACAGAGAAAGAGTTTAGGCTTCAAATATAAGAAAATGAAAGGACATATTTTATTTTGAAGTTTATCGATACTCGATAATAAAATTGTTGCAAAATACACATACATCAATTGAATGTAGTTCACAATAGACAATATAACAAATAGTTATACAAAATGGAATAGAAAATAAAAAAGTGTACAAATTGAATTCACCATTGTTTTTTTTATTATATTTCTTTAGACACATTTGTCATTGTCATAAGGAAGTGCCCACTGTCCTATATTTTTACTTAGCGGAAGTCAGTAACTGTGTTATGGGTGTGTTTTTGAACAAAAAAATAAAAGCAAAAGTTATTCTACTTTTCTATGTCTGTATGTGATTTAAACCATTATAGTATATGCTATATTTCCCGTCATGTGAATGGAAATATCCGTAATCCTTTGGGGATTTTCTTATAACTTGAAAGTATTGTTTTACATGGTTTCTAGATATATATTTTTATACCTTTACATACAAATAAATAATTATATATATTTTTTTCAAATACTTAAGATTTTAAATTTATAATCAAAGAAAATCATTTTAAGGAGCACGCAATAATAATCTGTTCACTTATTGATAGAATATTGAACATTTCATAATAATCCTTGATCATTTTTTTTTAGTTTGACAGATTTTACTTTTCACATGAATTTTATTATTTTTCCAATTTTTTATTTATTTTTTTGCATTCGTATTTTCATTTTGCAACATGAGTGTAATGAATACTTTTCATATTGTAATAAGATTGTATGACTGTGAATGTTTTTTCGTATACACATACAGTTACCGACAATCCAATAGAATCAGTACATATATCTACACTGAAAAAGATGGTTAGGAAAAAATCGAAAGATTGACTTTATATATTACTTACTCATAACATAAAACAAATTTTGACGAATTTTTATTCAATAAATTTTTAGTACTATTCTATAAGCAAAATAATAGAATGTATTATATTTTCGTCGATTGTTGGTTCAGGTTATAGAAAAATACCGATCAAAGATAATTAGGTAATGGGATTTCATAAATGCTGAGGGTTTCAGTGCTTTACCTATTTGGAAAGTTGGCGAAAGTTCAATTACCAAAATCCACCAAAGAAAAAACAGTTGAATAAGCTTTTTAAAAATTATATTAGAGACAATACGATTAAATAAAATAAAATAAAATAAAATAAAATAAAATAAAATAAAATAAAATAAAATAAAATAAAATAAAATAAAATAAAATAAAATAATATAAAAAAAATAAAATAAAATAAAATAAAATAAAATAAAATAAAATAAAATAAAAATAATATAAAAAAATAAAATAAAACAAAATAAAATAATATAAAATAAGTTAAAATAAATCAAATTAAATAAAATAAAATGGAATAAAATAAAATAAATTAAATTAAATACAAATAAAATAAAATTAAATAAAATAAAACAAATTAAAATAAAATAAAATAAAATAAAACAATATAAAAAAATAAAATAAAACAAAATAGAAAAAACAAAATGAAATAAGTTAAAATAAATAAATAAAATAAAATAAAATAAAATAAATTAAAAAAGTCATAAATAAATAAAATACAAAAATTTAAAGAATATATAAAAAAATTATTAAAAAAAAACCAATTAAAAAAGAATAAAATAAAACTAAACATTAAAAAATAATTACAAAAAAAATAATTTAAAATAAAATAAATTAAAAAGCAGTAAAATAAAAATAAAAAAAATTCAAAATATTAAGTTATATAAAATAAAATAAATCAAAATCAAATAAAATAAAACAAAATAAAATAAAATAAAATAAATTATAATAAAATAAGATAAAATAAAATGTAATAAAATAAAATAGAACAAAACTAAATTAAATAACATAAAAATAAAATAAAAAAAATAAAAAAATAAAATATAATAATTTTAAATAAAATAATATTAAATACAATAAATTAAAATAATATAAAATAAAATTAAATATAACAAAATAAAATAAAACAAAAAATAGGAAATAAAAAAGAAAAAAGAAAATTTAAAATAAAAAAAAAAGCAAAAAAAGAAAAAAAAATAAACAGAAATTAAACATTAAATTATACTAAAAAAAATAATTTAAAATAAAATAAATTAAAAAGCAATAAAATCAAATTAAATAAAATTAAAAAAATTAAGTAGTATAAAATAAATAAAATAAATCAAAAACAAATAAAATAAAATAAATTAAAATAAAATAAAGTAGAATAAAATAAAATTAAATAAAATAAAATAAAATAAAATAAAATAAAATAAAATAAAATAAAATAAAATAAAATAAAATAAAAATAATATAAAAAAAAGAAAATAAAACAAAATAAAATAATATAAAATAAGTTAAAATAAAATCAAATAAAATAAAATAAAATGGAATAAAATAAAATAAATTAAATACAAATAAAATAAAATTAAATAAAATAAAACAAATTAAAATGAAATAAAATAAAATAAAATAAAATAAAATAAAATAAAATAAAATAAAATAAAACAATATAAAAAAATAAAATAAAACAAAATAGAATAAAACAAAATGAAATAAGTTAAAATAAATAAATAAAATAAAATAAAATAAATTAAAAAAGCCATAAATAAATAAAATACAAAAATTTAAAGAATATATAAAAAAATTATTAAAAACAAAACCAATTAAAAAAGAATAAAATAAAACTAAACATTAAAAAATAATCACAAAAAAAATAATTTAAAATAAAATAAATTAAAAAGCAGTAAAATAAAAATAAAAAAAAATCAAAAAATTAAGTTATATAAAATAAAATAAATCAAAATCAAATAAAATAAAACAAAATAAAATAAAATAAAATAAATTATAATAAAATAAGATAAAATAAAATGTAATAAAATAAAATAGAACAAAACTAAATTAAATAACATAAAAATAAAATAAAAACATAAAATATAATAATTTGAAATAAAATAATATTAAATACAATAAATTAAAATAATGTAAAATAAAATTAAATAAAACAAAATAAAATAAAACAAAATATAGGAAATAAAAAAGAAAAAAGAAAAATTTAAAATAAAAAAAAAAGCAAAAAAGAAAAAAAAAGAAAAAAAAATAAACAGAAACTAAACATTAAATTATACTAAAAAAATAATTTAAAATAAATTAAATTAAAAAGCAATAAAATCAAAATAAATAAAATTAAAAAAATTAAGTAGTATAAAATAAATAAAATAAAATAAATCAAAAACAAATAAAATAAAATAAATTAAAATAAAATAAGGTAGAATAAAATAAAATTAAATAAAATAAAATAAAATAAAATAAAATAAAATCAAATAAAATAAAATAAAACAAAACAAAATAAAATAAAACATAAAATAAGGAATAAAGAAGAAATAAAAATTGAAAATCAAAAACAAAAAACAAAAAGAAATAAAAAATAAAAAAGAAAAAAGAAAAAGTGAAAAGATGGAAATAAAAATTAAAATATTAAACATAAAAACAAAAAATCAAAAAACAATAAAAAAACACAAAAAAAAATAAAATAAATAAAATTGAATTAAAATAAATTATATAAAATAAAAAAATAAAATAAAATAGAACAAAATAAAATAAAAGAAAAGAAAATAAAATAAAAAATAGAATAAAATAAAAAAGTATAAAATAAAACAATAAAATAAAATAAAACAAAAAAAAAAAAAGAAATAGAGAGAAAATAAAAATTTGAAAATAAAAAACAAAATACAAAAAATAAGAAATAAAAATAAAATAAAAAAAGGAATTAGAAAATAAAAAAAAACAAAAAGAAAAATTAGAATTAAAAAATAAAATATTAAATATAAAAATAAAAAATTAAAAATAAAAATTAATAAAATAAAATTAAATTAAAATAAAAAAATTAAATAAAATAAAATAATATAAAATAAAATAAAATAAAATAAAATAAAATAAAATAAAATAAAATAAAATAAAATAAAATAAAATAAAATAAAATAAAATAAAATGGAATAAAATAAAATAAAAGAAAATAAAATAAAAGAAAATAAAATAAAAATATAGTATAAAATAAAACAAAATAAAATAAAATAAAACAATAAAATAAAATAAAACAAAAAAAAAGAAATAAAAAGAAAATAAAAATTAGAAAATGAAAAATAAAATACAAAAAATTAGAAATAAGAAATAAAAATAAAATAAAAAATAGTAGAAAATAATTTAGAAATAATAAATAAAACATAAAAATAAAAAATTAAAAACTAAAAATAAAATTAAAAATAAAAACTAAAAATAAAAAAAAAATAATTAAAATAAAATAAAGTAAAATTAAATAAAAAATTAAATAAAATAAAAATAAAGTTAAGTAAAATAAAATAAAATAAAATAAAATAAATTAAAATAAAATAAAATAAAGTAAAATAAAGTAAAAAAAAAATAAAATAAAATAAAAAAAATAAAATAAAATTAAATAAATAAAATAAAATATTTTAAAAAGCAATAAAATAAAGATAAATAAGATACAAAAAATTAAATAATATAGAAAAAATATTTAAAATAAATCCAATTAAAAAGAATAGAATAAAACTAAACATTAAATTATACTAAAAAATAACTTAAAATAAAATAAATTAAAAAGCAATAAAATCAAAATAAATAAAATTAAAAAAATTAAGTAGTATAAAATAAATAAAATAAAATAAATCAAAAACAAATAAAATAAATTAAAATAAATTAAAATAAAATAAAATAAAATAGAATAAAATAAAATAAAATAAAATAAAATAAAATAAAATAAAATAAAATAAAATAAAATGAAATAAAATAAAATAAAATAAAATAAAATAAAATAAAATAAAATAAAATAAATTAATATAAAATATAATAAAATAAAATAAAGTAAAATAAAATAAAATAAAATAAAATAAAATAAAATAAAATAAAATAAAATAAAATAAAATAAAAAAAAATAAAATAAAATAAAATAAAATAAAATAAAATAAAATAAAATAAAATAAAATAAAGCAAAACAAAATAAAATAAAACAAAAAATTTGAAATAAAATAAAATAAAATAAAAAAAAATAAAACAAAATCAAATCAAATCAAATAAAATCAGATAAAATAAAATAAAATAAAATAAAATAAAATAAAATAAAATAAATTAAAATAAAATAAAATAAATTAATATAAAATATAATAAAATAAAATAAAATAAAATAAAATAAATTAAAATAACATAAAATAAAATAAAACAAACCAAAATAAAATAAAACAAAAAATATGAAATAAAGTAGAAATACAAATTGAAAATCAAAAACAAAAAACAAAAAAGAAATAAAAATAAAAATAAAAAAGAAAAAAGAAAAAGTGATAAAATAGAAATAAAAATTAAAATATTATATATAAAAATAAAAAATTTTTAAATAAAAATAAAAATAAAAAAAAATATAAAAAACATAAATAAATAAAATAAAATAGAAAAAAATTAAATTAAAAAAATTAAATAAATTAAAATAAAATAAAATAAAATAAAATAAAATAAAATAAAATAAAATAAAGGAAAATAAAATAAAATAGAAAAATAAAATAAAATAAAAAAAAATATAAAATAAAATAAAATAAATAAAAATACAATAAATGTAAAACTCTTAACATTTAATTTTCACTTTATGTATAAGCACGTTGCATACACGTATTTTTAATAATATTAAAATAATACAATATAGTTTTAAGTTTTCACATAAAATTATAGTTTGTTGAAACTTTTATAAAAGACATCTAAAGCCTCAATAAAACCAAATCAAATCAAAAAATAAAATAAAGGAAAAGAAAATAAAATAAAATAAAATAGAAAAATAAAAAAAAATTTTAAAAAAATAAGAAAAAATAAAATAAATAAAAATACAATAACTAAATACAAAAATAAAAATAGAAAATAAGAAATAAAAAAATATTAAAAATAAAAAAATAAAATATAATATGTAAAAATAAAAATGAAAACTAAAATCAAAAATAAAAATTAAAAATAACAAATAAAAAATAGAAATTAAAAAATTAAAATGAATTGAAATGCAATAATCTATATACAGTAGTGGTCTTATAATTAGCACACCAATCCATGCAATTTTTCTTCCCCAAAAAACATTATTAAAAGAATTTTTTTTAAATTAATTTATTACTGTCAAATATTCATTGTGGTATACTTAAAGCGATGTATTGAATAAAAACAACTTAAAAAACAATACAACAAAAAACGATACTTTAAACTTAAAAATCAAAAAATTCACTGGACTCATAATTAGCCCACCCCCATATAAGAGGATCAAATCCGTCATTTGGATTAATTTTTTTTTTAATATTTTGTCGGGTAGCCCTTTTGCTTGATCACCAGTTCTAATCTTCTTGGAATACTTTCCACCAGTGACTGACATCTTGCTGATAATATAGCATATCATGCCGCACGGACCACTTCCCAGAGTTCGTTGAGATTTTTTGGTTTTTTAAGCTCAACTTTTTTCTTAATATCATTCCATAAATTCTCAATTGGATTGAGATCAGGACTTTGTGCTGGCCATGGCAAAACATCAACTGATTGCTCCTCCAAATATTTTTTTACTAATCGCGAGGTGTGCTTGGGATCATTATCGTGTATAAAAACCCATTTGACACACAAGTTTTCTTCAGCGAATGGAATCATATGATTCTCTAAAATATGTTTATATAAATGTTGATCCATTTTAGAGTCAATTTTAACGATTGGGCCCACTCCATGCCATGTAAATGCTGCCCATAGCATTATACACCCATCTCCATGTTTAATGGTTTTCACCGTATAGCGAGGATTAAAGTCTTGCTTGAGGGGACGCCAAACATGTTTCTTTCCGTCCGACCCAAATCGATTAAATTTTGATTCATCACTCCACAAAACATTTTTCCAGAATGATATTGGCTTTTGTTTATACATTTTAGCGAACTTGAGACGAGCCGCAAGGTTCTTTTTTGAAACTAGAGGCTTGTATTGTGCTACATACCCAATTAAGTTACTTTCATTCAGTCTGCGGCGGATGGTTTTTGTGCAAATTGATATATTATGTTCCTCCATAATATTTTTTTGAATTTCCGCAGATGCTGTGAAGGGATTTTTCTTTGCATAAGAAATTATTAATCTGTCCTCAGCACTAGAGGTCTTTCTTGGTCGCGGCTTTCTTCTGACGGCTTCACAAGTTTCGTGCTTTTTTTGATATTTTAATGCATTTTGGACGATTTTGCGGGATCTGCCAATAATTCTAGCATTTGAGAAACGTTTTTACCTTTATTGTGCATATTTATTATAATTTTCCGAAGATCTGGGGTACAGGATGAATTTCTAACCATTTTCACACAAATTTTATATTTTTTTTGCAAAAACCACGTCAGTGTAATAGTATTAATACTGAACTATGTATGTGATTCTAATAATCTTTGCTTAAAGTTATTGAGAAAACAAAAAAAAAAATTATAGTGTGCTAATTATAACTCTCTTTAATTTTAGAGTTTTGCTTTGTTCAGTACCGTTATTTTTAACAATAGTTGTTGGTTGTACTCTTTATTTGATTTGTTTTGTAAAGTACAGCCTAGTTAATTATTTTTAATAATAAGAGACATAAAACTACACCAATGAAGAAACAAAATTAAAGTCAAAGATGTGGGTTTGTGGGTGTGCTAATTATAAGACCACTACTGTAAGTATATAAAAGAAAGTCGTGTTAGTTACTACGCTTATAACTCGAGAACGCCAATTCAGACAGGTCTCTGCCCAAAAAAGAATAATACCCAAGAAAATTCCGAAAAGTTTTCTGAAAGCAAGTGGGCGTGTCAGATCTCATACAAAGTTTTAACATATCTGGATACTAACATCTGGAGTACTATAAGAGCAAAAGTTCTGAAAGTATGCACACGTACATACTAAACTTATTTGAAGAGTTCTGAAAAAATAGGCGGGATCGGGCCAATGGGCGTGGCATCCACCATACAAAGTAAATATTTAATGTCATATATCTAAAGTACTGTAATAGATAAAATCTTGGAACTTAGTGTGAGTTCATATGTTATCAACGTTAGTACTCGAACCAAAATGGGCGGGATCAGAACAGTGGGCGTGGTACCCCCATACAAACTAAATATGTATATAATGTCATATATCGGGAGTAGTGTAATAGTGAATGCCTCGGAACTTTGTCTGAGTTTATAGTTATTAATTTGAGTAGTCGTACTAAATATGGGCGGGATTAGATTAGTGGGCGTAACACCTCCTATACAAAAACTATTATCTGGACTACTATAAATCCGTCAGTCTTGAAGGCAGGTGTGAGTTCACGAATGATGAGTGTAAGAATTATGTAAAAAATGGGCGGGCTCAAAGCAGTGGACGTGGCACATCCCATACATGGTAAATACATATCATCATATATCTAGAGTACTATGATGGCCAGAGTCTCGAAACTTTCTGCACAACAATTGGTTGTTAATGTGAGTAGCCACACCAAAAATGGACGGTATTGGGTTAGTGGACGTGGCACCTCCCACACAAAAAATATTATCTGGAGTACTATAAACTCGACAGTCTTGCAACTAGGTGTGAGTTTACGAATGATGAGTGTGAGAAGTTATGTGAAAAATGGTCAATTGGTTGCTAATTTAAGTAGTAGTACCAAAAATGGGCGTGATTGGATAAGTGGGCGTAGCAGATCTCATGAGCCAGTAAGTTCTTCATGTGATTAGTCGACCAATATTCACTATAAATTAATTATGTGGCAAAACAACGTTTGCCGGGTGAGCTAGTATAAAATAAAATAAAGTAAAAACAATTGAATAAAAAAAATTAAATTAAATAATTGCCTTATATAAATACAAATAATTATATATTTGAAAGCAGGGCTAAACTTAAAATATTTTCTTTAAGTATAACTATCAAAATGTACATTAGTGTGTCTCGTCGGAAATAGTTTCATATCAAACCAATTCAAACGATGTGTAATGGCGAGCTGCGTACTGGATTTTTTTTTTTATTTAATGGATTTTCCGGTACTACAAATTGCTTTCGGGTCGTAAATTTTGGTGTTTTTTGTTTTTTTTTTTTAAATATCGAAATGTAGATCTTATTTAGAAAAAAGAATTTATAAGAATTTCGCGGAGTAATTTGAAGTTTCAAACAAGTAGTTTTGCTAGAAAACTTAGAAATATAACGATCGCGAACTAAAATCACTTGCCTGGACCCACAGCTATCAATTTCAGTGTATTACTTCAAAAATTTCAAAAGTGCTGTTATACGGGACTCGCTAATCTACACGTATATATAAGAGTGTGTATAAACTTAAAATATAAATTCATCATATATACAATATAATATTGGTTATAGTGGATTCAACACAAAATCTTTTGCTAGTGACATTTTTCTTTCATCCTTTACACAATAAGTATTATCATCTCGTCCTCATCAACGGAGTATGAAAAAGCAACAGTTTCGTCATCACCATCATCATATTATTTATCATGGTTTGTTCGTTCCAATACGAAAATATATGAAAAAGTAATCATGTATTAAACCATTTAGTATATTTCCCGCATATCTTTCTTGTCGTTCAATTTTTTTTTTTACAGATTTATTTTTTTTTTTTTTGCTGTTGTTGTATTTTAGTTATTTCCTTTATATATCCTTGCATTGATAAGCAGCTTCCCGTTAAATCATGTTCAAATTCACTTATGTATCAGTAAAAGGAAGCAAAATCATATTTTAAAAGACTGTATTTTTCAGTAGCGATTCGAGGCAATTTAATGCAGCAGATACTTTTCTTGATAAACTAGAAAATACTTAACTTCAGCAGGGATTTAAAGATTATAATCAATATATTCATAATGATTGGAAATTGTATGAATTTAATAGAATGTACTTTATCAATTGGGCATAATCTAAAATACAAGTCAATCTTTTATTCGAAAAAAAAAAAAAAAAACTGGAGAAGCAATTTTCACTAATTATAATACCGACTACTGAAACGACCATTTAAACCAACTATATTGTATAAAAAATATACTTGTAATGCGCTGTTAATGTAAGGAACATATGCCAGTGTTTTGGCTATGATTATTAGACATACGCGTTTTAACTCGTTGATTTTTCAAAAAGCTTAATGGAAGATTATTTTTCCTTCTGAATACAAAAAAGTTATAGTTAAGCTAGCCCGACTCGCCAATATTTTGCACCCCATAAAGACCAAGAAGAATCTTAGGTCAGCTTAAGGTATAAAAACTAAAATACTGGGCAGCTCAGCAACAACAAAATAGGAGACAGAAAGTGCTTAAGCTCGACTTTTGCTCCAAAAAATTGGAAAATAATTTCCAATGAGATAAACTATAAAATTGAAATGATTCCTGGGTTATATATCTTTACCTATTAGCAACTATTAAATACTGTCTTCGTAAAATCAGTATAAAAGTAAATCAAATCGATCGAGGTTAAATTGGATGTATCGAACCTTTTATACCCTGCACCTGGGTTCCAATGGTGATCCTAGTTAGTTGTAAGGAGCCCCAGTCGCCCACTGAAAAATTATGAAAATTTCATACTTTAAGAAATTTAAATGTTCAAGGAAGAGACTTTCGAAGATAAGGTACTTTTTTAATAAAACATATGTTTTAATGAATAGCTACTTAAGTTCTTTAGCAAAATTTCCTTTTCTAAGACGATGTACTTTTATAAGAAAAGGTTTATTTTTAAGAAAAATTTTCCTTTTTAACAGAAATTACTATTTTAAAGAAAGGCACTGCTTTTAAATGAAGGTACGCTTTAAGAATAGTTACTTAATTAAGAGGATATACTTTTTTAAGAAACTGTACTTTTTTAGAAAATGAACTTTTTGAAGATCAGCAACATTTTTAACAAGAGTTATTTTTCTAAAAAAAAGGTATTTATAAGAAAACTTAGGAAAATTTACTTTTTTAACTAAATTTTCTTTTAGGGAAGAAATTTTTTCAGATATATACCTTTTTAAGGAAAAGTATTGTTTTGCGAAAAAATACTTATTTGTGAAAAGGTACTAGCTATGAAAAGCTACCTTTTTAAGAAAAGGTACTTTTTTTAGAAAAGGTAACTTAACTTAATTCGAGCAGTTTTTTTTTCAAAATTTGAACGTTGTGAAATAGTATTGTTAAACGTATTGCCTATCTGAAGCTAAGGATTTTACCCATCTTTCTGGCTATTTGCGGATTCCATCCCGAAAGAACTGCGCCAGCTTAGCGGCCAAGAATGAATCAAGCAAATTTTTGGTATCCTGTTCTGATGTGAACTGTATTCCAGTATATTCCAGTGTCTGGGCTATAAGGCGGGTGGGGTAAAACTTCCCATACTGTTTTTTAAATAGATCTTAACAGAAATAGCAACATGGGGCCGAGCGTTGTCACGATGGAAACTTATTGCCTCGTGTCTGGCCGCATATTCCGGGCGTTTCTCGGCCATTGCTCTCTTCAAACGGTTAAACCGTGTTCGGTAGCATTCTCCACTGATGGTTTGAACCTCATTTTAGCAGTTCATAGAACAGCACACCCTTCTGATCCCACCAAATACAGAGCATTTCTTTCGCACCATGGATATGCGGCTCTGCCGTTGATTTGGCTTGTTGGCCGGGTCTCATGTATCATTTTTTGCACTTGAGGTTGTCGTAATGGATCCATTTGTCATCTCTAGTGACAAGCCGATGCAAAAATGACTTCTGTTAGTGGCGTTCCAGTAGCATTTTGGACATGCAAATCCGCCTTTCAACGTCTCTCGACTTGAGTTCAAGTGGAACCCAATATCCTTGCTTTTGAATGTATCCTGCTGTTTTAAACATTTTGAAATGGCTGCTTGAGTAACTCCCAAAGATTCTGCGAGCTCTTCTTGTGTTTGCCAAAAATCTTCGTCGAGTAATGCTTCCAGTTCTTTATCTTCAAACCTTTTTGGCTACCCAGGACGTTCTTCATCTTCCAAGCAGAAATCACCACTTTTAAATCGTGCAAACCACTTCTGGCACTTTCGCTCAGCTAGATCATGTTCACCAAAAACTTCCACCAAAATACGATGACTTTTGGCAGCAGTTTTCTTCATATTAAAGTAATGAAGAAGAATTCCCGCCCGAAAAAAACACATTTATTGTTGATTGCGCTTTAAATGAAAGACATGTGCTGAAAAAGGAGTACAGTGACATTAGCTTTCCAACGCATGTTCGGAACACTGGAACGATGGAAAAATAATGAAGTTACGTCATCTCTTAGCAAACCGCACGAATTAGTTATACATTTCCCAAGAAATGATTTTTTCATAAGAAAATTTATTTTTTTTTAAAGGAACATTTTTAAGTAAATGTACTTCTTTAAGAAAATTAACTATTTCCAAGAAAATTTTTTTTATAAGAAAATTTTCGTTTTAAGAAAAGGAACTTTTTTATGAGAAGGTACTTTTTTATGAAAAGGTACTTTATTTAGAAAATATAGCTTATTTAAACAAGATTCCTTTTTGAACCAAGTACTGCTTTAAGAAAATTTATCTTTTAAGAAAATTAAAATTAAATTAATATTAAAATTTCATTTTTTAAGACTGTCCTTTTAAAGAAAATGTTCTTCATTATGGAAATTTATTTCATAATAAAACATACTTCTTTAAAAAACATACTTCTTTAAAAAAACTACTTTTTTAAGAGAAGACATTTTTTGAAAAAGTTTCTTTTTAAGAAAATTCTTTTTAAAAAAAGGTACTTTTTAAAAAAGAAACTTTATAAGAAGAGGTACTTTTTTTAGACACAGTAATGCAAACGTACTTTTTTAAGATAAGGAACTTTCTTACCAAGAGTTACTTATATAAGAAAACGAACATTTTTTAAGAAAAGTTAATTATTTTACAAAATGTACTTTTAAGAAAAAGTTCTTTATTAAGAAAAGGTACCTTATTTAGATAAGTTTCTTTTTAAAACCAGTTACTTTCTAAAGAAAATTTACCTTTTAAAGAAAACAAAAATTTTTTGAAGAAAATATACTTTTTTAAGAAAAGTCACTTTTTAAGTAAAATTACTTTTCAAGAAAAGCTTTTTTATTAAGAAAATGTAATTTTAAAAAATTCACTTCTTCAACCGTACGTTTTTATGTAAATGTATTCTTTTAAGAAAACGAATTTTTTAACAAGTGGTAATTTTATAAGAAAACTTACTCTTTTAAGAAATGTTTTCTTTTAAGAAAATACCTTTATTAAGAAAAGACACCCAATATAGATAAGATTCTTTTTTAAACCAGGTACTTTTTTAAGAAAATATACCGCTTAAGAAAATTGAATTTTTTAAAAAAGGTCACTTTTTTAAGAAGAGGCAATTTTTGAAGAAAAGTAACTTTTTGAGAAAGGGTATGTTATTAAAGAAAGTATACTTTTCAAGGAATGGTATTTTCTTCAATGAAACGTTCTTTATTTCGCAATGGTTTTTTAAGAGAAAGAAAATGCACTTTGTTATGAAAAGGTACTTTTAAATACATTTACTTTTTAAGAAAATGAAGCATTCTTAGGAAAATGCACTTCTGCACTTTATGCAGAAAAATTAATTTTTTAATAAAAACTTTTCAATTTTTCTTATAACAAAGAGAATCGTTTAACAACCAATGACCTTAAGCCGAACTATATTCAATAGTGCGGGTCGATTTGTAGGGAGGCAAAAAAATCGCTCAAGTGACAAAGAAAATCATATTCTAGGGATCAAAATAAGAAATTTTGCCCAAGGAACCATACCTCTAAATCGAATTCTAATGTCCCGAAATTTGACCTGTCTGTCTGTCTGTCTGCCATGGGGCAACCCCATTCCCCCTCAATCAATTGATTTGAAACTTGGCCCATAGTCTTGTTGTGACTACAGATTAATTTTGGGGTAGTCACGCATAGTCACGGAGAGATCTAAAAGTTATTTACCCTCATCCGATCGATCTTTTGAATAACATAATATAGTCAAGGCATATGATTATCATTTGTGAGCAGAGTAGAATGAATATACGTATACGTATGAGTGTTAATTTTAATATTAAATCAAACATAGTCAGCCCAATTCTAAACAAAAAATGGTGATTTTTTTAAATATTTGTCTGGGGAACCCCCATGGCCCCAGGGGTGTACCACTGGCATGGGTGGGTCGGCCCTCCATAGTTAGTGGGGGTCGATCATACAATTGGACTCGATTGGGGCGCTCTAAATGTGTCAAAGTGAGACAGACAGACAAAAGTCGGGACATCAGAATTCGTTTTAGAGGTATGGTTCTTCGTACAAAGTTTCTTATTTTGATCCCTAGGATACGACTTTCCTTGTCACTTGGGCGATTTTTAAATCAACCCGCCCTAATATTCACCCTTCAATTTACAATTTTTGTTAAGAAAAAAATAATTTTAAAAAAAAAAATAGAATAAAAAATTTAAGAAAAAAAATTTTTTTTTAATTCTTAAGAAAGAAAAAAATTTTTTAAAGAAAATTTTTGTTTTAAGAAAAATAAATTTTTTTTTAGAAAAATTAATTATTTTAGGAAAAATAATTTTATAATAAAGTTTATTTTTCAAGACAGTAATTTAAAAACATTTATTGTTACAAAAAGTATTTTACAATTTTTTTAAGAAAATATACTTACGTAGAAAGTACGAAAGTTAAAAAAGTAACTTTGTTTAAAAAAATATTTTTTTTATGAACATTAAGGGTGTTCTTATTTTGAAATTTTTGAAATTTATCAACCGCCGGCCCGATTCTTGTTCCCTTCTGTTAAAAATGTAATCCTATAAAATTTGGAGTCAATCCGATAATTTTTAGTGGACCCGGAAACGATTTGAAAATTTTCATGGGGTCTATATGGGCAAAATATCCATTTTTAACGAAAGTAGTTACATTTTAATTTTGAACTTTATTTTATCCATCACAAAAGGAAATGAAACAATAACTGTTTTTGGTTTTCTTCTCTTAAAATTATAAAAAATAAATATCAAATGCATGATATTGACTGTTTAGTTCTCTAAAGTCGCAATAACAGTTACCTACTTAAAAAAACATAAATTTATTTTCGCACGCTTTACTTTTGGCGCAGAACATATTCCAAGAAATTGTGTACTCTTGAGCTACTAAAAATTGCATATACTGCTGATAACGGGACATTTTCGAGAACATTTTCTCTTGTGTTTTTAATTTTCGCTTTATTTTTGGCTTTGGAAGCAAACAGTTCATAGTTCTACTTAAAATTGTAATTTGTGATCGCAGTGGAGTGAGTTCTTATCAGTGAAATCGAAAAGAATTAATAATTTAATAATAATAGATTTTTCTAGATTAATTTGTTATTTAATTATTGTTATATAATAAAAGAAATTAATAATGTCGAGTGCTTCAGTTATTGGAACGCGTAAAGCCATTGAAAATTTGAAGAAAATCGATCTAATTGGAAATGTTTCTCATCAAATTACTGGTGCAAAACTACCGTCTAATCGTCAGGTCTTGCAAGTTTTATTTTACAACATGCGGTTTGTAAAAATGACTGCGATGCTTGGTGCGAAGCTAGCAATTAGTGCAGTGGAAATATTTTGGCAGCAAGCACGTATACCTATTCGAGAAGAGCACAAATGCGTTGAAAAGCTTGTAAAATTATACGACAAATGGAAAATCATTCAGAAAACAGTTCCTGGTAAAAGGTCGAGTTCCCAAAAAGAAGCTGCTGAGTCATTTTTGAATAGTCTAGACGACTTATTTGATATTGCTACCGCTGATGCACTAGAAAAAATTCGGATTGCAGAAGATAGAGAGTTTCTTGAAATGCAAAGAAAAAAAGGACGTCCCGGTTGTATGGCTGGTGTTGACAAGGTTTTGTAGGATCGGGAAAATAGAGCACAAGTACGAAAAGATAAGGAAGCTGCAAGGAAAAGAAAGCATGAGGAGGAAATGAGCCGCACAGGTAAGGGTGACGAACTTCAATATTGTAATGTTTTATTTTTCATATTTTATAGATGTTTCTCAATTAATGGAGTGTAATGATGAAGGTGATATTAGTGACATATCAAGCAACGAGATGCATAATGATGAAACACATGTAACCTCAAAAAGTTATCATGGTCAAAAACGAGGGCGCAAAAATTTTTTAACAGCAAGGTTGCTAGCAGCTCTTGACAATGCCAAAGTGTCTGATGGAATGGCAGTTCATATTCTCATAGCAGCAGGTGAAGCATTTGGACTACGTGTAGAAGAACTTGCAATCAATCGTTCAACTATTCATCGTTTATGCCAAGAGAACCGTTTAAGGGAATCTGAAGAAATTTCAGCTAATTTCACTGAAAATGTAAATTGTGATTTTCAGCAAGAGTTGGTTTTTGATATTGAAACAATCTTTTCATCATTTATAGGTGAGTAAAACTGGATCGCTGGTAGCTCATTTTGATGGAAAATTCATGAAAGACTTGATCGGCCCCACGAAGGTTGAGCGAATCGCAATTTCTGTTAGTTTCAACGGCACATCAAAATTTCTCGGCGCACCAAAAGTAGCATCTTCAAGTGGTGAAAATATTGCTGATATAGTGTATGAAAGATTACGTGAATGGAAAATTGTTGATCAAGTCAAAGGCTTGTCATATGATACAACGTCAACAAATACTGGCATAAAAACAGGTGCTGCAGTTGTTTTAGAAAAAAAAATTGGCCGTAGTCTTATCAATCTACCTTGCCGCCACCATATTTATGGGGTCGTTTTGCGAAGTGTTTTCGAAACAAAACTTTCTTCAACCTCTGCACCAGAAGTTCCCATCTTTGAAAGATTTGGAAAATTTTGGCCAAATATAAATAAACAAGCTTTCAAAAGTGGCATTGAAGATTCGACCATTTGTGAAAAAATAAGTGCAGCTGAACTAGAACACTGTAAAACTTTTTGCTATGCTCAACTGGCTAAATCTCAAAATCGAGAAGACTATAAAGAATTACTACAGTTGGCTTTGATGTTTGTCGGTGCAGAGCAGTATAATTTCCGAACGCCTGGACCAACTAGCCATGCACGCTGGATGGCAAAGGCTATATATACCTTGAAAATATTTATGTTCCGTGATCAATTCAAACTAACGAAGAAGGAATTGAATGGTTTACGCGATATTTGCGTTTTTATAGTGACTCTTTATATCAAAGTTTGGTTCAAATGCACTAATGCTATAGACGCACCGCTTCAAGATTTAACTTTTATTCAAGATGCCATAAAGTATACTGAAATAGACACGGACATATCAGCAATAATTCTAAAAAAAATGAGCAACCATTTATGGTACATTTCAGAGCAAGTAGTAGCTCTGGCTTTTTATGATTCGAAAATACCCATAGAAGAGAAACAGAAAATGCTTAAAAACCTCAAATTAAAGGAACCAGTAGTAAAATTAGAAAATGGTCGAAGATGTTCGAATTTATTGGATTTTAAAAATATTTCGTTGTGTGATTTCGTGTCAGAGAAAACAAAATGTTTCTTTAGTAAATTTGGTTTGCCAATGGAGTTTTTACTGTTAGAACCTTCAAGTTGGGAAACATCATACGCATTTGAAGAAGGTTGGACCGCATGTAAGGACTTATTATTCGTCAATGATATTGCAGAGAGAGGCGTTAAATTTATTCAAGACTATAATAGAATCTTGACAAATGATGAAGATGAAAAACAATTGTTGCTTCAGGTTGTTGAGGCTTATCGAATGAAATATCCATCATATAAAAAAGCTACTTTAATAACATGATAAATAAAATAGTAATGATTAATAAATTTATTATATATAAAATACAATTATTTTTTAATATGAAATTTCATTTGATGTAACTACTTTCGTTAAAAATGGATATTTTGCCCATATAGACCCCATGAAAATTTTCAAATCGTTTCCGGGTCCACTAAAAATTATCGGATAGACTCCAAATTTTACAGGATTACTTTTTTAACAGAAGGGAACAAGAATCGTGCCGGCGAACTAGAAAAAACACTTTTTAAAATTTTCCCATACAAATAAGAACACCCCTAATGAACATGTACAGCTATTGCGGGAAATGTGTATAAAATTTATACGCTGCTGCTCAGATCTATGCTTATCTATAATATTAATAGGCTAGGCGATTCCTTGTGACTGATGTTTTGTTCTACCGTTTTATCCCGATTTTCATCTAACGTATATTATTTGAAAAGTACTTCTTTTTAGCCATTTTGCAGATTCACGGATTTCTAAATTTTTTTCTTTATTTTGAGTAAATTGCATTTAAAGTTGCTACTAACACATACATAAAATTATACAATACTGTAATTAAAATGAGATTATTTTTGTGTTGATTTGTGAATTAATTTTAGGGTCTTTATTTAATGAAGAAATAAAATTTCCTAGAATTTGCGCTCGAACTTCGAGGGCTGCAATCTGCTAGTTATTATTACTATACTAATACCTACACAAATTTGTGCAAATTTATGAAATTAAATTTTATTTAATAAATAATCAGCGTTTGCTTCTGTCAGTTCCATTAAGAAGATTTTAAAGTTCCAATATTATGCATATTTTATGATATTTAATTTTCTGAAACTTTTAAATGCAAAAATCGAACAGTGCATTAAAATGTAGTTGCAAAGTTGAAGAAATTTTACAAATAAAATTGATTTCGAAAATATATATTTCAGACATTTATTCGATTTTTTGAACACATAAAATTAGGTGTTCAATCAGGAACGAAACTTTATCATACTACCTAAAACAGTACAAGTATTTGGCCTTATATCTGAATCTTTTAAAACATTAAAAATTTTTTTACTTCTTAGATATATTTTATAGAAATGGGTAAAACCGAGATTTTTTAATTAATAAAACGACATTAAGGGTACCCACATAACAATAAAGACAAAATTTGTTATAGCATTTCCGTTTTAAAAATTTTTATTTACTGTTCGAAAAATGCAACAGTGAAGAGAATAAACTAATGGGTTTGGGATAGTGAATCGAAAATATGTTCAAACGTATGCCAAAGCTTAATTATTATAATGGAGACTGTATTGCAAAACAGTAAGCCATTTAGAAAAATATATATGTATGTATGTAATTATTTTAAGGAACCTCGTATATAATTTTTTAATTATTAATTTATTTTTTTTTTTTTTTTGTTAAAACATTAATGGCATGCGATACGAAATTGAGCACAAATGGAATTGATGTAGGCTATTATATGATCGGATTTGGCCTGAATACATTTTCTGACTCATATTTAAAGTATATATCATTCACATGCCTAAAGCATTTAAATTAAGTGATAAAGTTAATAACTTTCGATATATTCACTAAATGAGTTTAACCAAAACCGCTATTGAAAATATATTTTAAAACACAACCTATGTAACAGAAACACAAGTTGTGCCGTATTTAATTATCGATCAACAATTGCGAAATAATATTAAGCAACTCTTTAATTAACTCCTTAAGAACGTTCTTGACGCTTCTTCTATCAAATCAATTCGAATTCTAGCATACAACACAATTCGAACAAATATGCGTCAGTTGGAAAAAATACGCCGTGTCGAACAGATGTTTGTTTAAAAAGCAACGCGGGTTGTTTTCAATAAAATTGGTGCATAAAAAATTAATCATGTACATATTAATATTTGTATATAACTAAGAAACAAGCACAAAAATCTTTTGTTAAATAATTTCTGCAAATAAGAAAAAGCGAAAAAAAAAAAAAAACAGAAATGTTTATTTATACTCCATGTACAACATGAATGATAATTGTAGAAGTGTCAAGCAATAAAAAAAAAGGCACACACTGAAGATTATTCTTAAACACATGAAAGAAATATGTACCAGCATCAGTTCTTTAATAACTAAAAAAAAAGTAAAAATCATAAAAGCAAAACAATAACAAATAAGATACATACAATTCATTGCATATCCAAAGACACAAAAAAACACAGAGAAGATCGTATTGAAGGGGGCCTTAATTAAGATTTTGGGTGATTTTACAGAAAAAAAAAACAAGGTAATTAACTAAGGTATGGCAAATTATTGCTAAAGTGGGGACATTTAGATATCTTTGTCTAGCTATGGAAAATTAATTGGCTTTCCGATGATTGTCAATATTTCTTAATGAAGGATATTTTATATTTTACACCGTCTACGTTTTTGTTGGCAAATAATGAAAAATATGATTGAAAAAGATCCAAGCACGATTGTTTGTGAGCTAGATGCAGGTTCAAACCTCATGGCCGTCTTTTTGCAAAATAAAAATCAATTACTTAGAAACAATCTAATCAAATATAACAAAACTCTGCTTAATGCCAGTAACCGGTCTAATTAAAATACTGACAAGGTAGTTCTGATTTTTAGCAAAAATACAGTGCGTCTCATAGCTACAACATCATTTTTTGATTTTCATATGTTTGTATGAAAATCTCTTACGTCTTCCAGTAAAAATAGCTCATTTTAACAATTAAATTTTCTAGTTGTTGTATATTTAGTTAATTTTTTAAATGTTAAATTTGTTGCTGT
Source organism: Cordilura impudica (assembly GCA_963682025.1). Classification (NCBI taxonomy): domain Eukaryota; kingdom Metazoa; phylum Arthropoda; class Insecta; order Diptera; family Scathophagidae; genus Cordilura; species Cordilura impudica. The sequence continues at coordinate 36,155,970 of OY821518.1, read as the reverse complement.
TTTGTAGAAATAACATTAATTTAGCAAAGAAAAGGCTTGGGATATCAGTTAGTAATAGAACTGCAGTGATATTGGTATTTCATAAAAATATTTTTAAATTAACTTAATAAAGGTGAAATTTTCTATACGTTTTACAAGTGATATTTATTTTGAGAAAAGTAACATTTTTGAATTAAAAGAAGTAAGAAAATTATAGTCGGTCTAGACCGACCATACGATACCCTATACCATGGTTTAGAAACCCTATCTCTTCGGTCCAACTAAATGGATATAGAAAATAAGCAAAAACCAAATTTGAGTGGCACTGTTATTAATTTGTTGGCTGCAGATATGAAAAAGTTCATATCGGGTGCTATATTTATGTGTGGACTAGGTCGAAAAATGGACCAATCCTGACCATATTTGGTAAAGTCACTCATATTTTGAAAAAATATTCGCAAACCAATTTTACTAAGATCTATATGATAATTTGGATCTTATGGCAATTTATGTCGATTTCATAGGGGTCATTTGTATGGGGACTAGGTCTAAACATGGACTAATTTTCACCAATTTCAATAGCCTTCATCCTATGGCCTATTAACCAAATTTCATCAAAATATATTCATATTTGCCACCTGCAGCAGATTCCAGCCCTCGAAAATCGAGCGCCGATTCTAGGAAATTTCATTTTTTCGTTAAGTTCGAAATCAACACAAAAAACAAACTCATTTTTACTACAAACACATTAACAAATTTAATAAACACACACATAGCATTGTATAATTTTATGTATGTGTTAGTAGCAACTTTTAATGCAATTTACTCAAAATAAAGGAAAAAAACTTAAAACCTGTAAAACTGCAAATCGGCTAAAAAGAAATACCTTTCAAATAATATACGTTTGGTCAAAATTGGGATAAGACGGTAGAATAAAACATCAGTCACAAGAAATCGCCTAGCATATTAATATTATAGATACTGTTACTGATAGTCTTTGCTAGACTTGTGCTAAATTTTGTGAATGAGCTTTTATTAGTTTCGCAGCTATAAATAACAATCCGAAGACATAATTAAAAATTAGTGCAAAAATATACTGGAATTTTTTAGCACAAATGTAGAAAGGAATACCAGCAAAAATAAATTTTTATAATTCTAAAAATATGATTTTGTAGATATTCCATTAAAAATTCGTAGCATGTAATAATAAACTTTGATCTTTTGCAAATAAACCTTGGGTGTATGTCAATAACTTTTAAACAAGACCACGAGACCATAAAAATTTAATTCTTCTAGATCACTTCATTGTTGTTTCATTTAATGAATTTCTCATATTTCGTGCCACCATATTCGGGGAACTGCAACATGTTCTAAAGGTCCGAAATATTTCAATATCTCGTAGTTTAATATAGCTGAAAATATGTTCAAAAAACCTTATTTTGTTTGTTGATTTTAAATAATAATACAAAAAGGGAATATTAGTCTATTTATACCATACTAGCAGATACGAGCGCCCGAACTACGAGAGCAATTTCTAGGCAACTTTATTTTTCAACTTAGCCAATTCACAAACCATTTTTTTGGTTTATTATTATTATTGTTAACGAAGAAAACAAACTCATTAACAAACATAAAAACAAATTTAATAAACACACACATAGCAGTGCAGCAACTTTAAAGGCAGTTTTTTTTTCAAAAAAGGCAAAAATTTAAAAATCTGTAAGTCTGGTGAACAGCTCAAAAGAAATACCTTTCCAAAAATATACGTTTTGTTGAAATCGGTATAAAATGGTAGAACAAAATATCGGTCACAAGAAATTGGCTAGCCTATTAATATTATAAATTATAAAGGGTCCGCCATCTAAAGTTTTTTTTTTCAACTAGTGCCTATTTCGTGAATGGTAACACTTAGCTCATGTCTGATTTGACAGATAATTATACGCTTGAGCAACGCTGGGAAATATTGCGACATTACTTTGAAAATCATGGTAATGTTGCAGAATGTGTGCGAAAATTGCGTACGGATTTTGGAAGAAGAGAAGCACCGTCAGCTCCGCATGTTCGTTATCTTGTGAAAGAAAAGTGAAAGAAACTGGCATCGTCATCGATAAACCAAAGCGTGAAAAGCCAAAAACAGTGCGTGCACCCGAGAATATTGCTGCTGTGGCAGAAAGTGTACGTGAAGCGCCATCAACATCAATTCACCGTCGTTCTCAAGAATTGAACATTGACCATCCATTGCGTTTTCGCTTCGCTAAGTGGGCCTGCGATCGACTTACAGAAGATGCCGATTTTGCCAAAAAAAATCATCTTTGCAGATGAAGCTCATTTTGATATTGGTGGGTATGGAAACAAGCAAACTTGTCGCATTTGGGGCACAGAAAACCCGCACGCATACATTGAAAAGCCGATACACCCAAAACGAGTCACTGTTTGGTGCGGATTTTGGTCCAGAGGCATAATTGGGCCATTTTTCTTCGAAAATGAGCAAGGAGTGGCCGTTATAGTCAATGACGATCGTAATCGGGCCATTTTGAAAGAATTTTTGTTCACAAAAATTGAAGAGGAGGATATTGGCAACATTTGGTTTCAACAGGACGGCGCTACGTGCCACATAGCCGAAGCTACACTCGATGTTTTGCGCCCTGTTTTTGAAGATCCCATTATCAGCCGCAGAGCTGATAATTTGACACCGTTGGACTATTATTTGTGGGGTGCCCTCAACAAGCCAGAGACAATTGACGCTTTAAAGAACAATATTCGTGAAGCCATTGGTGAAATACAGCTGCACACAATCGATAATGTGCTTAAAAATTGGACCGATCGTGTAGGCTACTGCATGGCCAGCCGAGGCAGCCATTTAAATGAAATTATTTTCCATTATTAACCGGAAGGATTATACTTTCAAATAAAAAGATATTTGAGATACTATTCAGTAGTTTTTTTTATAGCATTTCCAAAAAAAAAAAGTTATTTGGCGAACAGAATTACTTTCTGAGTCGATTTAGCGATGTCCCTCCGCCTGTTCGTTTTTGAGTCCATCTGTATCTTGTAATAAAACTACAGGTCGCAACTATTCATATAGTTTGATGAAATTAAGTGTAAAAGCTTTTATCGCCCATAGGTTGTATGCTATTGAAATTCTTGAAAATCTGTTCAATTTCAGACCTATTCCCCAATGATCGACTTAAATTGTTATAATATCCAAATTATCATAGATCTCGGTTAAGTTAGGTTTTTTTTTTACTTATTTATCAGTAGTTCAAAAATAAACCCTATACAACAATGCCTAGTCATAGACCCCATATGAAGCTGATTTCCGATCTCCATTTAAATCTATTAAAAAACAAAAATATTGCACAGATTTGTCTCAGATTTTGTTCGCATTTTATTTTTTTTTTTTTGCAAAATGATTTTAACAATTATTATATGAAATATGGTGGTCATTAGTTCCCATATAAATATAACATACGGTATGAAAATTTACAACAATGCCACTCAAATTTAGTTTATGCTTATTTTCCATATCCAATTAGTTGGACGTAAGCGGCAGGCTCTCTAAACGCAGGGTATAGGGTATCACATAGTCGCTATAAATCGACTATAATTTTTTGTAAGAATTTTTATGTAAAAGTCACATATTTTTGTATTTTTTTTTTTTTTTATTTTATATTTTTTTTTTTGAATTTTTTGTTAATATGTATTTTTTTTTTTTTTCTATTTTTCATTGGGAAACCAAACTTCCCGTCGTATGTTTTAGTAAAAGAAATTGTCTACTGACGTTTTAAAATCTCAAAAAGAAAAAACTATATATAAATCAGAGCTTTGTTTTATTTACGATTTTACACACCGAGCGTTGCCATAATGTCAACGCACTAAAAATCAAATCAGTCGCTCTGATTACATAGTTCTCGCTTTGGCATTGTCAGTCTCATTTATTTAAATCATCTTGGAAAATTTAGTGTTAATAAATCTTTTTATAAAAGTCTAAAGTCTTTTTAATCGATTCCTTTTATTTCAATTTTTTCTTCATATGAAAATTATTAATGAAATGCGAATTATCTTCACGCATAAGTTTAGTTCTAGGGCCATAACTCGGTCAAAGTTGGGCCTAATTTGAAAATATGGGTGATTGTTGCCAATGGCTAATAAACTACAAATTTAAATTTTGGTATGCTGGCATTTAATAATTAATTTATTAATTTTTGGAATAAGAGAAATCCTCTTCTTAGCGATTTTCAAAAGTGGCTTTGAATGGAAATTAAACTGACTGAAAAAAAAAAAAATATATAAAAAATGTTAACCGAAGCGGGCTTCCTTTTTAATGACAAAATTCGGTTGTTAAAATTTACACCGATATTTGATTATTAAAAAGTAAGAGAAGTTCTTTGTTAACAAAGTATCAGCTTGAATTTAGCATTCTAGAAACAAATCGGACGTATCTTAAAATTTCAAATGTGTTTGCTAATTAAAATGTTACTAAGTAATTATTAATACTTTTTGTATTAAATGTAATTAAGTAATCAACCGAAAGTCAATTAAGTAATGATTTAAGTCGATTCATGTAATACCCTACAAATAAATTGCTTCAGAAAACTTATAGAAAAAAATTTTTTTGTCGAAAAAAAAATAATCGAATTTCTGACAAAACAAATTTTTAGAGTACTAATTTTTTTTAATTAAATTTTTTAAACTTCTTGTTTAATAATATCAAATATCTTGTATGAGAGCTTTTCAATTTTTTCATTTTTTATTTTAAAAAACTATCAAACTTTTTGTCAAACTCTTTTTTCTTAAATTTGTTTTTAGTAAAAAAAAATAATTGTATTAAATAAAAATTTTGCGTTTATTTTATTTTTTTTTTTTTTATAATTTTTAAAGCCATATTTTTCTAATTTTTTGTCAAAAACATTTTTTTAATTATTTTTGGGCTAAAACAAAAAATTTTATGAAATTTTTTTTAAAATTTTATTTTAAATTTTGTCATATATATTTTTTTTATTAATTTTTAAAATTTTTAAATATAACTTTTTTTAACTAGTTTTGGTTAAAATCGGTTATTTTTTGTAAAAAATTTAATTTTGGAAAAATTTTTATTTTTTTTATCGGACAGGCATTCTAAAAAAATTTTTTTTTCCATTTATATTTTTTATTACTAAACAGAAAAACATATTGCGATATCTCGCCTGATTATTGTATCATAATTTAGAAAATATCTGTTATATTTAATTTCTAAAAGCCATTTAATATTGTTTCACAAACGATTTGATAATCCTATAAGTATTTTCTTATTACTAATGTTACACGGTATAAACAGTTTTATGTAAGTACATCTGTTTGCAAAATTGCAGGTATTTATTTTTCTTTAAGATAAGGAATTGATTAATTTGTATTTTATTACTTATTAATAATTTGAAAAGGTCGCATGCAAACAATATGTATTTAATTAACAGTTTCAGCAAATTAATTTTGCTCAGGGGCCCCCTGAGGCCCTTTGCAACATTGTATGGCCCTGATAACATGCACATGCACAACTCTGTACATACGTTTGAATGAATACATAAGGTTAAACATGATTTTTTTTTTTTTTTTAAGAGAAGGCACAATAATGATAAGAAAATTTTGCAAAGATTATGTGAATAAAGACCTATAGCTCAGTTTTAAATCGGACTTTTTTTTAAAATAATATGTTAAAAGGGACGAAATATGTGTGAAGACCAGCCATGATCATATTGTCTTATTCTATAGGTCATGATCTGCTCGTAATAATCAATTAAAAACATGGCAATCTGGAACTATTTTGTATAATTCCTCTTAGAAATTTAGAAATTGATTGAGAAACAATTTCTATTGAAAATATATCGAAATCATTAATTTAAATTCTTAAGAATGCCCGCACAATAATTGTTGGACTGAAGTTATCAGATGAACGTAGGACCTGGTCCAAAAAATAGTATATGTGTTGATCAAGCATTTCGAATACTATTTTACTATTCACCAAGATGAAATATTAAATAAGTTGAATTCTTTGGAGGTCGTATGGTTAAACATGGCTCTGACTATTCACTAGATATAGCTAAGTGTCTATTAAGTCTTTTCTTTTTAATAAAATATTAAAAATATATAGTCTTAAAATAAATTTTCAAGGAAAACGGTCTACATTAATCTTAACTAGCAGATTCCAGCGCACGAAATTCGAGCGGAATGTTTAGGCAATCTTATTTCTCAACTTAGCTAATTCACAAACCAAAAATTTTTTTGGTTTTTATACCCTATACCACTATGTGGTTTGGGTATAATGACTTTGTGCTGCTGTTTGTAACTACCAAAAATATTTGACCAAGACCCATCTTTTATTATACCGATCGAATCAGAACACTTTCTGAGTCGATTTAACGATGACCGGCCGTCCGTCCGTCCGTCCGTCCGTCCGTGTGTCCATGTAAACCTTGTAATCAAACTGCAGGTCGCAAATATGAATATATTTTGACGAAATTTGATATATAAGCTTTCGTTGGCCGTGCGATGAATGCTATTGAAATTGGTGAGAATCGGTCAATGTTCAGACCTAGCCCCCATACAAATGACCCCTATGAAATAGAAATAAATTGCCATAAGATCCAAATTGTCGTATAGATCTTAATCAAGTCGTATAGATCTTGCATGTGATGACTACATCCATTAATGAGTAGTCCAAAAACGATCCCGATTTTCACTTAAATCTATAAAAAAAACAAAAATATTGCACTGATTCATCTCAAATTTTGTTTGTATATATTTTTGCAAAATACAAGAGACTTTACCAACCATGGTCAGGATCGGTCCATTTTTGGACCTAGTCCTCATATAAATATAGCATCCGATATGAACTTTTTCATATCTGCAGCCAAAAAAATTAATAAAAATGCCACTCAAATTTGGCTTATGCTTATTTTCTATATCCAATTAGTTGGTCCTAAGAGGTCTCTAAACGCATGGTATAGGGTATCGTATAGTCGGTCTAGAACGACTATAATTTTCATACTTGTTATTGTGAATGAAGATAACAAACTCATTAACAAACACATTAACAAATTTAATAAACACACACATAGCATACGTGTAATTTTATGTATGTGGTATCAGCAACTTTAAATGCAATTTACTTAAAATACAATAAAAAATTTAAAAGTCTGTAAATCTAGTGAACAGCTAAAAAGAAATACCTCTCAAATAATATACGTTGGGCACACATCGGGATAAAACGGTAGAACAAAACATCGGTAACAAGAAATCACTTAGCCTTTTAATGTTATAGGTTCTTAATAACGTGATTCGTTAGTTCGATGAATGTGTAACACTTTACATATATTTTTAGTTTAAGCATACAAAACGGAACCATTTTATAAAAAGTACGGTAATTCAACTAGAAACTCATAGTTTCTTTCATACAGCTATAAATTACATATCTAATTCTTCACAAAGTATAAACGTTAATTAGAAAATGGTATATTCTTATTTTTAGAATTTAATTTTATAGTAGAAAAATATTAAAAATTTTTGTTTTTAATTTTTTAATTGCTTACATATTCTTCAATATTAAAAATCACATTTGCAAAAATTTTCGTATTAGCGAATAATTACAAATTTAAAAAAAAAAATCATTCAAATTTTTCAAGAGAAAAAAAATTTATTGAGAATTTAAAAAATGATTCGAACATACATATATTCACAGCAATTGAAAACTACTCGAAGAATCACTCGAATGTTTTTCAATAGAAAACAAATTTATTGGATATTCATGTTGAAAAGCGTCGCACTAAGGGGTATTCGTACTCAAAAGCTGGCAAAAAATCGAAATTTTAAATTGCGTTTTAGCCCATGAAATAATTTTAATCGCATAGTAAACTGACCACTGAATCATGTTCTAACGATAAAATAACAATATAGTAAATTTTGATGAATCGAAAAAGGGCAATGTTTACGCTCTTTGAGAGTGCACTAAACGCTTCAAGATAAAAGCTATATTTAGTGTGTTATTTTACTGATTCACAAGTTACGTTTAAGTCAACTAAAAGCTTCGTTTTGTACCCCTTACTTAAGTTTAATTCCGGTTTTTTAGGAGCACCTAAAAATTGGGAAGTTAAAAAAAATATGCCTGTATATTGGAAGCTTTGTTTATGAGCCCCGTTTGGCCACATTAAGATATGGATACAGTTTGTAGTTTTAGATATAGTATATTATAACATAATTTCGCAGGTTTTCGAGGACTTCGAAAAAACGGGTTTTTGCAAGGCAAAAAGCTAATAAAAATTGAACGTGTTATGGTATTGGTCGGAAAGTTAATAATATGGTTTTGGACGTCGCTGGTTTCAGAACAGAAGTCAAAATTTCAAAAATGAAAATGGCGGACCTCTTTCTTAAAACTAAGCGCATTCACACCAAACTTTGTCTTAAGGGGTTTCGAGGTCGCTGATCTGGAATCTGAAGTCAAAATTTCAAAAATTAAAATAGCGGATACAAAATGGCAAACAACGATTTTAACATTTTATTTCAATATATAAATTGTCTTAGGTATGCCTACTTGTTAAACGCAGCTCCATAGTAAATTTAGATTAAATACAAATTAATGAAACGAAATGAAATCGGAAAACTAAATGCTTCTTATAAAAAGATTCAACCAAAATGTCATGTTAAACTTTTATGAAACTCTTTGTATGCTCAGTATATTAGTATTGGTTCATTAACAACACATTGCAACAGGTCGTCGTTCGTAAATTATTGTGTTCTATATGCTTTTTGTTAAAGTTTAGTTGCTAAAGTTTAGTTGCTTATTAAAAAAAAAACTGAACCGATAAAATTGTTGCGACCTTCCTACCAAGGAAAGTACTATAGTTTGTAATTTTTTTTTTTGTTTAAAAAAATTTCCTCTTTGAAAACGCCTTTAGGAGTAAGAACTATTAGAACTTAAACATGGATTAATCAAAAAAAAGCATATAGAACACAATAACTTACGAACGACGAGATAGCTACAATATGAAACACAAAAAATTCACAGTGACACAAATTTGGACCTAAGATATCAAATCAGTTTGGTGTAAATGTTCTGCCATTTTGAGTTTTGAAATGTTGACTTCACATTTGAGATCAGCGACTCCGAAAAACCTTGAGATAAAATTTAGTGCAAATACGCTTAGTTAAAAAAATATGGTCCGCCAGTTTGTGTCCGCCATTTTGATTTTTGAAATTTTATCTTCAGATTGGAAATCAACGATCCCGAAAACTTAATAGTACACATATTTACGCGGATCGGAAGACCCGTTTATTTATTGCCAGCTTTTCAGTACAAATAGTGCGTCGTAGAGGCAGCAAAATTGTAACAATTTGGCGATCCTTTAAAAGACGCAGCTCTATAAGCTTGCCAGATCGAAAAGATATAAGTTCTCAATTCACAATATTATACCAAATATTTAAAGAACTATTAAGACAAATTAATTTCAAATAAATCTTTTGTGCCTCAAATAAATATGAATTTCTATTTAGGTTACAATTAATAGAAACATTAATAGAAACATTAATTAATTGTTTCAATAACTTAATTGAGATTAATGTTCCTGGAATTACCATTTTTATTAAAGTCATAAAACAATTAAAAAACAAGAAAATTACAGTCGGTCTTGAGCGACTATTCGACACCCACTTCCGTCCAACTAAACACATATAGAAAATAAGCATGAGCCAAACTTGAGTGACAGTGTTATATATTTTTTTGCCTTCGGATATGAACAAGTTCATATCAGATGCTATATTTATATGGGGACTAGGTCGAAAAATGGTTTCAAAAACATATACAAACCAAATTTGAAAAAATCTGTTGGACAGATTTAAGTGAAGATCGGGAATCACTACGACGTCCAATTATCCTACAGAGGGGGCTACAATTTCTGTATATACCAGAGATAAAATGAGTTGATTCATTTAAATGAGTTGGGAATTTCCAAGTTAGAATGAAAGTACTTGACCACTATAGTAAAATCTTCAAAGAGTTTGGCTTTCCCGGGCCAAGTTTTTTAGTTACAACCTTTTATAGTTTTTCCTTACCTTTATGTTTGTTTACTTAGTTTTTCAACTATAACTGAAGAACCGTTGATAATCTGTCATATCATTCTTCAGCAAATAGCTTCAGCAAGTTAAATTGGCATAGTTTTGACATCTTCAAAAATTTCCATTTTTCCCTAGTTGATATAATTTTTTTTTTTGAATAGCGTAACACATTCAGAGCGTATACCTATGAGTGATATTTTTAATATTAAACCAAATATACACCAGAAGTTTTTTTCCATTTTATATGGAATACAATAACAATTATTATTTGTTAAGGCTGTAGCTACAGTTTTGCTGAAGAATGAGAAATGCCCCTTGAGTAATAGCTGATGGCGACAAACCCCTTGGAGATTTTACTATACTGGCCAAGTACTTTCATACTGAATTGGAATTTCTGACCATCCAGATAATAACACCGTAAATGTTCCACCGTGTATCAAAAAATTATTATATTGGAAATAAATCAACGAGGTTGGTTTAGAAAGAACAAAAAAATTATTCCACATCATAAAACCCCAAAACCAATTTATATCTAATATCTAACTTAACGTGAAATAATAATTTTGTAAGTCGATTTACCGATAATAGTCCGTCCGTCCATCTGTCTGCTCTAGATCGTGTCCGCATTAACATTGTCAAAAAAACAGGGTCCAAGTTCTCTTCAGCTCATTTCATGATATCGAGCTCATTTCACGATATCGAGTCCCATATAAATAAGCTTTCTGGAAATGCTTCGCTTGAAATTTAGTTAACAAAATTATGTGTCGCAGCCTCATTATGGTTTTACCACACAGTGTAAGATTTTTATGTATCAAAAATACTAAACATGAACTCGCGACTGAGTTCGTTTTTAAATACCCTACGATCCAAATATATCTTGCTCAAATTTGATTTATATCTCTATTATTTACCATGCTTAAATCATAAATCCAAAAACATACTGAGTATTCTTTGTCCTAGTCTATATCAGGGATGCGCAGAAGTTTCTTTTGAAAGTGCAAACACTAACACACATAAAGAAAACTATATTTTTTCATATTTTCATGTACACTGAAAAAAAGAAGAAAATTTATTTGAAATTATATGCCTTAAAATTCTCTTCAATATATAATTTGAAAGCATATCAAGTATTCTGCTTCAGCCTTAAAGTTATAAATGAAAAAAAAAAAATCACTTTCCCTTTTCTCGTATGAATTCATGTACCACATTTTGTAAATAAATAATTTGAATTATAAACTTAAGACTTACACTGATTTTTCCAAGCGATTTTTAATTCACATCTGCAAACTATTTTTTAAATGGAATCATAAATAAGACAACAACAAAATCTACATTGAATATCTCGGTAATGTGTACCAACAAAGCATTCGAAAGTGTTCTTGCTTTGCTCTTCGTTATAAGCAAGAAAAAACAACACCAAAAATGAAAAAGACAAATTTGTTCGTGTATTTTGTATTGCTTAGTGCTGAGTGCTGTGTGTTTGTATGAGAATACAATGCCTGTGTCTAACTACTTTTAGAAAAACAAATGTACATTGAGTGCATAGGACATGGGCATATATGTATGGTCCAGATATAAATCTGATTTTCAATATTGAGCTACGTATATTTAAGATTTTGACACATTAAAGTGAAGTCAAAGAGTATAATCACATTGTGCCTTATTTGAACCTCGTTGCCTAATTTTATTCGAGATGTACTTAATCACATTACAGAGAAATTTTTAGTCTAGCTAAAATAACGTTTATGATAATTTTCCATGTTCAATAATTACCTTACCGAGTATGGTTAGTCCTAAAATTCTCTCCCTAAATTCTTGATAAATAATATCGTATAGTCGGCCTAGTCCGACTATAATTTTCTTGCTAGTTTTCTGTAGTTTTTGTATACCCATAATTCGCAAAAATCATCATTCTGAGTAAGAACAATTTATCTCGATATAAAACATCTTCCCGGAATGCACTTAGACAACAAAGTATGCAATATTTCAAAAATAGAATTACAAATATTTCAACTTTAAATAAAGCAAAAACCTTAGCACGTTTTTTTTGTGACCTTGGCTAATTTGTAACTCAATCATGAATAGTAGCAGAGCCCAGCCCTCGAAATATGAGTGCAAATTCTATGAAATTTTATTTTTTCATTCAATTTTTATCTTTAAATTTTTTATGCCACCTAAAGGTATGCCAATTTTAGACAATTCGCAATTCAACACAGGGCGTGTGATATTCAATTATAATGAAATGCGATTACGCTATTCTCGTTATTGGTTTATGCCTGAAATTATTTTTCAATTCAACACAGGCCTTTTTGCAAACACATTAAAAAAATTTAATAAACCCACACGCAGCATTGTATAATTTTATGTATGAGTTAGTAACAATTTTAAATGCATTGTAGTTCAAAAAAAAAAGCCAAAATTTTAAAATCTGTTAATTTGGTGGACAGCTAGAAAGAAATACCTTTCACATGAGCTATGTTTGGTCAAAGTTGGGGTAAAGCTGACAAAGTTAAATCGATCACAAGAAATTGCATTGATTGGTTTATAGCCAAAATTATTTTTCAATTTAACACAGGGCTTTTTGCAAACACATATAAAAATTTAGTAAACCCACATGCAGCATTTTATAATTTTATGTATGTGTTAGTAGACAATGTAAATGCATTTTACTGCAAAAAATGCAAAAATATAAAAATCGGTTTATCTGGTGGACAGCTAAAAAGAAATACCTTTCCAATGAGGTATGTTTGGTCAAAGTTGGGGTAAAATTGACGAAGTAACATCGGTCACAAGAAATTGCGTTGGCTATTAATTAATTTATAGCCAAAATAATTTTGCAATTCTACACAGGGCTTTTTGCAAACACATAAAAAAAATAGTAAACCCACATACAGCATTTTATAATTTTATGTATGTGTTAGTAGATAATTTAAGTACATTTTACTGTAAAAAATGCAAAAATATAAAAACCTGATAATTTGGTGGATAGCTAAAAAGAAATACCTTTCCAATGTGGTATGTTTGGTCAAAGTTGGGCTAAAACTGACAAAGTTACATCGGTCACAAGAAAACACATTGCCTATTATAGCCAAAATTATTTTTCGATTCAACACAGGGCTTTTCGCGAATACATTAACAACTATAATAAACACAAACGCAGCATTTTATAATTTTATGTATGTGTTAGTAGAAAATTTAAATGCATTTTACTCCAAAAAAAATGCAAAAATATAAAAATCGGTTATTCTGGTGGACAGCTAAAAAGAAATACCTTTCCAATGAGGTATGTTTAGTCAAAGTTGGAGTAGAATTGACGAAGTAACATCGGTCACAAGAAATCGCCTTGCCTATTAATATTATAGATGATAATGATCGAAAATAAAATTTCTTAATTTGCAGCATTTAAGAATTAGCAAATACTAAATTATTTAATTGATTGTGGGTTAAGATAGATTTTGGTCATACCAAGTCCCCATATAAAAACATATCTGGATATGAACTTTTATGTAGTAGCTTTTTAATTCAAATTTATTGTACTGGATTGTGTTCGAACCAAAGACTTAGTCCCAAACTAATTATATAGCCGATCATAAATTCGGCCCACCAAAATAATTTCAAATGTCTAACTTTTGCATTATTTTCTTTTCTCCCCGCAGCTACAACAGTAATCAGCAGATTTATTAAAAAAAATAAAACATTTTGAAAAAAAAATGGCACATAAGACCTTAATCAGATGATCAAACGTCATAATGTTTGCTTTGTATAACAATGTAGCTTTCAATGCTCTCAACAGTAGATATTTTGCATTGATATCAATAAGTTGTATCAATTCAAATGGAATTTATAAAAATTCTATTTAATATTGCATTCACAGTGCTAATAGCAAGATGTGATGCTGAAATTGGACCTAAAACTGTCGAAACTACCACCCAAACACCGTACAAAAACAATACTGCCCTGCGTAAACAAGAGCAAATAATAGATAATTCTATAGATTTCCAAGCAGATCCATGTGAAGATTTCTATCAGTATGCCTGCGGTGAATGGAAACAGCTGCATAATGACAACGATGCATATGGTGCGACGTCAACTGCTGCTGCGGCTGCAGGCGATGCTGTCGATGATAACAATAAATACAATTATGATCGTACATTGGGAATGATCGATTATTTGGCAGACAAAGAGGTGCAAAAGTATTTCACAGCAAAAAATGCAACATTAAAGACAAAAAAATTCAATATAACAACAGCATCATCGACAACACCAACAGGAGCAACAACAACACCAACAACACCAACAACAACAACATTCAAAGAGCCGGATTTTGTGATAAAAGCATATAAATATTATAAATCATGCATTGCTTTAGAACATTATGAACCTATTAAGTATTTGGAATGGTTGGAGGTGAATGAACATGTTAAATGGCCTTCACTAATAAATACTACAACAGATGGTAATGACAACAATGCCAACAATGACAGCGTGGAAAAGAAAACTGAAAAAGTCGAAAATGAAGATGACTACAAATTGGAGGAGGAATGGGAACAGTTAGTCAGAGATATGAAAGATGATCGCAATCCAAATACAATGATCGATGACAACTTTAGTTGGATAAAAAATTTGGCAATTTTACGTAAATATGGTCTTAATGGAATTTTTATTGAAGAAATTATATACACCCAAAAAATCGGTACCTCAAAACTGATAATTGGTTTAGATAAACCCACCAAAGATGACGGATTTAAAAGTTTAAAAAGTGAAAATTTAAAATCCATACTCACATCCCTTAACGTGCAAGTGACAAAGGAATCGTTTCAAGCAATGTGGCTGGAAATTACAAAATTTGAATGGAAAATTATTAAACTCAATGATATAGCCGATCAGTTGGGTCCTCAACTAATAACAGTGGAAGAGTTTCCGGTACCCTGGTTGAAAACTTATTTAAGTGTCATCTTAAATCACTCGGATACCGAATTAGCGGCTGATATGAAATTTGTTATTACGAATGCCGAATATATGATAGCTTTAGATGAATTGCTTAATGAATATGATGAATACTTCCTAAATAAATATTTAAAAATAAGATTTTTGTGGCATTTATATAAACACGAACCGTACAAATTTATACCATTAGATTGTATTTTACATATTAAACATTATCTACCACAGCCATTTGAATGGATATTTGAGCAACAACATCCCGAGTTGACAGCAGAAATTCCCAAAATTCATGAAATCTATACAAATCTACGCCAACAGTTTAATGTGACTTTAAATAAAAATCGCAATAATTTCGAAACAGCCATAGTAGAGTATTTCGTTAGTAAACTAGAGAATATACAACTACAAGTGGGTAGTTTTCCCAAACCTCAAGATAAACAATTTTTCTATAGCAACAGAAAATTCTACAGTAAACTGAAATTTTCATCGCGTGACTATTATGCAAATCATTTGAAAATGTTGCATTTCAATTTTGATATTTTACATAAGCTTAACTCGGATTCGTTATACTTTGATATGAAAGAATATGAAATGGGTCTCAGCTCAGCCCCCTATTTTAATAGTCGTCTAAATACCATAAACATTCCCCTATCGCTATTACAGCCACCCATCTATCATCCGGAATTCTCGGATATCTACAAATACAGTACGTTGGGGTTTCTTTTGGCTCAAACCCTTATGTATGGTTTCAATTTAAATGGTCTGGCTTTGAATGAACATGGTAAATTACGACTGCAATACAAATGTCTGGGTAATGTAGATTCTTCTGAGTTAGATGATGAAATTTCCACAAATAGTGGTTTAAGACTGACCTATCAAACATTTTTCCATTCAAATGTCCATAATTTAAATTCAAATCGTAAATTATTCTTTTTAAATTTTGCTCAATCATTTTGTGCGTCTGCCACGGCCGACGATAGTTTGGGGCGAAGTCATGTCAATCGTGCCTTAGCTCAATTTGCTGAATTTTCCAAAGTATTTGAATGTTCGCCGGATAGTCATATGAATCCGCAAGAAAAATGTTATCTGTGGGATTAATTTTAAGTGTTCATTTTTAATTTATTGTAATATTATTTTTTATATAAATTGTTTAAGTTTAGATTAAGATGTAGTATTTAAGTTAAGTTAAGATTAAAATTACAACAACAAAAAATAATAATAGTAAGAAAAAATAAAAATAATTTTATACAATATGGAGAATTTATTTGCAAGTTGTTAGTTTTTTTTTGAAGATTTTCACATTACAATGAAATCGTAACAAAATTATATCGTAACGAATATTTAGGGCGTTAATTGATATTTTTACAATTTTACGATTTACAGCGCTATAACATTCTGGGTGTCATTATTTAAAAATGCTATAATTTATTTAACATGAATGTGACTGTGATGAACCTTTTCGAAATAAGTACTTAAGATAAGATTTCTGTGGCATTTATATAAACTAGAAAAATATAAAATAATATTCATCTTGGAACTATTTGTTAATCCAAATTTATTTGATCCATTTTATGCGCTTTAAAAAATTATAATCACTAAAAATTATTTTTCGCATACATTAATTTTTCAAAAAAAAGTTTTATGCCATAAATTTTTTTGGCTTAAATTTGTACTGCCAATCAATATTATACAAAACAATAAAAAAATTTCGCAAAAAAATATTCGCAAACAATTAATTACAGCTCAGTTTTTTCGCATATTTTTCTTAATTGACTAAAAAAATGTCAGAGAAAATTTCAGAGAAAATTTTTTTTCGCCTAAAATTTTTTTTGCATAATTATGTCTCTGAAAAATTTCATGGCAAATTTTTTTTTCGCTTTAATTTGTATTTCCCATTTAAATTCGGCAAAAAAATTTCCCAAAAGTGTTTTCTTGTTCCCCACATTTCTCTAATGCCGTTTCCTTTACTGACAAAAAATGTCGCATTTTATTTGCACTTTTTCCGAAAAGTGTATTTTTTATATATTCTAAATTAAGAATAACCTTATCTTATTTATCAATCGAAAGGTCTCAAAGTCGAGCGCTCGTAAATCGCAAAAAACTGTAGCCATTGACTTCTATCAGGTGAGAATATTTCCACATTGTCCTCCTTTTCACCCCATGATTTCAAAAAGGATTGTAATCAATATTTTTTGCATTTTATGAACACAGCACTTTGAGACCTTTCGATTGATGTATAAAATTCGGTTCCTATTAATTTAGAATATATAAAAAAAATACACTTTTCGAAAAAAGTTTAAAAAATGCGACATTTTTTGTCAGAAAGAAAACGTCATTTAATTCACTGCAAAATTTTTTTATTTAAAATTATTATTGGTAATTCTTTATTCGCCTAAAACTTTTTCGCTAAAAATAATAGAGCTCAATTAAACTCAGAACAGAAAGATTTTGCTAAAATTTTTTTGGCGCTCAAAATATTTTTGCTATATTTTTTGGGCTCTGCGTAAAATTATATTTAGCCCAGAAATACTTTCGCTCAATTTTTTTGTATCTCAATTAAATTTTTTACTGCAACTTTTGTGGTTAAAATTTATTCCTGCCAAATTTTATTCTCTTCAAATTGTTTGGCAAAAATTTTTTCGCTTAAAATAATTTTTCACAAATTTGCTCAAAACTGTATTTAAATTGAAAATTTTTTCGTTTAACTATTTTTCATTATTTTGTTGCCAAAATTTTTTTTCGCTTAAAATTGATTTTCGTTAAGAATTTTTTCGCAAAAATAATTTTGGCACGAAAAAATTTCGTTAATCATTTTTCGCCAAAAATGCTTTTCTTTATTTTTTTTTTTTAGCTCAGAAATTTTAATTCGCAAGAAAAATTTTGTGTTTCAAATTATTCGTCTTGCCGTTAAATGCGCCTAAATTCAATTTCGCTCTAAATTGCATATAGGAATCTAATACTCATTCCATTTTGGTCAGTTTTTTTTAAGCAATTTTTTTTTCGCTTATCTCAATTATATATTTTACTGCAAATTTTATTGTTAAAATTTATTCCTCCCAAATTTCATTCTCTTCAAAATTGTTTGGTAAACATTTTTTTTCGCTTATAATAATTTTTCGCTAAATTTGTTCAGAACTTTATTTAAATTGAACATTTTTTCGCTTAACTGTTTTTGCATTATTTTTTCGCCAAAAATTTGTTTCGCTTAAAATTTTGTTCGTTAATAATTTTTTCGCTAAAATAATTTTTGACACAAAAAAATTTCGCTAATCATTTTTCGCCAAAAATGCTTTTCTTTAATTTTTTTTAGCTCAAAAATTTTAATTCGCAAGAAAAATTTTGTGTTTCAAATTATTCGTCTTGCCTTTAAATGCGACTAAATTCAATTTCGCTCTAAATTACATATAGGAATTTAATACTCACTCCATTTTGGTCAGTTTTTTTGTTAAAAAAGTTTTTTTACTGCAAATTTTGTGGTTAAAATTTATTCCTCCCAAATTTTGTTCTCTTCAAAATTGTTTGGCAAAAATATTTTTTTCGCTTAAAATAATTTTTCGCGAATTTGCTCAAAACTGTATTTAAATTGAACATTTTTTCGCTTACTGTTTTTGCATTATTTTTTTGCCAAAAATTTTTTCCGCTTAAGATTGTCTTTCGTTAAGAATTTGTTCGCAAAAATAATTCTGACACAAAAAAACGCTAATAATAACTTTCGCCAAAAATTTTTGCCTTTAATTTTTTTTTTAGCTCAGAGGTTTTAATTGGAAACAAAGATTTTCTGTTTCAAATTATTCGTCTAGCCTTTAAATGCGCCTAAATTTCATTTCGCTCTAAATTGTATATAGAAATCTAATATTGACTCTATTTTTGTCAGTTTTTTGTTAAAAAAAAATTTTTTTCGCTTAATATAAATTTTCACAAATTTTACTATGGCTTACAATTATTTTCCTTAAATTTTATGGCACACCTAAAGCCAGAAGATAACTTTTCACTGCAATTTTTATCGCTTAGCTCCTTTTCGCCAAAAATTTGGTTCGCGTAAAATTTTTTTCGTACAGAATTTTATTGAACAATTAAGTTTGACTAGAAAAATGTTCGCTTAGCATTTTTCGAAAACAAATCTTTTGCTTAATGTTCTAAGTTCAAGAATTTAAACACGCTAAAAAAATTTTTGTTTCAAACCAATTTTCGAGCATTTATGCGAATCTATTTGTGATTGCAAATTTTTTGCTCAAACCTTATTCTACCAATTTTGTTCGCTTCAAAACTTTTCGCCAAATTTTTGTTCGCCCTATATTTTTTTCTCAAAATTGTATGGCACATTTAAATACAGAAGAAAAATTTTCGCTAAAAAATTTTAACGCGAAAAATATGTTTCGTTTAAAAAGGAGCTCCACTAAAAATTATTTTTTGCCCACTTTAATTTTCGAAAAAATTTTTGCGGCATAATTTTTCATCACTTAAGTTTGTATTGCCAATAAATATTATCAAAAACAATAAAAACATCGCAAACAATTGTTCACAACCAATTGATTACAGCTCAATTTTTTTTCTCACATTTTCATTAATTTCGCTAAAAAATTTGAAGAAAATTTTTTTTACGGAAATGTATTTTCAGGGAAATTTTTTTTCTCATTAAATATTTATTCGCCTAAAATGATTTTCGCATAATTATGTTTCTCAAAAATTTCATAACAAAATTTTTTTCGCTTTAATTTGTATTTCCCATTTAAATTCGCCAAAAAATTTTCGCAATACTTTCGCGAACTATTTTTTTCGCTTAATTTGTCTTTTCATATTTCCTTTGAATTCATTGCAAAAAAATTTTTATTTTAATTAGTTATTCGTACGGTTTAAGTCGCCTAAAACTCTTTCGCTAAATATTATAGAGCTCAATTAAATCCACAACAAAAAGTTTTTTAAAAGATTTTTTTTGCGCTTAAAATATTTTTGCAATATTTCGCCAGCATTGTTTAAGATTAACGTAAAATTATGTATATTCACCTCAGAAATATTTTCAATCAATTTTTTTACGCCTTCAATACATTTTTTAGTGCATATTTTATGGTTAAAATTTATTCCACCCACATTTTATTCGCTTCAAAATTGTTCGGCAACAAATTTTTTCGCTTAAAATAATTTTTCGTAAATTTGCTCAAAACAGTATTTAAATTCAGAAGCAAATTTTTCTCTCACCATTTTTTTGCTTTATTTTTTCGCAAAAAATTTGTTTTGCATTAAATTTTTTTCGTTAAGAATTTTTTTCGCAAAATTATTTTTGACATCAAAAATTTCGCTAAGCTTTTTTCGCCAAAAATTTTTTTTGCTTAAAAATTTTTTTTTTTTTTGCTTAGAAATTTTAATACGCCACAAAATTTGTTTGCTTCAAATTATTTTTCAAGCCTTTACATGTACCTAAACTTAATTTCGTTCTAAATTGTGTATAGGGATCTAATATTCACTCCATTTTCGCTTAATACAATTTTTAGCAAATTTTTCTTTGGCCTAAAATTGTTTTGCTTTAAATTGTATGACAGATTTCATAATTGAGAACAAAACTTTTTGACAAATTTCTTTTCGCTTAGCTTCTTTCGCCAAAATTTTTTCCGCGTAAAATTTTTTACGCTCAGAAGTATATCGTACAAATAAGTTTGATTAAAAATATTCGCTTAGCATTTTTCGAAAACAAAATTTTTTTGCTTAAGCTCAGAAATTTAAATAGGCTAAAAAAATTTTATTTTTTGTTTGACTAAAATTTATTCGAAAACAAAAATTTAGCTTGATCCCAGAAACTTAAATACGCTTAAAAGATTTTTTGTTTCCAGCAATTAAATGCGCGCCTAACTATTTTTCCTTCTAAATTGTAAAATAATATGCGAATCTATTTTTGATGCAAATTTCTTGGTCAAAACAATTTTGTTCACTTTTTCCAAAAATTTTTTTCCGCCCAATATAATTTTCGCCAAATTTTTCTACGTCCTTAAAATTGTATGTCACATATAAATCCAGAGGAAAATTTTTCGCTAAAAAATTTTACGCGAAAAATTTGTTTCGCTTATTTTTTTTTTGTGTAAATTTTTTTGTTACAATTAAGTTGACTAAGAAAGCTTTCGCTAAACATTTCTCGCAAAAACTGTTTTCGCTTAAATTTTTTTCTTGTTCAAAATCGGTTTTGG
Organism: Cordilura impudica; assembly: GCA_963682025.1. NCBI lineage: Eukaryota > Metazoa > Arthropoda > Insecta > Diptera > Scathophagidae > Cordilura > Cordilura impudica. The sequence goes on along the minus strand of OY821518.1, from coordinate 36,134,788 downwards.
AGCATTTAAATGCGCCCAAATTTTTTTCGCTCAAAATTAAACATGCTAAATCGAATATAATTTTCACTCCATTTTATGGCGCCTTAAATATATTTTTAACTAAAAACGTCTTCGACCCAAATCTTTTTCGCTCAATATCGTTTTGCAACAATTTTTTTTTTTGTTTTGTTTAAATTCGGAGGAAAATTTTTGCTCAAACTTTTTTCGCCGAACTTTTTTCGCTCAAACTTTTTTCGCAAAATTTTTTAGCATATTTTGTTTCGCTTAAAAACTTTTTCGCTAAGAATTTTTTCACTAGAAATACTGTTTCGCTAAAACAATTTTTCGCCTAATTTTTTTTTTCTCAGAAATTTCAATAAGCTAACCAAATTTTTTGCTTCAAATTATTTTTGGACAAATTAATTTTCACTCACATACATACTCAGAAGAAAATTTTTCGCTTAAATTCTGTTTCTATTATTTTTCCGCTCAAAATTTTTTCGCTTAAACTTTTTTCGTGAAAATTTTGGTAAAAAATTTCGCTACGAACTTTTCACTAACTTATTTGGAAAAAAAATTTTTTTTGGCTTAAAATTTTTTTCGCCTAAAATTTTTTTCACTCTGAAATTGAAATTAGGTACAAAATTTTTCTTTCATCAAAATTGTATATTAAAATACACAAAAAAAATTTTTCGCTAAAATTTTTTTTGCGTTACTTCTTTTGCACATTCATTTTAACATTGTTTTGCTAAAATAAAATTTCGCTTAACTTGTACTTAGACATTTTTTGAACTTTATCTTACTAAAGAATTAATGTTAAGAGTCTTTGCTTATTTAAGAATTTTCATCTTTAATGTATAAAAATTTAAATTAAAAAAAAAAATAAAAAAAAAAATATAATATCTTAAATATTTGCTCTGGGTCCACGTATGTTAAATCGAGGGAAACGAATTTGAAAATTGTTTAGCAAATATGGATCATCTAAATCAATTTTTCTGTAAACTTTTGGAAAGAAGAGTATTTGAAAATCAGATAAGAATAAGCTTTTATAGACTACGAGGAACTCAGTTATGCAGCAGCCAGTAGCTCTTACATCCACAATATATCATTCAAAAAAACTGATCGCTGAGATATAAACGTTTTTGTTGTTATTAATGGTAACTGCCCTTTTTGACACTACTCACTAAAAAAATTCTCAATTGTCAAAGAAAAAAAATTTTTGAAAAATGTTAAGAAGAATTTTTTGCTCTTTTTATGTTTATTTCTCTTAAATATTTTTTCGAAAATATTTAAAATTGCGTTGCAAAAAAAATGTTTTAATCGAATAATTGCTATAAATTTAAGCAAGCTTTTTGTAGCCATAAAAATTACGACTATGATAGGATTTACATAATAATAGTTTGAAATATATTTTAAAAACTACGACTAATGATAAATGGGTCATTTTCAAACAATTAGTATTATTGCGATCATAACAACAATATACGTTTTAAATTAGCGGCACAATAATTATTAAGGTCGATCAGATTGTTCATTACTAAATATTAAACATTTAAATAAATTAATATAATCAGCATTTGCTATTTATTTTCCTTTGTCGATTATTTTTCGAGATGACACGTGTATTTTTCTAAAGTAATTTGGGTCCCAATTAGAAACAAAACATTCGAAAACAATTGCTCTAAGTTATTTGCTGATCTGTGTTTTTTTATTTTTATAATTTACCTTTATTGGGGTTTTCTTTGAGTGAAATAAATTGTTGAATCATATTTTCAGAGATAATAAATCACAACTATGCAATAAAATGATTAATAGTTGGCAATCGCTCTCCATGATAGACGTTTTCAGTTGTTTTTTTTTTTTTTTTTTTTTTTTTTAATAAAATTTGTTATTGCTGAACCTACAAAGTTAATTAGGTATACAAAAAAATTCGGAAAAAAAAGTTTAGTGTGACGTTGTTGGCGAATGCAATAAAAATTCTATAATTTTGTGACTGTTGTCATGTTCTAGATCACACAACTCGAATAATTAAAGCATATTTAAGTGAAAGTTATATTAAATATAAAAATTTCATGTTTTTTTAAATTTTATAGAATAGACAGAGTACTTAATTCCGGCTTATATATCATAAAAATGTTTTCTAAATTAAAAAAAAACTTTTTTTTTTACAATTTTGATGGACTAAAATTTCAAAATAAGATTTTAGAAAATGTAGCGATTTAAATTTTAAATAAATCTTTTAAATGTAGTTAACTTTAAAACTTACCTTCAATTTGTTTTCCAGCTGCAGCAGCTGCTGCAGAACTTAAGGCAACACTGGCTAAAGGTGATGTAGATAAGGCGGTACTACCAAAGTGTTGTAAACCAGCTGTTGACATATAAGCCGATGCTAAAGGATTTGGATCCGACCCTAAAAACAATTCAAACAATATTAACTTTAGAAATTTTAAATAAAACTGAAATTTAGAATTTTGTAAAAACATCAATCGAATAGAAATGCAATAAAACAAAATTTAACATGCAACACTTATAAACACTTAACAGAGAATGTTTAAAAAAAATCACAGAGGAGAAATAAAATTACAAAAAAGTATAAAAATATATAAATACATATAATACAAAAGAAAAACAATTATAGAAATTGGGACACTTAAGATCAAAAAGCCCATTAAGATTTATATTCTTTTTAACTTCCATCACCAATTCATTTTCGGTTAGGATTTAAAGACCTTGAGTTAAAAAAGCTTAGTCACCCCGACAAAAATTTGATTTCTTGTGAAGCTACAGATTATTCTTAAGTTCTAAGCAGACAAAAAAACGCTGTACAATTACTAGTTGCCGCGCAGTTGATAATGTTTTAGGAAATCTGATTTCGTTGGCTTACAATTGCAAAAAAAAAATTAAAAAAAGATCCGAGTTGCCGCTTCTATATCAAGTAGAATCATTAGAAACTTTAGAATTTGCTAAACGATTCTAAAACGGACAGTCGGTGAGCCTGTTTTAATTTTTATTCTCCATTTGGAATATTATGCCGTTTTCTTTTCTGACAAAAAATGTCGCATTTTATTTGCACTTTTTTCGAAAAGTGTATTTTTTATATATTCTAAATTAAGAGCAGCCTTATTTTATACATCAGTCGAAAGGTCTCAAATTCGAGCGCTCGTAAATTGCAAAAAATTTTAGCCATTGACTTCTTTCAGGTCATAGTGTGAGAATATTTCCACACTGTTCCCCTTTTTTTTTGAATATTTTCACCCCATGACTTCAAAGAGGATAATAATCAATATTTTTTGCATTTTGTGAACACAGCACTTTAAGACCTTTCGATTGATGTATAAAATTAGGTTACTCTTAACCCTCCGATGAGTGACAGTTCTGAATTTCACGGCCGTGTGAAAAGGTCCCTACGGACCTTTTTTGTAAATCATGTTTTTTTCATATAAAAATTTTTTGTTTTATTTTTTTTTTTTGTTTTTATTGTTTATAACTAAATTCTACATACAAAAATAATTTTTTCAATTTTTTAAATTTTTTATTTTTTTTTTGCTTGAATTTTCTTAAGACTATTATAAAAAAGTTTAAAAATTATTGTTGTTGAGCGTGTACTTCTTGTCCCCCGCCCTGTGCGCAAGTGTTGCAGCGATGTAAAAGTGTGCTATGTTTGAATTTGAAGATGTTTTTCTTACCCTGACATCGAATGCTTCCATCGCATTGCGTATCCTTGGATATGAGGTTATATGATAGTTCAGGGCACGTTCTTCGATATTTGGTGTGGCCAATTGTTTCGCTAGCAGTAACAACAACGACCGCCGTCTGTCACTCCTTTTTAAAGGCTTCATTTCGTTGTAAATCGTAAAAGCAGCCAATGCAGCGACGTCCAGCATATTATAAAACATGGCCAACGGCCATCGTTGTGTTGCTCTTTTGCAGCTGTAAGTGCCTAGCATTTGATCCATGGTATCAACGCCGCATTTCTTGGCGTTGTAATATAATATGGCATAGGGCTCCCGCTTCTCGGTTTGCTCGTCAACGAGGCAGTTGTAGTGCATTGTGGAGAGCACGTTCACCACTTTATTTTTTTTCGGCACGTATGAGCATAACGCTATATCCCCTTCGTTGAACCCAAATAATGTACTATTGATGGTGCGCTTCGGGTTCTTCTTGAACTCCTGTGGAATGAATGTTTTGTTGTAGTGCACTGTACCAACATATGCGGTCTTCCTCCTCAACAAAATACGCGCCAAGTCAAGAGTGGTAAAGAAATTATCCGCGTATATAGTACGGCCAGCATCTAAATATTTTTCCACAAGATCCAGCACTACGTTCTGCCCTTGGTTTATCTCCCGTTGTTGGTTTGGCAGTTTTCCAGAATATATCATTCCCTTCACAGGATAATAACTCTGTGAGTCGCATAACCACTGTACTTTCAAACCATACTTAGCTGGCTTTGACGGAATGTATTGTGTGAAGCGGGTCCGGCCTCTGTAAGGGAACAACTGCTCATCAACTGTTAGTGCTTCATGAGGAGTGTAAGCTGCTGCCAAGTTATGTTGCAACATTTGCCAAATATCGTCAATAGCCGCAGTTTTGCTGTTGATGAGTCGCTGTTGTCGAGTATTTCCATTGTCGAATCGAATAAATTGCTTTATACACATGAAGCGATCGTACGACAACGCAGCTTTGTATATTGGGCAACGCGTCGCGCCCCATAATTCCATAGCTGGTTCATGGTTTGATCTTGTGAGTCAAGCATACAAAAGAATAGCTACAAAGGCGTCAAACTCTTTCACTGTCATTGGCTTCCACTCCTTTTTCTTCGTGGGATTCGCCAAATTCCATGCAGCTGTAACCTCCCTGCCTTTACGATTTGTTTCACGTAGCACTAAGTGTATTATTTCCTCTGTCATGATTGAACGCATTATTGTATAGGGGCCGTGTATATTTCCTGTTGGTCCTGGTTTCTTTCTTGTGAAGTCGACCACGTTATGATTACGAGTGCGTGATGTTGGTGGTGCTTTTTTACTCCATTGGGTGCCATCTTTACCAATATAGTAACTTTCATTCGTTTCTTGTCCATCATTTTCTTCCTCTTTATCATCGTCGTCATCAGTATCTTCATTTAGCTCGACGTATCCTTCAGTTTCGGCATCTGACTCTTCAGCAGGTTGGTATGTGCGATCTTCATCATCCTCAACTTCATAATTATCAATTGCAGCAATATCAATTTCTTCATCCATGTCTTCGTCCATAAAATCAGCAAATCTACTCAGCTGCACGCCTTTCATCCGCAGTCATTTGCTAGTAACGTGTACTACGGCGTACAACAATTTCAGCAACGTCCAAATTACTTGCATCTGCCATATTTATATTTTTGTTTCTATCACACACGATTTTACTCTTCGCTGTCTAAACTTTGACTGATTTGGTTTACGAAACTACAACTTCTTTTATACTCTTTCGTACGTCTATCTAAACTCAGAGACATTAGGGATGATGATAAAAACAAAAAATTCTAAGAAAAAATTCTAAGAACAAAAATACTAAGAACAAAAAATTCGAAGAACAAAATACTAAGAACAAAAAATTCGAAGAACAAAATACTAAGAACAAAAAATTCTAAGAACTGGTTTATTGCTAGTAGTATAAAATTAGAATATTGTGCCTTTCCTTGAAAGCAATAAAGTTCATGTCTTCGAACAACAAGTAAATTATGTGTTGAAACAATAAAAAAATTATAATGATGCCCAAAAACATGAATTTATTAGTGAAATTCAGTACAAGGTCCATACGGACCTATTCACACGTCCGCGTACTATTCTCACTAAAACCTCAATAACTCCTAAAGTAATGATCCGATCGGCTTGATTTTGTTTCCAAAAGATGCGCAACAAAATACTCTTGGAATACAGTGTAACTTTGGGGGGGTTGTAGTGGCCGAAGTAGGAGTAATTTCAGTTTGAAAAGGCAAAAAGGTCCCTAAGGACCTTCTCACTCATCGGAGGGTTAATGTAGAATATATAAAAAAATACACTTTTCGAAAAAAGTGCAAATAAAATGCGACATTTTTTGTCAGAAACGAAAACGGCATTAGTAACAAGTGAATAATGAAAAAGATGCCATAAAAGGCTTCTTAGGTAATTCCACAGAATCTGCAGAAATATGGACTGAATTTCTAATTATAGAAAAATAATCGTTTAATTATATTTTTTAAAGAGAAAGCCATGAAAATCTTTAGTTATTTTAATAGGAACACTGATTCTAGGCTGATTTCGCTTGATTGATGTCACTAGCGAAAAATTCCACCTTTATTTATTAAAAATTGAGGCAATTAAATCAAATATTTAAATAATTATAAATGATAATCAATAATATTAATAGGCAAGGCGATTTCTTGTGGAAAAATAAAATTTCGTAGAATTTGCACTCGAAATTCGATTGCTGGAATCTGCTAGCTATAATAGAACTATCAGAGCCCAGCCCTCGAAATTCGAGTGCAAATTCTAGGAAATTTAATTTTATCATTCAATTTATTTCTTTCAATGTTTTTTAATCTATTTAATTAATTAAGTTTATTTCATTATAAATATTTGTTGAACACCCAGAAATAATGGCCACCTTGTATGGCACCTAAAGGTATTCAAATTTTTGGCAATTCACAATTCAACACAGGGTATGTGTTATGCCATTATTGTAATGAACTCTGTACGTTAACTTTCGTGTTGCATAATGTCAAGTTGATTATGTTAAGTTGATTATGCACGCATAACTTTCCTCAAACCCAACGACTTTAAGCAGTTAATAGCTCAAAAAAAAGAGACAGATCCACTGAGTGTTCTGGCAGTGAAAAGATCAAGATGCATTCATTAGAAGAGGAGAAATGAGAATTCGAATTGCTTGAGTGAATGTGTCCCATAAGAAATGAACAGGGATGAAACGCGTTTGAGTATAACTTGAGTAAGATGGGAGTTGAGTAAATTTCAATGATTGATGACATATCTGTGTCTAAATACCTTTCATTTAAAAAAAATGAAGGAAATCGGCCGGATAGAACGACCAGACGGACTGGCTTTAGCTTTCATAATTTTTTTTTAATATATAAGATTAATTCAAAGTGGAATTATACCAGGTGGAATTGTTGCCTACTGAAATTATGCCCATTACCATTGTCCGAGTGAAATTGTGTATACTGAAATTGTATTATGCCTAGTGGAATTTTTCTAGCGTACTCATTAGGGTGGCCCTTCATAAAATGGAGGGAAAAAAGTGTTCAAACTCTCGGTCTCACCCCCTAGAAATATGCGAAAAGTACGAAAACAGAGAAATTCAAAGTTTGGCGCCAATCAAAAAACAGTTAGTCGTGCCTCAATGCGATTGAAAATTTCAACTGTGTTTATACGGGGAATATATGTCTTTTTTTCAGATTTTACGAAAATTTCGTTCTATAGTTTAATTTTTCCGACAAGTTGTTATATAATTCGGGATCAGCATTAAATTAGCTTTTCAAAAAGCTATAAAACTTTAAAATCGAATAAAAATTTGCCAAGAAATAGCAAATGCCCCAGACCACTTTTTGCCAAAAAAAAAATTAGGTCAGATGGCATTTTTTCAACTTTAACTATACCTATAAATACTTAGATATGAAGTATTGTTCTATTACCACCTTGCTAACCAATTAAGCATTGACCGAAAATAGAAATTTTTTTTGATAAAATTTTAAAAACTCCTTTTTCAAGTTTTGAAAAATTTTCTTAAACAAAATTTTAAAAAATTATCTAGCTCTTTACGATCTTGTTAAATGCATGTCAGAGATTAACTGTGTGAATGTTTAGATAAATCTCTATCGCAGAATTTTTTTGACAAGGATTTTATTTTTGCGGATTTCGAGAAATGCGATTTTTGCAAAACATTCTGTAAATGTGACCCCAAACTAATATATTGAAAAGTAACAAACTGGACCCCTCCTATCCCCAAAATCGCAATTTGAAAAATGTTCATATAACAAAGGATCACTCTAGTGTATATGTATTATGTCCTGTGGTTCCTACGAGGAACAAAGGGCCTTTCGATAGATAAATAAGATAAGGTTGTTCTTAATTCAAAATATATAAAAAAGATACACTTTTCGAAAAAAGTGCAACTAATATGCGACATTTTTGCCAGAAAATAAAAATTTCTTGAATTTTTAGTTAATCAAAAGCATAGCTTTTTGCCGACTTGATTTTGTTACGTTTCGTTATATAACATGCGATCATAATTTATTACATTAAATCAAAGCTAGCAGTGCCCAGCCCTCGAAATTCGAGTGCAAATTATAGGAAATTTTATTTTTTCATTAAATTTTTTTCTTTAATTTTTTTTTTTTAATCTATATATAAATATAAAAAATTATAAAATTCATTAAATTTCGTTATAAATATTTGCCGAACACACAGAAGATATATAACTGGGCTTGCTAATAAATAATTTTAGCAGAGCCAATGTACAATTCAACACAAATTTAATAAACACACACACAGCATTGTATAGTTTTTTATTTGAAGCTGAAATATGTGTTTTATGAATGTGTTATTACCAACTTTAAATAAATTTTACTCCAAAAAAATATTCAGATACTACAACTCTGTAAATATAGTGGACAGCTAAAAAGAAATACCTTTCAGATGGTATATTTTTTGTCAAAATCGGTCGATAACCAAAAGCTTAAAATCGATCACAAGAAATCACCTTGCCTATTAATATTATAGATGTAGTCGGTCTGCAATGCTTATGCGATACACAGCTTGGAGGAATTGATGAACTGCGAAAAAATACTCCACAAATAGCGAGTATAGGGTTTGATAGCACTATATCACTGTTTAAAAATAAAAATAAAAAAAAATCGCTAGGGGAGTTTTCGAAATATGATGATTTAAGCGATTTTTCATTAAGATATCATAATTTTTTTGTGATCTTTTTGCTGTTTTTTTTTCTATTAGTATTATGTCAAAAAAAAAAAAAAAAATAGCACAAACAGAAAAAAATTGACAAGAAGTTATATTAAGTTTACGCAAATAAACGCCCAAGTGCCTGTATTTCCAAAATTCTCTCAGCGAACTCTTTTTATTTTATTTTTATTTTTTAAGCTGTGATAGAGTGCTATCAAGCCAAATACTCACTTTTTGTGGATTTTTATTCCGCAGTTCATCAATTTCACCCAAGTGTGGCCACCCTATACAATGTGCTTAGACAAATGGTTATAGGTCCAACCAATTAGAAATAGAAAATAAGCATAACCCAAATTTGCATGTATTGTAGTAAATTTGTTGCCCGCAGATATGGAAAACTTCATACCCGATGCTGTTTTTATATGGAGACTGGGTAAAAAATAAACGACTAAGACCATATTTGGTACCAAAGAAATTTTTCACAATCATATTCAAAACAAATTTGGGAAAAATATATGCAATTTTTTATTTTAGATTGATTCAAGTGAAGACTACGAAGCAGCTTCATATAAATAATTCAACAGGGCTTAACTCACACACACCAGATATGACCGAAATCTCTTCTATTGGAACTTGGAACTTAAGAGTAATTAAAGTAGATCTTATAGCGATCATTTGTATGAGGTCTAGGCCTGAAGAAGCTATGAGCGACAATAGCTATAATTTCATTATATTTGCGAACTGTAATTTGATTTAAAAAAAAAACGGAGGGACGGACATCGCTAAGTCGACTCAAAAAATGATTCTGAATCGATTGGTATAATAAATTTTGGTAGTTACAAACATCAGCACAAACTCATTGAACCCTGACCGCAGACTGGTATAGGATATAATGAACTCTTACATTTCGTTCTACTAAAGACCCTTAAGTGAACCTATTTTCCCCCAGAAACAGGCAACAATCATAGAAACGTATAATTTAACTAACAAGTTACGTAAAGAATACAGCCATAAAAATAACAGAGTATGTCATATGTCTGTGTAGCTTTTTCTTTTGACAATTGATAACGATACTTTGTTTTACCTCTCTCTAATACAATTGCAAACTTAAGTATGTTTATGTGCGTACATAAAATAAGAAAAGTTTAACATAGCATACACATTTCAATCATATGAAACAAGTTTTTTTTTTACCTATGTGTGTGTGTGTGTGTGCGTTATAAGAGATTTGTATAAAAATAAAATTAACGAAGCATCCAAAAAATATTTTCACTTTTAAACTTTGTTTATGTGTATGAGTAATTTGCATACATGAACTCTTATGAGCATACAATTTCTTTTCACATTTGATAAGGGAAAAAGTAATTTTCCAATGGTTTGACCCAGTTTAAACAGGGTTCATAGTTTGTAACCTTTCAAAGTAAAGTATCTAATATTTAAAATATAAATTTTAGATGTAAAATAAATATAAATTTTTTAAATATCTCTTAAATTCGTTTTGGAGGTAAGAATGGAGATACCACTTTACTCGTATTTCCTTTCCTACCTAACTTAAGATATCAATGATTTTTCAGGCTAAACTTATACGAATTTTTATCATAAAAAATAAAAAAAATAACTTTTCCTATAAACTAATATAATTTAAATTTACAAAAGTTTGTCTGTTGATTGGCTTGCACCGTTAGATGTAAAAAGAAACAACGCTATTATATGATATATTCACATTAAATTTAGTTTTCATCACAAAAAATTAATCCAAATCGGTAATGGGAAATCGTACTGCCAGTTTAGTTCAAATCCGTATAATATAGCAAGGACCGGGAAACTCCTAATTTTTAATTTTTATTAAAAACAGTTATCTTATATGTTTATAACGAAAAAAAAAATACAACCCTACAGAAACCAAAAAAAATAAAAAATTTACAGAAAAAATTAAAAAAAAAAATTAAAAAAATATAAATAAAGAGTCCGCCATCCAACGTTTTTTTTTTTCAACTTGTGCTTATTTCGTGAATGGTAACACTTAGCTCATGTCTGATTTGACAGATAATTAGTTTTATCCTTCCGCTGAACGAATATGGTTGTGTATATGCTTGAATAACATTGGGATATATTGCGACATTACTTTGAAAATCATGGTAATGTTGCAGAATGTGTGCGAAAATTGCGTACGGATTTTGGAAGAAGAGAAGCACCGTCAGCTCCGTATGTTCGTTATCTAGTGAAAAAAGTGAAAGAAACTGGCATCCTAAACCAAAGCGTGAAAAGCCAAAAACATTGCGTACACCCGAGAATATTGCTGCTGTGGCAGAAAGTGTGCGTGAAGCGCCATCAACATCAATTCACCATCGTTCTCAAGAATTGAAAATTTCGGAGGCATTATTGAGACGAATTTTGCATAAAGACCTTGGTATGATGCCACACAAAGTCCAATTGGTTCAGGAGTTGAAGCCAACTGACCATCCAATGCGTTTTTCTTTGCTAAGTGGGCCTGCGATCGACTTACAGAAGATGCCGATTTTGCCAAGAAAAAATCATCTTTTCAGATGAAGCTCATTTTGATCTTGGCGGGTAGGTAAACAAGCAAAATTGTCGCAAAACGAGTCACTGTTTGGGCCATGTTGAACAAATTTTTGTTCACAAAAATTGAAGAGGAGGATATTGGCAACATTTTGTTTCAACAGGACGGCGTTACGTGCCACACAGCCGAAGCTACACTCGATGTTTTGCGCCCTGTTTTTGAAGATTGCATTATCAGCCGCAGAGCTGATGTCGTTTGGCCACCTCGGAGCTGCCAACAAGGCAGAGACAATTGATGCTTTAAAGGACAATATTCGTGAAGCCATTAGTGAAATACAGCTGCACACAATCGATAATGTGCTTAAAAAGTGGACCGATCGTGTAGGCTACTGCATGGCAGCCATTTGATTGAAATTATTTTCCATTATTAACCGGAAGGATTGTACTTTCAAATAAAAAAGAAATTTGAGATAATATTCAGTAGTTTTTTTTTATAGCATTTTCAAAAAAAAAAAGTTGTTTGGCGGACCATTTAAAATAATCTAACCCATAAAAAAAGTTTTTATTAAAACTCTTTCTTTCCTTATGAATATGAGTTTTGAATCTCTCCGTGACTGTGCCTGATTTTGCGAGATTATTTTAAAATTAATATTTGGTGACAGCAAGTCTGTGGAAAAAGTTTCAGGTCGATCGGATGAGGGGAAATGGGATTTAAATCACTCCGTAACTGTGCGTGACTGTGTACGACTATGTCGACGTTAATCTTTCTTTACAGCAAGTATATCGACCAAGTTTCAGAATGATTGGATGAGTGGAAATCCGTTTCAAATCTCTCCATGACTGTACGTGATCATGCGTGACTGTGCTTGACTAAAGTTAATCTTTTTTTCACAGCAAGTGTATGGACCAAGTTTCAGATCGATCGGATGAGGAAAAATGACATTTGGATCACTCCGTTTTTGTGCGTGAATACCCCAAAATTTATCTGTATCACAACAAGAGCACGTGCCAAATTTTACATCAGTTGGATAAGGGGGAATGGGGTTGACATACGACAGACAGACAGACAGCCAGGCAGGGTATGACAGACATAGGGCATGAGTTAAAAGAAAGAGTTTAAAAATATATGAAATTAATAAAAAAAATTTTTTTCGAAAAATGCAAAAAATATAAAGATGGAAAAACAATTTTTTTTTTTTTTTTGTATAGAAACAAATATATTTTTTTGTATAGATAATCGTGATGCCTATTGGATGCATTCTACTGTATTTCCGATTAAGGAATTAATATTAATCTGATTTTCCCCACTTCAATTATCGTGACATACTTAATCGTTGATCAAATCTCACTTAAATAGGACAAAAATGATTCAGTTTTTGTTTTATATTTATCCTTAATTAAAAAAGTCAGATCGATTTCAAATGAATGAAATATCTAAGGAGTGAGATATTAACATACATAAGATGTAATAATAAGGAAACCATTAAACCTCAATTTCTAAATTATTTTCCATTTAATTGAAGTTATCTTAAAGCTTACAAAAAAGGATAACTGTAAAGCTCTAATCACTACTTATGAACTCCTGAACCATTTCCAGAAACGTACAATATTGATTTTTTAGTGGTTCCTATATGTTTTTTGGACACCTTTTTGTGCTCTCCAGACAGTTTAATGGATTTGCCTGCCTTGGTAGAAAAACCACGTTATTACTCTTGTACTATTAAATACTTTTCTTACCGTAGAGACAGGATGCCAAATCGGGCCAAAAATGTGTGGACACATTGTGTTGGCTTATAAAAGGAAGTGTTTTTTGCAAACTGTACTTAATTTAAACTAGCAGATTCCAGCCCTCGAGATTCGAGTGCAAATTCTAGGAAATTTTATTTTTTCATTAAATAAACACCCTACAGGTTTTTATGGGTTAGATTATTAAATGAAACTAGCAGATTCCAGCCCTCGAAATTCTAGGAAATTTTATTTTTTCATTAAATAAAGACCATAAAAGTATGCTTATCAATTACAGACAATTCGCAAAACAAAACACAAAAAACAAACTCATTTTTATTACAAGCACATAAACAAATTTAATAAACACACACATAGCATTGTATAATTTTATGTATGTGTTAGTAGCAACTTTAAATGCAATTTACTCAAAAGAAAGTAAAAAATTTTAAAATCAGTAAATCTGCAAAACGTCTAAAAAGAAATACCTTTCAAAAAATATACGTTTGGTCAAAATCGGGACAAAACGGTAGAACAAAACATCGGTCACAAGAAATCGCCTAGCCTATTAATATTATAGATAACCGTATTTATGTTGCCCATTGTAACAGCTGACATGTTTCTTTTGCCGCAACCGACAATTACGAGCCATACCAGGAATTTTTTTTAATTTCGGTAGCTTTTGGATTCTAAAATTATCTTCGAGACTATCTTGAGTATTATCAACATAAAAATTTTGACCCGAAGGCTGCCAAAAATCTGCCAGTATAAACACCTCGTTTGCAGCAGAATTATTTTTTTCTGAAGCATGATTTTAATTTCCGTGCCCTGTTTTTGGCAGCGTTCTTGTCTGAATCGTTTCGTGTATTTTGAAACTTGCACTTGTCTGAGCACTGAGCTAGTCATGCTGGTTTTCTACCGCATGAGTTGGGAGCATTTTTCAATATGATATTTACCTACTTGGCCTTACCAATATCATGTGGATATACTTTCTTCCCGACCAAATTTCCTATTAATGCTCAAATTCCCCTGATAGTTTCCAATAATACTGGAAAGAGTTTAACAGCATAATTTTGATTCTTAGGCCAACTTTTTGTAGAACTAGGTTGGATTTTGTTGAACTTATTTAATTATTTTACAATGTAGATCTAATTTTTCTTTTCTTTGCTTAGATAGAACTTACGAACGGATTACCTGTCACTTTATGAGATTTATCATCGAAAGTAAGAGTAAATCATTTTGAATGCATATACGTTTGAAATAACCTACTAAATTATCCAAATTTATTCTGAAAATCGGGAATCGATTCGCGTGATTTTATGGCGCATATAATCGTCCATCTGAGCCAGATTTCAGTTCAACTGTGAAGAGATAACATACCACATACTCTTTTAATGAAATTTGCGTACTGAAGACATTATCGTCGCTGTAAACGAAAGTGTTATAGAAGCTTCAAATTTATCGATTGGTTGTCGGTCGCAGGAACTGGAGCTCTCTCCTTCCACTGTGTGGAAAATTTTGCGCATATAAGATCCAGCTGGGGAATGTCTTAAAGCCACGAGACTATCATACGCCTTGTTCGTTTGCCGATTGGTCTCTAAAACAGTTGGAAACTGTTCCGGCGTTTAATCGCAAAATTGTGTTCATCGATAACTTTCATTTTTGACTTAACAGGTTTGTTAATAAACAAAATTGTCACACGTAGAGCAAGACGAATTTACAACAGACTCTAAAGACTTCATTGCATCCAGAGAAATGCATCGTTTAGTGTGGTTCACACGCTAGTAGCATCATCTGACCTTATTTCTTCAAAAATTAAGCCGAAGCTCGGGTTACGGTCAATGAAGATCGTTACCACAACATGATCAATAGTTTTTTGTTTGAAAATATGTATGACATTAATCTAGGCGAGATGTGGTTTCAACCAAATAGCGCTATATGCCATATGGCGACCGTTGACTTATTGAAATCAAAATTTAGCGATGAGTTGATTTCGAGAAATATACCTGTCAATTTGGCCTCCTAGGTAGCGCGATTTGACACCGCTCGATTATTTTCTGTGGGATTACGTGAAACCAGTGGCTTATGCCGACAAACCAGTAATAATAGACGTCTTGAAGGCCAACATTGTTTGTGTTATTCGTGACATGCGGAATGTTAAAAAAAGTTACCAAAATTGGATGTCCCGAATGAGCTTCATCAACAAGAGCTGCAGTGCCTACATTTCTGAAATCATTTTCAAGTGTTAATGCCATGTAATGATCTTTAAAATAAAAATCATGTGAGTCCGATCACATGGGAGATGTGTAAACAAACATCTAGTAATTAATGATTTTTTATGTATCACTAATAGCAATCAACTGCAGGGGCTCTGCTAATATAAAACTATTTATTATTTCAACCTGTTAATTTTTAATTTTTCGTTTTTTATTTTTAATTTTTCATTTTTCGTTTTTCATTTTTAATTTTTTATTTTTCATTTCCAATTTTTAATTTTTTATTTTTCATTTCTCATTTTTTTTTTTCATTTTTTATGTTTCATTTTCCATTTTTTATTTTTCATATATTATTTTTCATTTTTTATTTTTCATTTTTCAGTTTTCATTTTTTATTTTTATTTTTATTTTTTGTATTTTTATTTTTTTTTTTTTCATTTTCCATTTTTTATTTTTAATTTTTTTTTTAAATTTTTAATTGTTATTTTTCATTCAAAATTTTCATTTTTCATGTTTTATTTTTAATTTTTAATTTTTAATCTTTCATTTTTAATATTAATTTTTTTTTATTTTATATTTATCATTTTTTATTTTTCACTTTTCACTTTTGATTGTTTATTTTTTTTCACTTATTTTTTATTTTTCGTTTTTCGTTTTTCATTTTTATTTTTAATTTTTTATTTCCAATTTCTAATTTTTATTTTTGATTTTTATTTTTATACCCTCCACTCCAGTGTGCAGAGGGTATATATAAGTTTCTCATACCGTTTGTAATAATTAGAAAAAAAATTTGGACCCCATAAAATATATATTTGTGATCCTTATAACAACCGGAGTTGATATAGCGATGTCCGTCTGTCCGTCTGTCCGTCTGTGGATATCACGATGACGGCATCACTTGGGTAGCTAGGGTGCTCGTTGACATAAAAAATGATTCATTAACATCCTGAGAAGTTTCCTGTTTGAAATCGTCCAAATCGGTCAATTAGGACCCGAGATTTGAATAAAGAACTAAAAAAAGTCTTGAAAAAATATAATTTTCTATGTTGTTCTTGTCACGATCACGTCATCAATAGGATAGCTAAGATGATCATTTTTAGTGAGAATGATTAAACGTATTCATGGGAAGATTTCTGTTTCAAAAATCATTAAAACAGGTGGAACAGGTCCAGGGAAATCTCTGAGAAATTAAAAAAAAAAAATGAAAAATATGATGTTTCTATATTGTTCTTGTTGTTATTCTAAATGTTGTATTGTTCTAATAGCTGCACTTGTTGTCTTTGTGGTCGTTGTGGTAATAATATAATAAAAACTAACCCTTTGTACATTTTTTATCAACTCTGGTAGAAAAAATTAAAAGTTTCCATTGTTTTGGCATCACTAAAAAAATTTATTATATCATTTCTCTCATTGCCACGAGCGTGCCTGCAAAGTTTCAGATCGATTGGGTCACGGGAAAGGGGCTAAAATCGATCCAAAAATTTTTCGACAAGCAGACACTACGAGTTAATATTAAGGGAGTAAAAATTCACCAACATCTAAAGAAAATAATGCTAAAATACCTAGTTATTAATAAAAAAAAAAAAACAATGTAAATTTAGGAAAAAAAAATTTTATATATTAATTTATTTAAAGAGAAAAACACAAAAATAACGTTTAATGTTTTAAATAATACAAATAATATACATATATTCTATATATGTATATCCATAATAACTGCATGTTAGAAATAAATCGGTACATTATTTTATTTACAGAAAATTCTGCAATATTTTGTTGTGAAGAAAATACATTTCTTTTGCATTAACAGAGTGTCACTTCATTTTGCTCAGCGTGACTATGCCACAGCGCCACAATTTTTGTTCTAATTAAATTTGCAATAGTTATTTCTATTTTAACATGAATGTCAATATTTTCAAATAGATATCATACAGAACAATGTTAAGAGTATACACCGGCTGGTCTTTTATTTCATACTTTTTTTCATTATTCTTTTACAAATATGAACATAAGTTTGGCATATTACCTTTTTGTTGTTTTTACAAAATAGAGTTACCGAGTTCATCAATGAGTTTTTTGCTTTCAAAACAGTTCTACGTAGTTATATAGAATTATTATTCTGCTTTACCTACAAAATATCTGATTGCGATTACATCTAATTTTTAAAAATTGTTTATATTAACTAAAGCATTATTATTCACATAAATACAAAATTGCACTTTATAAATTTTCCATTCAAATTTTAGAAAATATCAATTCCAAAAACTGGAACTAAAATTTCCAATTGTAAATTAGAAAATATTAATTGAATTTCAGAAAATCATATCAAAACGTCGTAGAAGACATCAATTGCATCAAATTCCAAAAAAAAAAAAACACCAAATATGTTTACAATTAAAAATGTTAACATTTAAAAAAAAAATATTGGCATTCAGGAGAAATAACTTCTTTTAACGATAACCGAATCGTTAAAAAAAGAAAAGCAAAACTATCAGTAAAATTTTTAAACGATATTCGCTATTCTAAATTCAGCTAAATGACAACCATTTTTGTATTGTTTATTCAATCGGTATAAACTTAAATTTTTAGGTTGAAATGTCGTCATACATAAAAAAAATATTCAATTCATTATTTAAGATGTCTGTACTTAGTGAAACACTTAATCCTTAGTGCAAACAACAATAGCTGTCGATATATTCTGGGGTTGTCGGATCGTTGGAATTTACAGAATCGGACCACAGAAAACATTAATTTAAATGCAATGAATTTTAGAAAACGTCAAATGATATTTAAGAATTGCGAACATAAAAACTGTTACATAAATAAACGCAATTTGATGAGAATGATATTTATACATATATTATTTTTCACAATTTTTTTTTGGATGAATATTTGAAGTTTTTCAGAAAATAAAGATAACAAATTATTTTATTTAAAATGTTTGGGAAATTTGGTTTTTTTGCGTTTGACATCCCTAATTTAATTATTTATTATTATAAATTTATTCTCTATGTTTTCCAAATATGGCAATATTTTAATAAAAAAGTTGAGAGAGCTTTTGTTTTGGTTATTATTTTTTTACTCCATCTGACCTATATGGCCGCAATGACAAAATATTTCGCCAGTTAAAAGAAACTATACAGCCATCTCCAATTAGCACGATTTAATGCATATAGCCACTCTACACAACAATTACCTTTGCAATGGAGGTTAGGGCGAGCTATTTAATTAGCAAAAACTAAATTTAACGAGAAGTTATGTCATATAACCGGAAACGCATGCATATTTTTCCAATATTTTGTTTACATTTATTATCAATACTCAAGCCGAGGTGGAGGGTATCCGAATTTAACATTCTTACTTGTTTTTTTAATTTTTAATTTTTCACTTTTCATTTCTTATTTTTCATTTTTGGTTTTTCGTTTTTCATTTTTCATTTTTTATTTTTCAGTTTTCGTTTTTCATTTTTATTTTTCATTTTTCGTTTTTTAATTATCAATTTTTATTTTTTATTTTTCATTTTTTATTTTTCATTTTTAATTTTCATTTTTCATTTTTTATTTTTCAATTTTCATTTTCACACCGATTTTGTCTTACGTCTTATATGTTACGCTGTTTTTGTGATTGTACTGTGAAATGAAATTTACCCCCCCTGCAAGTATAGATCTTTATACAGAAAAACAAAACATTTTTTACAAAAATTTAAAATTTTGTGATATTTATAATAATTTCAAGTTCTAGCGGGCTTTAAGGAACTCCCTTTATTTCCCCACTCATTTGCATCAAATTAACAACTAATCAACAGGTCTGTCATTAGACATAATAACGGATTTAATTTCACACCAATATATTGTTAAAATCTTGAGCTAGCGAGGTTTGAACGTGGGAACTAAAATTTTTTTGTGGTTTTGGTATGATCAATTTGTGCTGATGTTTTTAACTGCCAATATATTTGACCTGGACACATCTTTTATTATATCGGTCGGCTCAGTATCCCTTTCTGAGTCGATTTAGCGATGTCCGCCCGCCCTTCTGTCTGTCCGTCTGTGTATCCATGTAAACCTTGTAATAAACTGCAGGTTGCTACTGCAGGTCTATCGACCATAGAATGAACTCTGTTGAAACTTATGAAAATCCGTTAAGGTTCAGACCAAATCTCCATAAAAATGACCCATATGAGATCGACTTAAAATGCCATAATATCAAAATTATCATAGAGATCTCGATCTAATTGGGTTTGTATCTGTAAATTACATCTATCTATCAGTAGTCTCAAAAATAAACTATGTAGGACAATTCTTAGTCATAGTGTCACCATATCAAGCTGATTCCTGATCTTCACTTAAATCTATCAAAAAACAAAAATATTCAACAGATTTTTCTCAAATTTGATTTGTATATGTTTTTGCAAAAAATAAGTGACTTTTCCAAATACGGTCAGGATTGGTCCATTTTTCGACCTAGTCCCCATATATATAACAACCGATATGAACTTTTTCATATCCTAAGGCAAAAAAATTTAATAACAATGCCACTCAGCTTTGATTTACGCTTAGTTTCTATACCTAGTTAGTTGGACAGAAGAGATGGGGTCTCTAAACGCATGGTATAGGGTATTTTCTAACTTTTTTTTTGCTTTTATTTAGGATTTTTTTCAGTCAGCTGGCAGTCTTCAAAGTGCTGCGTTTTTATAAATTTTTATTTATTATGAATTTTAAAATTTTTATGTTTTATAACAAAGATTCTTTGATAAATTTAATTTCCGCGACTCTATACCGACTCTGAAAATGCCTAAAAAATTTTTCAAATATATTTTTGGACCATAAGAATTCACACTCCATTTTAAGGGTTGCAAAAATATACAAAAAGTTTTCGGTGAAACGCCCTATTTTGCACATCGAGTAGTATTACTAAATGACTATCCCAAAAATTATTCGTATTTAGTGATAAAGAGCTAATAAATAAAAAAACTACTTTTGTTTTACAAAAAAAAAAACAATTTTTTTTCTAACAACTTTTATTTTATTTTTTATTTTTAAGCATTTCTTTTTTTTTTTTTTTATGTTGTGAATTATTTTCAAATTTATGTTTTTTTATCATTTGATTTATAAAAAAATTTATTAAAAAAAATTATTTTTATGTTACGGCCTCTGTAAAATAGACAGAAGACTTCATCGGGATACTAGGATACTAGTTAAAGTCGAACGCATACAACTTGTTTCTTTTTTGCAAGATTTCATTTAAATATCTTTTTATTTGTGACCTGCAGTTTGATTACAATCTTAACATAAACACCGATGGTAATATTAAATCCATTAGTATAACAAGGCCTAACTCAAAGTCAATTAATTATATATTGAATTATTTTAAAAGTAAGTAATTAAAAATTAAATTTCATGCTAATAATTTATGTTTTATCAATCACTGTCAATATTTAAATTGTAAGGGGAAGTAATCTATTTTTTAAAGCTTTGAAAAACTTGTTGAAACACAAAAAAATTTTTATTTATTTCCTTTCTTTAATAATCCTAATGTTAAATATTTTACGATGGTTTTACCTTTTCTATACGTTTAATCAGATTATTTTGTTTACAATATTTCCAATATAATATTAAAGTATTTCTTGGAAACAAAATCCTTTAAAAAATCATATTAAATATAGCTTATTTTTCTTTTGTGGAATGGTCTTTTTTTTTTTTTGGTCCGGTCATTGTCTCAAGCATAAAAACACATAAATTTTATAATCAGCTTAAAAAATAATAAGACAACTCTCATAGAAAAACTTATGGCAGCGAAAGTTTTTCTACGCATTCTTTTGAAAAAGAATTATTATACCAAAACCTCCTTTGAATCAAGGGAGAAACCACCAGAGGCTGTTAGTTTTCTAACACAGTTCTTTTGCATCATATTCCAGAGCATTAAATATTGTCCAACACAAATAAAGTAAAGTCTAGCTATAAAAGCACAGTGGTCAATTTCGCTTAATATGAATAATTTTGAAAAGTCATCTATGAAATTAGTTTAGTGCGAAATTCATAACGATTTTGATAATTAAAAATTTATAATTAATATTTTTAATTGATTAACGATCAAATAAAAATTCATATTTTAAAATATTTTAAAATCACTGCAGCCTAATATCAAAAACTGAAGATCAATTGAAAAAAAAACAAGTTTTTAATGAATTTTAATAAGTTGGGAAACATTCTATTTCTTAAAGTTATGAAACACTGACGCAAAATGTTACCATAAGTTACTAAAATCTGATGGCCTTTTTGGCGAATTGCTGATATTCTCATAGAAAATTATTACGATTTAAAATTTTCAACAAGAAATTATGATCTATAATGATAATACATATATGCAAATCCTTTGTAGTGCGGGAATTTTACAAATAAAATTTTTAAACAAAATGTGTTTATTTCTTAACCTCAGTTACATTCTTTGTATAATTTAAACTGAAATAGCTATTCTTAATATATTAATTATTTATTAGAGAAAAAAAATCATAGGGATTATCCATAAAACACATAGAGAAATTAATTTCGTCTTCATAGCTAAAATATTAATGGGTACTCAAACAACATTTTTTTTTTTTTTCGTTCTAAAAATTGTTTGAGAACCCGAAGCATTTTAAAAAAAATTTGGAATTCAAAAGAAAATATCTTACCAAATAGACAAATTGTAGCACTGTGCAACAGCTGGAATTGAATAAAACTGTTACTATAACGATAGTAGAAGAAGAGATATTATTTCCTAAGTATAACAAAAGAATAAATGAAACGTATAAATAAATGAACATACGGCCATAATAGGCATGTCACTGTGTTGAATAAGAATTATTGCATTTTCACTGCAAGTAAAATAGATAAAAAATATATTGGAAAATTTTCTTTAATTTACTAGTATTTTAAATTTTTAAACTTCAATTAAATCCTTTATTTTTTTAAACCAAATAATAAAATGATATTTTATTAATGGAAACTTTTAACTTATATTCACATTTCGCAGTTTAAACAAAGAGTGCTGCCAATAAATTATACAGGAAAATATTTAAGGAGTTTATATAATATTCCATTGATGAATTTAGAATATAATTAACTTTTTTAAGAATAGGTACTTTTTAGAAAAAGGTAACTTGTTAAAGGTACTTTTCCTTAAAATAAACACAATTTTAAGAAACGGTACTTTATAGGAAAAGGTACTTTTTAAGAATCATTATTTTTTAAGAAAAATCGTTTTTAAGTTATAATAAATTTTTAAGAAAAGCTACTCTTTTAGAAATGATATTTCTTTTTAAATAAATTGTAGAGTGTGCTTTTTTAAGAAAATTTACTTTTTTAAGAAAATTTGTTTTTAAGAAGATTTGCTATGTTAAGAAAACATATTTCTTCAAGAAAATGTGCTATGTTAAGAAAAGGTAATTATTTAGAAAACGAATATATGTAACATAAGTTACTTTTTTAGAAAAGGTACTATTTGTAAGAAAAAATTATATTCAAGAAAAGGAATTTTTTTAAAAAAATGTAATTTTTAATAAAATTTAAAATTTTAATTTAATCTCTAAAGTAGTTTTTGAAGAAATAGTACTTTATTAAAAAAAATATTTTTTATTTGAGAAAATGAACTTTTAAAGAAAAGTTAATTGTAAAGAAAAGGTACTTTTTTTAGAAAAAAGTACTTTTTTAAGAAAATGTACTTTTTCAAGAAAATTTACTATTTAAAAATAAAAGCAATTTTTGAAACACATAAAATTGTAAAGAAAAAGTACTTAAGAAAATTATTTTTTTTAAAGAAAATTAACTATTTTACGAATAGGTTGTTTTTTAAGAAAAGGTACTGTTTTAAGAAAAGGTAATTTTTTAAAAAACGTAAAATTTTTAAGAAACGATACTTTTTTAGACAAGGTACTATTTTTATGAAAATGTTATTTGTAACAAAAGGAAGTTTTTTAAGAAAATGTCCTTTTTAATGAAATTTAATTTTTTAAGAAAATGTAGCTTTTTTAAAAAAAAGTGCTTTATTAAAAATATGATTTTTTTTTTCTAGAAAAATAATTTTTTTTGCGAAAAGTTAATTGTTAAGAAAATGTATGTTTTAAGAAGACTAATTTCTTAGAGAAAGTACTTTTTTAAGAAAAGGTACTTTTAGAAAGTTTACTTTTTTTCAGAAAATTTACTATTTTAAGAAAAAGTAATTTTTGGAAAACGTAAAATTTTTAAGAAAAAGTACTTAAGAAAATTAATTTTTTTAAGAAAATTAAATATTTTAAGAATAGGTTCTTTTTTAAGAGAACGTAATATTTTAAGAAAAGGTAATTTTTTAAAAAACGTAAAACTTTTAAGAAAAGATACTTTTTTAGAAAAGGTACTTTTTTTTAGAAAAAGTTATTTGTAAGAAGAAGCAAGTTTTTTAAGATGTTGCTTTTTTTAAGAAAAAGTACTCTATTAAGAATATGATTTTTTTTTCTAGAAAAAGAATTTTTTTAAGAAAAGTTAATTGTTAAGAAAATGTACGTTTTAAGAAAACTAATTTCTTAGAGAAAGTACTTTTTTAAGAAAAGGTACTTTTAGAAAGTTTACTTTTTTCAGAAAATTTTCCTTTTTTACCAAATATTACTTGTTGATTAAGAGACACTTTTCTAAGAAAATTAATATTTCTAGGAAAAATAGTTTTTTAAGAAAAAACACTATTTTAAATAAAAAACAACTTTTTAATAAAAACTGCTTTTTTCAAAAAAAAAAAAAATAGTTTTTTTAAGAATTAAAACTTTTTTAACAGAAGTTTTTTTTTTGAAATTGTTTTTCTTTTAAAAAAGCATTTTTTTAAGAAAAAGTAATTTTTTAAAATAATGTACTTTATTAAGAATAAAAACTTTTCAACGATATATGTACTTTTTTTTAGAAAAAGTACTTTTAAATGAAGTACTTTTTTAAGAAAATGTAATATTTTAAGAAAAATTACATATACTAGAAAAAAAAATTTACTATTTTAAGCACAAGTAGTTTTTTAGAACAAGTGATTTTTTAAGAAAAAACAGTTTTTCAAGAAAATGTAATATTTTCAGAAAAATTAAATTTTTTTAAGAAATGGCACTTTTTTAAGGAAGGTTTTTGGACAAAATACTTTTTAAAGAAATGTCCTTTTTTGGAAAAAAGTATCTATTTTAAGAACAAAAAGTAGTTTTTAAAAAAAATTCAAGTTTTAAAAACAAAACTTCTCATAAGAAACACTCTTTTTAAGAAAAGTTATTATTTTAGAAAATTTAGTTTTTTATGAATAAAGATTTTTTTTTGGAAAATGTACTTTTAAAGAAAAGTTGATTCTAAGGAAAAGTACTTTTTCAGGAAAATTTAATATTTTAAAGAAAAATACTTTTGAAGGAAAAGTATAAGTAGTTTCGAAAGAAAAAGTACTTTTTAAAAAAAGCCAACTTTTAAGAAAATTTACATTTCTAAAAATGGCACACTTAAAAATGGCACTTTTTAAATAAAAGTCAATTATTAAGCAAATGTACCTTTTTTAAGAAAATTCACTATTTTAAGAAAAATTAGTTATAAAAAAGTGGGTGCTTTTTAAGAAAATTTACTTTTTTAAAAAAAAAAAATTTTTTTTAAGAAAATGTACATTCTATTTTAAGATAAAAAATTTTTTTAAGAACTTATTTTTTACGAAAAACCATTTTTTAAAAATTGTACGTTTTAAGAAAACGTAGTATTTTAGGAAAATTTACTTTTAAGATTTTTAAAAAAATTCAGTTCATTAAGGAAGATTACTTTTTTAAAGTATTTTTTTTTTTAAATGACACTTTTTAAAAAAAGCTATTTTTAAGCAAAAGTACCTTTTTAAGAAAATTCACTATTCTTAGAAGAAGTACTTATTTAAGAAATGTTTTAGGAAAATTTCCTTTTTGAAGAAATGAAATTTTTTAAGAAAATGTACCTTCTTTTTTAAGAAAAGTTACTGTTTTAGAAAATCTATACTATCAAGAACAGGTTCTTTGTAAAAAAGGGAACTTTTTTTAAGAAAATTTTTTTTTTTTAAGAAAATTTGCTTTTTAAGAAAATTTACTTTTTAAGAAAATTAAATTTTTAAGAAAATTAAATTTTTAAGAAAATTTAGCTTTTTGAGAAAACATACTTTTTTAAGAGTAGGTACTTTTTTAAGAAGAGGTCCTTTTTGAGAACCTAATTGTTGACAAAATATTTTTTAAAGAAAAAGCTTTTTTTATGAAAAGTTAATTGTTTCAGAAAAGGTACTTTTTTTAGGAAAAAGTAATTTTTTTGGGAAAGTACTTTTTTAAGAAAATGCACTTTTAAGAAAGAGTATTTTTTTAAGGAAATATACTGTTGTAAGGGATATGTATTTTTTCACGAAAATGTTGTTTTCAAGTAAACAACTAATTTTTTAGAAAATTAACGTTTTTAAGTAGGTATTTTTTAAGGAAAAATGCTTTGTAAGAAAAAGTACCCATTTAGGAAAAGGTACTCTTTAAGAAAAGGTGCTTTGTAAGAAAATTTGCTTTTTATAAGTACTTTTTAAGAAGTTATTTTTTAACAAATTTATTTTTTAAAAAGATATTTTTTAAGAAAAGCTATGTAGTAAGACTTATTTTATAGGGAAAGCACTTTTTTTAGAAAAGGTACTTTCAAGAAAAAGTATTTTTTTTTAAAGAAATGTACTGTTTTAGGAAATGTTTTTTTTAAAGAAAAAGTGCATTTTAAAGAGAATCAACTTTCTAAGAAAAAGGCTATTTCAAGGAAAGTTGTATTTTAGAAAATGCACTTTTTCAGAAAATCTACTTTTGTAAGAAAATTCGCATTTTTAAGAAAAAATAGGTTTTTAAGAAAAATTACTTCTTTAGGACAATGTACTTTATTAAGAATAAAAAAATGTGCTACCTCAATTAATAAAGGTTTTTTTCCGAAAAGTTATTTTTTAAGAAAATGTACTTTTTTAAGAATAATTGCCTTTTTAAACAAGAGTTGTTTTAAGAACAATTACTTTTTATGAAAGGTTACTTTTTAAGGAAAATTGCTTTTTTAAGAAAATAATTTCTTTAAGGACATCCTATTTTTAAAAAAATAATTTTTAAAAAAAGGACACTTTTTAAAAAAATTAACATTTTTAAGGAAATTTACTTTTTAAAGAAGAGTCACTTTTTAAGCAAAAGTACCTTTTTATGAAAACGCACTATGTTAAACAAAAGTAACTTTTTAACAAAAAGTACTTTTTTAAGAAAATTTACTATTTTAAGAAAAAATATTTTTTTTAGGAATATTTCCTTTTTTAAGAAACACATTTTTTAAGAAAATATAAATTAAAAAATCATGTGAGTCCGACTACAGGGGAGATGTTTAAACATCAAGTAATTATAGATTTTTTTGTGGCACTTTT
This sequence comes from Cordilura impudica, assembly GCA_963682025.1. Taxonomy (NCBI): domain Eukaryota; kingdom Metazoa; phylum Arthropoda; class Insecta; order Diptera; family Scathophagidae; genus Cordilura; species Cordilura impudica. Next base: position 36,108,027 of record OY821518.1, on the reverse strand, counting down.
TTAAAATCAAACAGGAAGCGTCATCTATGTATGACTTATAGCAACCAACTGCAGGGGCTCTGCTAATATAAAAATATTTATTATTATTATTTCAACCGGTTAATTTTTACTTTTTCGTTTTTTATTTTTTATTTTTCGTTTTTCATTTTTCTTTTTTGTTTTTTAATTTTTTATTTTTTTTTTTTTTTTTTAATTTTTAAATTCTCATTTTTTATTTTTCATTTTTCTTTTTTCATTTTTAATCTTCCATTTTTAATTTTCCATTTTTTATTTTTCATTTTTCATTTTCAATTTTTCGTTTTTGATTTTTAATTTTTTTATTTTTTAATTTTTTCATATTTCGTTTTTAATTTTTTTTTTTCATTTTTATTTCTCATTTTTAATTTTTTATTTTTCATTTTTATTTTTCATTTTTCTTTTTTAATTTTTCATTCTTTATTTTTCATTTTTTATTTTCCATTCCTAGTTTTTCATTTTTTATATTTCATTTTTCATTTTTCATTTTTTTTATGTTTTAGTTTTTATTTTTAATTTTTAATTTTTAATTTTTAATTATTAATTTTTAATTTTTAATTTTTAATTTTTAATTTTTAATTTTTAATTTTTAATTTTTAATTTTTAATTTTTAATTTTTAATTTTTAATTTTTAATTTTTAATTTTTAATTTTTAATTTTTAATTTTTAATTTTTAATTTTTAATTTTTAATTTTTAATTTTTAATTTTTAATTTTTAATTTTTAATTTTTAATTTTTAATTTTTAATTTTTAATTTTTAATTTTTAATTTTTAATTTTTAATTTTTAATTTTTAATTTTTAATTTTTAATTTTTAATTTTTAATTTTTAATTTTTAATTTTTAATTTTTAATTTTTAATTTTTAATTTTTAATTTTTAATTTTTAATTTTTAATTTTTAATTTTTAATTTTTAATTTTTAATTTTTAATTTTTAATTTTTAATTTTTAATTTTTAATTTTTAATTTTTAATTTTTAATTTTTAATTTTAAATTTTAAATTTTTAATTTTTAATTTTTAATTTTTAATTTTTAATTTTTAATTTTTAATTTTTAATTTTTAATTTTTAATTTTTAATTTTTAATTTTTAATTCTTAATTTTTAAATTTTAATTTTTAATTTTTAATTTTTAATTTTTAATTTTTAATTTTTAATTTTTAATTTTTAATTTTTAATTTTTAATTTTTAATTTTTAATTTTTAATTTTTAATTTTTAATTTTTAATTTTTAATTTTTAATTTTTAATTTTTAATTTTTAATTTTTAATTTTTAATTTTTAATTTTTAATTTTTAATTTTTAATTTTTAATTTTTAATTTTTAATTTTTAATTTTTAATTTTTAATTTTTAATTTTTAATTTTTAATTTTTAATTTTTAATTTTTAATTTTTAATTTTTAATTTTTAATTTTTAATTTTTAATTTTTAATTTTTAATTTTTAATTTTTAATTTTTAATTTTTAATTTTTAATTTTTAATTTTTAATTTTTAATTTTTAATTTTTAATTTTTAATTTTTAATTTTTAATTTTTAATTTTTAATTTTTAATTTTTAATTTTTAATTTTTAATTTTTAATTTTTAATTTTTAATTTTTAATTTTTAATTTTTAATTTTTAATTTTTAATTTTTAATTTTTAATTTTTAATTTTTAATTTTTAATTTTTAATTTTTAATTTTTAATTTTTAATTTTTAATTTTTAATTTTTAATTTTTAATTTTTAATTTTTAATTTTTAATTTTTAATTTTTAATTTTTAATTTTTAATTTTTAATTTTTAATTTTTAATTTTTAATTTTTAATTTTTAATTTTTAATTTTTAATTTTTAATTTTTAATTTTTAATTTTTAATTTTTAATTTTTAATTTTTAATTTTTAATTTTTAATTTTTAATTTTTAATTTTTAATTTTTAATTTTTAATTTTTAATTTTTAATTTTTAATTTTTAATTTTTAATTTTTAATTTTTAATTTTTAATTTTTAATTTTTAATTTTTAATTTTTAATTTTTAATTTTTAATTTTTAATTTTTAATTTTTAATTTTTAATTTTTAATTTTTAATTTTTAATTTTTAATTTTTAATTTTTAATTTTTAATTTTTAATTTTTAATTTTTAATTTTTAATTTTTAATTTTTAATTTTTAATTTTTAATTTTTAATTTTTAATTTTCAATTTTTAATTTTTAATTTTTAATTTTTAATTTTTAATTTTTAATTTTTAATTTTTAATTTTTATTTTTTAATTTTTAATTTTTAATTTTTAGTTTTTAATTTTTAATTTTTAATTTTTAATTTTTAATTTTTAATTTTTAATTTTTAATTTTTAATTTTTAATTTTTAATTTTTAATTTTTAATTTTTAATTTTTAATTTTTAATTTTTTATTTTTAATTTTTAATTTTTAATTTTTAATTTTTAATTTTTAATTTTTAATTTTTAATTTTTAATTTTTAATTTTTAATTTTTAATTTTTATTTTTTAATTTTTAATTTTTAATTTTTAATTTTAAATTTTAAATTTTTAATTTTTAATCTTTAATTTTTGATTTTTCGTTTTCAATTAGTTATTACATATCATATTTTTTTCACACCGATTTTGTCTTACGGCTTACATGTTACGCTGTTTTCGTTATTGTATTGTGAAGTAGAAATTTACCTCCCTGCGCGTGTATTTTACACATCAAAAAACTTTTTTTTATGAAAAGTTATTTTTTAAGAAAAACTACTTTTTTGTAAATGGTAAATTTTTAAGAAAAGGTTCTTTTAAGAAAACGTGCTTTAAAAGAAGGTACTTTTTTAAAAAAGCTTTTTTAAATGAAAAAGGTACCTTTTAAGATAAGGTATTGTTTCTACGAAAAAGTAATTTAAAAAAGAAATTAGTTATGGTATTAATATTTATATGTGTTGCTGATAATTGAATTGTATGACAGTAAATATTGATTATAAGTTATTGTCAGTTAATCGATTGATAGTTGAAGATTGAAAATATTTACATGGATTACGAAACAACTTTTCAAGGGTCAGTCAGATTTTTGAAAATTTGTATACAAGAATACACACATTTTTTATACTCAACTTTAAGATTTACTTATTTATTATTATTTTTTTGTTCGGAAGTTCCATTATTTCATAACATTTTCTTAGACAGATCTCTTCCCTTCAATAATCATATTATGTTCTTCATTAAATTCAACTTTAAGCGATTTATTCTAATAGTAACTAAATACATCTGCTGAGCACCTTCAGTTTATTTTAGTCTTATATCATACTATAGAATTTTATCAAACAATAATATCATGCCATATAATATCTTCATAGTGAACTTGATTTTACGCTCAGTTGCATGTTTACAATCCTTGAAGTTTTCTCTGTTTCATTTTCTGTGCGTTTTGATATTATTATGTTAAAAAACACGAATAATATAAAAATATAATAAAAAAAGCAACAGCAAGCAAAGAATAAAAAACTTTAAATGCACATCTTTGGTAACAAGTTGAGCAAAGTCAACCACCCAGAAGGGAATTGGTTGGTAATGGGTTTTTTAACATCTGTAAAATGTTATAATTTTATGTTATGTGAAAATATTTATGGTTTGGTTCAAACAAGTTAATTTTAACAAAAAAAAAAGCAACAACAAAAAGTAATCTTAATAATAAATTTGTGCATTTTTTTTTATAAAAATAAATGGTTTTAGTTACTTTGGTATTAGGAATTATGGAAATAATTTTTTTTGGATTTAAAATTATAAGAGAGGTTTCTGCCTGTCATTGATTAGGTCGGAATTTTTAAGTTAAATCGTACTGCATTGTTTAGTTATTGTCTCTAATATAAATTTAACTGACAATCAGTGTAGATTGTGTAGGTATGTATGTCTGCTGATGTTTATATGTCCACATCATATGCAAAATTTTATATATTTCAATAAAAGTTTGAAGTTTGTTTAACAAAAAAATATTTTTTTATATATCAGCTTAGGTTACGTCGGAATGTAATTTAAATGATTTCTGAACATAAGTTATGTAAAAAAGGTTTATTTTACAATGAATTATGGCCATATGGCCGTGGCCGCGAAAAAAGATTAAGTGACATGATATTTGATTTTCGTTTTTAAGAAAATATTATCATTTGTATTCTCTATAAAATTTTCATAGATAGACAAAATACCGTTGGTAATTTACAGCAAAAGCGAGTTTAGCTTGGGAGCCGATTATAAGTGTGTTTCCATACTAAACCTAAAGCAAAGATAATTGGAAAAAGATTTCTCTTGTATAATTTTCATTTTGACACTTAAGCTATTTTCGCGATCATAGCTCAATAAGTTCTAAAATGTACAATAAGTACTAAAATGTGCATGGTGGAATAACGTTGTATTGGATATTTTTTCTTCCGCAAATAATATCGACATCTGTTTAAATAGAATTAGAAATGATACATGTAAAATCTAAGGCGGCTGAAGTTATCTCGGATTCACGGAATGTTTGGAAAAAAACATAACTTCAAAATAAAGAAAACTATGTATATATGGATGGTACTTTTTTAAATAAAAGTACATTATAGAAAATGGTACGTTCAGTAGAGGTACTTTTAAAGGTATTTTTATAAGAAAAGGTAACTTTTAGAAAAATTACTTTTACGAAATTTTACTTTTAAGGAAAAAAATATTTTTTAGGACAACAGACCTTTTTTAATAAAATATACTTTATTAAGAAAGGGTAACTTATTAAAATTTATTTGAGAAAAATATATTTCTTTAGAAAAAGATCTTTTTTAAGAAAAGCACTTTTGTAAGAAAAGTTTTTTTTAAGAAAAGATACCTTTTTAAAAAAGCACTTTTTTAAGAAAAAAAAGGCCTAATGTAAAAATAATTGTTTTAATTTTATAAAAAATTTCTTTTTAACTTATGGGCTTTAGTAGTACAATATATTTATAAGGATATATCTATTGCCAATTTTAGTTGAAAATTTATTGAAAAAGGCAAAGCTATTTCTTGTGACCTCTTCTACACTTTTAGTTACCAACCGATTTTGATAAAAAATATACCATATAAAAGGTATTTCATTACAGATGTGCAGCATGTTTACAAATGTGCACCATCTGGTTAATTTTTGTGGAGTAATAATCATTTAAAGTTGCTACTAACACATAAAAAAGACGTTTAAGCTTAAAGAAAATATTTACAAATTTTTTATGTATATAGATTAAAAAAATTTTAAAGAAAAAAATTGAATGAAAAAATAAAATCTAGAATTTGCGCTCAAATTTCGAGTACTGGGCTCAGCTAGTATATATAAAAAAAGTAGAGTTAATTACACCATGTACAATTCAAGAACGACTAAAGCGATTTTAATGACTTTTCGTATTAAAATGTTTGAAAAATTCGACGGCATGAGCTATTATGGAAGATGTTTAATTTTCGATTTACCAAATTTATATAAAAGAATGCGGTTCGTTATCAAGATATATTGGGTTACATCTTTGAATCAACAATTATCAATGGCAGCATATGGGGAGCCGAATATGTGGAAAAAAATATTGGTTTTACAATAAATTATTATTATTTTATAAGATCAGGTGAAGCGAAGTGGAAATTTATTAAATCGAAAACGAACTCTGCATTTAACATTACATATTGAGTTCCATGCCATTCTTAATAAAAATTTTCCTTCCATAATGAGAAATTCATATAAAAACAAATCTGGAGACAAAACAATTATTTTACATAGAAAAACGTTCGCCGGGTCATCTAGTCTACATATATATAATATACACATGTATGTTTGTAGCCTATCTGAGAGGATTTATAGGCTATAATTTTTTTATATTTTTAGTGGCGCGGTACGTCCCATGCAAAATGAATTTTAAATATCATATATATGTATCGAGAACTTAATAGGGAAAGCTTTATAAATTTGTGTGAGATCTCCTATTATTAATTTTAGCAGCCATACCCAAAATGGGCGGATAAATGGGAGTGGAACCTTCCATACAAAGTAATTATTTAATATCATTAAATAGCTAGCACTATGACAGAGACAGCTTTGCAAATTTTGTCTCCGGTCATCTATTATTAATGTATGTACCCAGACACAAAGTGGGCAGAATTGGACCAATGGGTGTGGCACCCGCATACAAAGCAAATATTATATATTATATATCTGGAGTACTGTTTTAGTGAGAGCCTTGAGAATTTGCATGAGCCCATAAGCTGTTCATTTGATTAGCCGCACAAAACGGGCATAATCGGAGCAGTGGGCGTGGCAGCACCCATAAAAAGTAAATACATCATTTAATTAGAATACTATAAAAGGAAAAGTCTAGACACTTTGCACGAGTCCTTCAGATATTAATGTGAGTAGTCAGAGAAAAAGTGGGCGGGATTGGATTAGTGGGCGTGTCACCTAATATACAAAAATATGAAGTACTATGAAAGCGACAGACTTAAAACTTTTGACAAGTACATTTAGTGCTAATGAGAGTAGCTATGGGCGGAGTCGCCAAAAATTAAAAATCGCCAAAGCCGAAAGTTGCGAAGAACAAAAATCGGCAGAAACGAAAAACTTTGAAATTAAAAATGGACGAAATAAAAAACCGCCAAAATTAAAAACCGCAAAAATCGCTAAAATAAAAAATGATATTCAAAATTCAAGGGCAATCGTTAATTGTTGCCGGATATAATTTGACTTGTTGTCGGATTTGTCAGCTATATGTAACTTGCTCCAGAGTAGGTACACTAAAAAATTTTGTAATTTTGCACCGAATTAAAAAACAAAAAAATATTGTATATCATCCACTATTGAAATATAAAAACAAATAAAATAAAACATTTTAATTGTCCAATACAAACATTGTTCGAGAAACTGATTATGAAAACATTCATGTTAATAATTTTACTGGCGTACTCTGAATATGTAGAAACAAAACTGGTCCGGAAGATAAAATTATAATATGTCGCAAACATAGATAGCTGCAGCGTTGATGAAGATATAATAACTCAAAATATGAGCCAACAATAAAACTACTCCAAAAAGAATTTGCTACTTCCTCAAATAAGCAACAGCGTTGTGCAGGTCTGGGCAGAACTGGAATTAGTTGCCGCAAAGCCGCACTTGCGTTTAATGGTCCGGAATCTACACGTACCAAGTAACGTCAAAGAATTAGTAAAAGCAGTATTATCCGAAAACATGCTTTAAAATAAACAAATTCAAGATTTAATATCCGAAGCCAGCCTAGCCTTTTTTGAAGCCTGCAACATATATGTTGATGTTTTACAAACAGATCCGGAAAATTCGCATAACAACAAATCCTTTAGTGAAGCAAAGAATAAAGTTCAGCAATTCCACGTGGCAAATGATGTCGCCGAACGCGGCGTGGCAATGGCTCATTCTAAAATAAATTTAACAACTTCTGAAACAGACTTTCAGAATTTATTGCAGGGCATAGAACTACATCGCAAAGCAAAATAATATAATTTTTTAATTTATTTTGGGTATGAGAAGTAAGCTGCCTAGAGTTTGGGTGGAGTTGCAAAAAATTTCAAAATCAACCATATTGACTCTCATTGCAGCAGAACCACCACCCATATTTAGTATTTGAAAAGAAAAAAATAAAAACTAGCATTAAAACAAATCCAATGCATAACTGGCAAAAACACCTTAGAATAAGAGCAAATTCAATATTTTTTTTTCTATATGATTCAGCATTTATCCACATTTTAAAATGCGTCATTAGTTTTTTTAACTTTGATAGAAATTTTAAAAGTTACCAAGCATTACTTTCAAAATTTATGCAAAATTTACGAAAAAATTTAATTAACGGGACCCAAATGAGCAAAAAAATTACCGAAACTTACTATTTCTACACAGAAAAGTAAAGCTTGAATATTTTTCTTTTAAAATATTGACTTCGTAAAAAAAAAAAATCGTGGTTATGGGCCAAGCAATAAGTAAAACTCAAAAAATTTCCGGGAATCCCGATTTTTGGGTAAAATTCGACTTTAGCGACCTCCAAACCTCTTCCGAAAAATCTGAAAAAAATCACAAAAATACTTTACTCTACAAGCTTTCAAAAAATGCTTGGGCACCCATGAAAATCGAAAAAAATTTTTTTTTTTGGGACACCCTAATGTAGATATTTTCGTGAAAAAGTAAAACATTATTTTTTTAAATTATTTCCATTAAGTTTTAAGAGCCACTACAGTTACGACTTTCTCTCACTTCTTTGGGTATTCAAAAATTAAAAAAAGTTTGCTACCAGTATTGCATGGAGATTTCAAAATAAAATCGCAAAAGATGTGTCCGAGTTGATTTAGCTATCTTTCCGTCCTTGTAAACATGTAAAGTTATATTTTTATATGAAAATTACTAGAAATGCTTTTTGTAACCCAAACACAAACTCTGAAAAAAATTGGGAAGAATCTCTGCAAATTTTAAAATTGCTTGAAAAAGGATTAAGCTGCTTTTTATATAGAAAATTCACATCGATATTTAAGTCCAAAAAAATATAAATGGAAATATAAAAAATACGCTTTTATATATTCAGGTGTGTCATAGAACCCGAAGTCCGTGCAAAAGTGGGATCCGTATTTGATAAAAAAAAAAATATTGAAAATAAAGTAACTTTAAATTTGCTAAGTGAAATTGATTCAGTTTCTTAACAATATACGTCTATAATATTAACAGGTAAGCCTATTTCTTGTGACCTATGTTTTGTTAAGCCATTTTATCCCGATTTTAGGCAAGCGTATATTACTTGAAAGGTATTTCTTTTTAGCTATCCACCAGATTTTTAAATTTTTATTTATTTTTTTTCCAGTAAAATGCATTTAAAGCACCTACTAACATTTCAGTTCAAAAAAATATGAATGGAAATATAAAAAATACGTTTTGATATTTTCAGGTGTGTCATAGATAAAAAAAAAAATATTGAAAATAAAATAACTTTAAATTTGTTAAGTGGAATTGATTTAGTTTTTAAACAATATAAATCTATAATATTAATAGATAACGCGATTTCGTGTGACTGATCTTTTGCTAAACAGTTCTATCCCGATTTCGACCAAACGCATATTATTTGAAAGGTATTTCTTTTTAGCTTTCCACCAGATTTATAGATTTTTATATTTTTAATTTTTTTGGGAATAAAATGCATTTAAAGTTGCCACTAACATTCACAATAATAACTGCGTTGAAAGTCTTGGACATAAACCATTAAATAATAATATATAAAGGGTGTTGAATTGTGGATTGTCTGAAATTGATTTGCATACCTTTGGAGTCTTTATTAAATGAAAAAATAAAATTTCCTAGAATTTCCACTCGAATTTCGAGTGCTGATATCTGCTGTAATATCTATAATATTAATAGGATAGGCGATTTCTTATGACCGATGTTTTGTTCTACCGTTTTATCCCGATTTTGAGCAAACGTATATTATTTGAAAGGTATTTCTTTTTAGCCGATTTGAAGATTTACAGATTTTTTAATTTTTCCTTAATTTTAATAAACATGATTTTGTTTTCTCTGTGTTGATTTACGATTTGGCTATAATTGGTTAGCATACCTTTCGGGTCTTTATTTAATTAAAAAATAAAATTTCCTAAAATTTGCACTCGAATTTCGAGGGCTGGTATCTGCTAGTTAAATATAATTACGAAATCAAATCACGTGAGACATACCTTACAAAATTTTGTTTTTCCTCCCTTTATTTCAACTCGTAGTGTTTGTTTGTCTCCTTGCTTGCCGAAAAACTTTGAATCAATTTTTAGCCCTTTGCAGGCAGACTCGTGGCGACGATAAAAATCCTCTAACAAATTTTCGTTTAAAAAAACTAATTGTAGTATAATTTTGGATTTTTCGAAATTTTATCGGTTTTTATATTTTCAGTCAATCAATTATTTAATAACATGATGGTAAAATTAATTTACAAGGAAAGGGAGTATAACAAAATTTGGTTTTTATAAGTTATATTTTTTTTTTAATTTTAATATGGGCAATAGAATAGAATATTTTTCCATCAACTTGCATAGCTTCCATTTAGGGACGAAATTAAATTTCGTAAACATATTCAAATACTCAAATAAATTTTTTTTGTAAATTTTTCTATTAAGATGCTAGATTTATTTAAAATTTAATATTTTTACTTTGTAATCCTGTCTGTACTCTTTAACAATGGCATTAATATGAAAGAAGGATACAGGTTAAACAAGGTTATTTTTGCTACACCCCGTTAAGTTCTGTTCCGCTTAAGCGTGACTTAACATTTTACAGCATTACATTAATTTTATGTACGACGAGAACATGAAATGTTAGTTTGTAAGTATGTACATATGTACCTACGTATGTAACAAAGAACGTATGTTCTAGGAACGACTGGATAGACGAGTTTATAGAAATGACAGAGCTGTTATTTTTCTCGTGTTCTTTTTAATACATTTCTCAACGGTGCATTTACTTTTCTGCTTTAAATGCTTCACTTTGTTATATTAGGGTTTGCTAAACATTTTATTACAACAATATTTTTGACAGTTTCTAAAGGAAAGGAATTTATTTTTGAAATAGATTCAAACTTTAAAATTCATTTTGCGGGGAAATTTAAGAAAAAAAGATGCCAAAAATTCAATCTATGAAAATATTTTAGGTTAATAATTTGCTGGTTATTTACGAATTTCTAAACATTCAAAGAATGAAGTTTTATAGTCATATATTATCAAGGAGGAATGGTAAACATAAAAGAAAATTTCTTGAAAATATATTTATAATGGTTATTTTTTAGACAAAAAAAAAAAACATTCAAAACATTTCACATACAAGACCATCAACTAAGCAATAAATGGAACTATTTTAAAAGAAAATACAGACCACTATAACTGAGATATAAACATTCATGGTTAAAAGGAACATTGAACCAAATGTAACATATACAATAACAAAAAAAAAAAAAAAAAAAAAAAAAATGTATTTTGCTTCAATTATAAAATATAATTTTGGCATTTACTATAAATTATTCAACAAAAGAGAAACAACAACTTAAAACAACATCAAATACACGTACAGTCAGATATTTAATTGCTGGAGTTGTTTTGCTTAAATTTTCTACTAAACTCTCACCTGTGTTGGCAGATTTTCCTAATAGACCTGCATCGATAAGTGTTACGTGTTGCATGTAGAGATAATATAAATTTAGAGTATAAGAAAATAATTAATTATAAATATTAATATTAAATTACAGTATTTTAAATATTATCAATAAAAATCTTAAATAAAATATAATAGCTTAATTATTGGATTAATTATAAAGCAATGAGTATATAAATGATTAATGGTGTTTAAACTTAACTGCACCGAAAAAAAAACGCAATATTGTGTACAATTTGTGAAAAAGTAGCAAACTTAAGCCCTAAACACATTCACTGCGCAACTCGCAGTGAATGTGTTTAGGGCTTTATGTCCATTTTAAATGGGATATTTTTGTGGGGTCATATTTCGATTTCCATTTATTTTATCACAATCTAGTCTATATTACAAACATCAAATTTGGGATTTCTTTACTAGAAAGTAAAACAGAATTGAAATTAAAAAAAAATTACTAAACGACAACAAATAATTTGTGTGAAATGTATTCGAGTTTTGTCCTAGAATAACTCGACCTGCCGTATAGACAAAAGTAAACGATCTTAGTGTATTTATAAACATCTGAACATGAGTCACACGCTCAAATTATTCCCAAAAATTATTCAGAAAAGAATCTTCAGGAAATGTGAGGACTTAATGGCAGATACTCAATTTGGCTTCAGAGAGGCAATGGGATCTCGTGAAGTGCGCTTCTGTGTCCATGTTCTAGGACAAAATGGCAAAGACGTGCATAAAGATCTGTTTCTTTGTTTTATTGACTGTGAAAAGGCCTTCGATACTGTGCAGCATGACAAGTTTATTGACATCAGAAACGTGTATTTGCACCGAACATCAGAAGTAAATGCTGAATAGTCAGTTACCGGACACACTAATACTTATATGCAGAGGAGTTAGACAAGGGTGTATCCTTTCCCTTAAATCATCAACGTTTACTCAGAACGCATATTTCAGGAAGCCCTTAGCAATATGGACGTAGGTGCCAAAGTAACGGATGTGTGATAAATAACATCAGATAGGGCGATGATACTACACTTCTGTCAGCTTCAAAAGAGGGTCTTTAGAAATTACTTGATGCCGTAACCTGTTGCAGCAACAATTATGGTGTAGCAGAAAAAAACACATACCGAAACACCACTATAATATGCCAGAACACACCGATAGAACGAGTACAAATGATAAATTATATTGGCTGTTGGTTCACTGAAGAATGGGATACCACAATGGAAATAAAATTTAGAGTAGAAATGGCTAAATATGCCTTTGGAAAATATAAGAAAGTTCTCAGTAATCGCAAATTCAATATAGACCTGAAAATCGCTTTGTGAAGTGCTACATGTTACCCTTTCTACCCCATGCAATGGAAATATGGTAAATAAAGACTGCCGATATGAACAAACTAGAAGCATTCGAAATGTGGCTTGAACTCCTGAACGTCACTAAGTGCAGGAAAACATCCTATCTCAGACATATAATGAGGAACGACAAATACGAATTACTGCAACTTATCATACAAGGCAAAATAGAAGGGCGGTGCGGTATAGGTAGAAAAAAACATCATGGTAATGAAATATACGACCGTGGATTAGTATCACGAATACCGGAATGCTACTTAACCGCGCCAGAAACAGAGATTTTTGCGCCGAAATAATAAAATAAATAATCACCCCTGTTCTTGAAACCACTATCACAAAAAAAAAACTCGTAAATGAAAAAATTCTTAAATCTACGAGTCTTTTTCTGTTCTCTAATTTCAATAAGAATATTTTTTCTCGTTTTAATTCACATAGAAAAGGCTTTGTGAAATCAAAACAAATGCCTTTTTTCTACTAAGCAGGTCTTAAGAGATAAAAAACTAATTGATATTTAAACTCTAACATGTTTTTTATTGAACCTTGTCATTATTTTAAGAAATTAGACATTAATTTTATGAAAAAAAACGATTTTAAAAAACGTCTACATTTTGCGCTGATTTAAAAAAAAAAACTCATTATCGGTGGTCGATGTTAATAAAACACACTTTTTGCGATGATGCTGTTCTATAACTATAATAAAAACTTTTTATTTACACAATCTATTTTCCATTATAATTTTTTCAATTATAACATAGTTTCCTTATGCACTAATTATTGCAAATGAAGGAATTAAAAAACAATTTTGTCATCAAATCACATATTTTTGCCAGTCAAACCCAATTTATTTGAATATCGAAATTTTTTTGGTGATGCCTAACTTTTTAAAAATAGAAAAGTCATTTTTAATTGAATGAAATTGAAGAACAAAAACAATTAAATGAACAAATATGTTGTTATTTTAAAAGAAAATATTTTTCTTTATACTTTTTCTATAAACTTAAGAAAAAACATGCACAAAATACTTAAAAGTTTTTTGTGAAACTGAATAAATAACCATATGGCACCTCGGTTTCTAGATAACATATGTTCCTAACTCAAACATATGTTTCCATTAAATAAATAAAAAAAGTGGTTTCAAGAAACCCAAAATTTCAATGTCATGTGTTTCTGAATTTACTCTTATTCAAATAACAACGTTTCAAGAACAGGGCTGAATATATAATTAATAATAAATAAAAATAAAAGCATGATCGGTAACATCAGACATCGGACAGGAGAAGAAGGAAAAATTGGACACCGTTTTGTAATTCAATACTGTCATTTGCAACAAATTTTAAAGCCAAGCTAACTTCTACTCTGGGGGAGTAAGCTCTTTCGTTTACGACCATTAGAAATGAGAAAGTTTCCACAAGATGGGTGCTGCGCTTGCTAATAATTTAACTCAACAAGCTTCGTGAACATAATTCCGTAATGTTTGGCTGGATGAGACATGGGTCCATCACTTTACACCTGAGGCAAAAAATAGTCAAAACAGTGGGCTGAAGTGGGAGAATCGCGTCCAAAGAAAGCTGAGACAATTTCGTTGGAAGTCAAAGTTATGGTGTTGGTTTTTTGGGATGTATGTAGGATAATTTATATTGATTATCTTTAAAAAGGAAAATACGTCAATGGCGAGTATTATGCTAACTTATTGCAGCGCAGCGTTGACGTGATCAAATTAAGGCAAAAAGGCCGTACATGGAGATATAGAAAGTGTTGTTTCATCAAGAAAATGCACCAGTGCACATTAGGGTGACAGCCATTTTTTTTTTGAATTTCAAGACGTGCGGGCCGGATTACTGTGACACTGTATTTAAACTTTAGTGTGCAAAATTTGAGCCAAATCGGACAATGCTTTCTGTAAAAATAATCAAAAAAAAAAAAAAATAAATAATAATAATTTTTCACAAAAATTTTGATATTAATATTTTTGCTTCAATTAAATTAATTAATGAACTTCAATCTATAGTAAATTATCTTTCTAATAAACTAATAAAATCTATTATTGGTTGAAAAACAGCCACGTTATATTAAGTTCCCCAGGCAATAAATGCTCCGCAAAATACTTGATTAAGAAAATCGACCTTTCATTCTTAAAGACATTGAAATAATTTTCAATAACAAAATTTTTGCATTCCCCTGATCCCAAAATGATCTCATGTAAGTTATTTTGCATCTCATCTATTGTCATGCCGTTCGAAATTAATGTAAAAGCGGTACGTATTTTTAGCACTATTTCAAAATCTCCAATTTTTCTTTTTTAAAAATATTGTTCAAGAAATTTACCAAAATCAACGACTTTAATATCTTATTAGCAAAATATATGTGATATGTGATAATTTGGCGAGGGAAGCGTTTTAATTTCAGCGGATTTGAAGAGGAATGTGATTTTTCAAATTTTTTTAGCTGTTCGGTTATATCTTTTTGGTGTTTTCAAATTTCGAATATCTTTTTTCAAAGTATTATATTACTTGAGATAAGTTCTCAATCTTGTAAATTAAGATTAAATTGAAACACTATAAATTATCCCTCTTTAAGGGCAAAATTCAATTTAAGGAGATTTACATTTTTTTAAAACAAAATATCGAAATAATATATATTTGTGAAAGGATTTCGATAAAACTTGTTAGTAATATTTTAATTATCCTAAAGAATAATATTCTGGACTTATTTTCTGAAATTAACCGGTGGGATACTCTTGATATCAAAGTGACTATGAAAATCTATTAATATTTTCTTCATCAGGATTTTTTTTACAAAACAAATTTAATGTATTCATAAAATTCCTCAAATTTATTCGTTATTTTATGAAAGTATGTAGATTAATTAGCTTTTATATATAATAGAGTATAAACAAATTTGTATATCGAGGGCTTATATTCAAAAAGTTTATCTGCATCAACAATTATTTTAAAGAGAGCGTGTAAAACTAATTCAAGTACAGGATACCTACAATATTTGGCACAATTAATCATACATATTTTTTTAGTAAGATGCAAAAGTCCAATCGTTGATTTCGATAAATTCTTTGAACAAAATTTTTGAAAAAGTACAGTTGGAGATTTTGAAACAGTGTTAAAAAGAAACAGTGTTAAACGAGAAACAAAATACTTTACATAAGAATATTTTGTGATCAGGAGAATGCAAAAATATTGTTGTTGTAAATTATTTCAGTGTCTTTAAAAATGCAAGCTCGATTTTCTTAATCAGGTGGGTAGCGGCGCTTTATTAGAAAGATAATTTACTCTAGATTATGGTTTACTAATTCATTTAATTGAAACGCAAATATTAATATAAAAATTTTGTGAAAAATAATTTTTTTTTTGATTATTTTTACATATAAGGCATCAAGGCACGTCCAGAGAGCATTGTCCGATTTGGCTCAAATTGTGCGCACTAAAGTTTTATATGCAGTGTTACAATAATCCGACCCGAACACCTCAAAATTCGACCAAAAATTTTTTTCATACAAACCGCTGTCACCCTAGTGCTCATATCCACTATTGCGATGGCCGAAATCCATGAATTAAAATTCGAATCAAAGGTGCGTGGTAGAGCAGAAGAAAACATATATATCTAAAATTCAAAACTACACTGTATTTTTAATCAGACCGGTTTCTGGCATTTCAGCCTTCATCAGTGATTTGAACATTGTGATAATTATTATGTTAGAATTGAATAGATTGTTTCTACTATATGGACTTAAAACTCCGTGGCATAACAAAGAAAAACCAGTTTTTTGGAAGTAAGTTCAATCTTATTCTTCTACTGTAAAGTCAAATGCACTTCTTCCAACGATCCTGTAGCATCTTGATACTTTTGGAAAAATACGACTTGTCAAGCTCTTCAAAATAGGCTTCTGGCTCTGATATGACCTCCTCTTTTGTGGAAAATATCTTTCCCTAGAGCCATCTTTTTAAGTTTGGGAACAAATAATAATCGCTGGTGGCCAAATATAAAGAAAAGGGGGTGGGTCGATGGTGAAGGAATTCGTAATGTAGACTTAAATTTTTCTGAAGCCAAACCAGATGAATGCCCCGCTGCCTTGTAATGACGGTACAAGTTTTTTTCTTATTTAAGGGGGGTCGTTTTTTACTCCCTCTATATTAACTCGTAGTGTGTGCTTGTCTGCCTTAAAAATTCTGGATCGATTTTTAACCCTTTTCCCGTAATCCAATCGAGCTGAAACTTTGCAGGCAGACTCGTGGCGTATATTTTTCCAAAAAAATTTTAGATTTTTGACATACATAGATATTTTTCTAGACATGTTTCATTTTCAGTCAATAAATTATTTAATTACATGATAGTAAACTTAATTTACGAAGAAAAGGAGTATAATAAAAACTTAGTTTTTATGGGTAAGTTTTTATCTCTTCGTCCAATCAGTCAAATAGCTCAACATAGAACTTGGAAGTTATTGATTTTGATTTCTCCAAGTAATCAAGAAATATTATACCACGTGCATCCAAAAAAAAAAAAAAAAAACTGGCTATTACACTTCCAGCCGATTGTAGAGTCACGCTTGTAAACACTCCGAAGACTGTCTATTCGACTCCGCTGTATAATAAAGAATCCATGTCTCATCCATTGTTCTAAATCGACGTAAAAATTCAAATGAATTTACTTCAAACATGTCCAAAGCATACTTTGATCATGAACCCGTTTCAGTTTTTGTTCGGCTCTTAAAAATCGCGGCACCCATCGAGCAGAACGCTTTTTCATATTTAAATGATCATGTAATATATGACGAACTCACTCTGGTTATATCTTTATGATGGTAGCAATCTCACTCACTTTAATCTTTCAATCAATCCAGTACAACCTGATGCACTGTTCTTACGTTTTATTGCCTTATTGGGACGACCAGGGCGATCTGCGTTATTTGTGCTCGTACGACCACGTTTAATTTCCTTTTAAATATAAAGTATGATGGTATGAAATTCCAGACTCGAATTTCTCTGTAATTCATTTTTTCTCAAATTTTAAAAGGAGAGTCATTTTGATAAACGGTAATTTTTTTTTAATTAAAGAAATGTCATGAATTTTTGACACAATTTTTATAACAGTTGGCCCTACTGAATGAATAGGAAAAATTGGCACTTGTTACACCATCTCTATGTTAGGCCACGAAGTTTTTAGTCCTTCTTAGGGGGCAACCATGTGTTTTGAACCTGCGTCTATCGCACATACATTGTACTTGAACTATTTGATCATGCGCTTTGGTAGAGAAGAAGAAAACACATATTTCTAAAACTCATAACTGCAGTATATTTTTAACCAGACCGGTTTCTGATATTTCAGCCTTCATCAGTGATTTTACTAAGCATTGCGATAATTATGTTATAATTCGAATAGTTCGAACTGCTTCATCACGCACCTTATTTGTCAAATTTAGCTTCCTAGAAATATTTGCTATTTCCAAATTTGAAAGAATGGCTCATTCCCAACAATGAAGAGGAGGAGTTTGCAGTTGATTACTATTTTAAAGACATAGATAGTTCTTACTATAAAAAGGGTATCGAAGCTTTTAAAAATCGCTGGGATAAATATTTTTATCATTTTTTTTTATTTCAAAGTTGTTGTGTCTTCTTTGTCAGGTCGGTTTGTTCTGGGACAGCCTTCGTATATTTAAGAATCACCTATGATCTCAATTGGTATTACGGACGTCTAAACAAAACGTTTTACTATGTGGAGAGCCAAACGTTGTTAATCATCTAAATGTTCTGTGATTGATATTTGGCATGAATGTTCTATGTTACTAAGCTAAAAAGTTCCCTAAATATGGCGCTTCTGAAAATGGAAAAAATTCACTAATACAATATCGTTTATCTTGAAATTTTTTAATCGCTCAATAGCTTTTTATTGTAACAGCCTGAGTAATTCATTTTGCAATATCTCCGTCTCCTTCAATTTTACTTTTTTAAATACCCGTATTCACAAAACCTTCCTACTAGCTAGGAAAGTGTTTAAATGGGAATACTATAAATACTGTGAAACATGGACATATGATACAAGAGAACCTATCTTATCTTTAGGGCAGAAGAGTCAGTTTAACAAATAAAATTCGATGTTTTTGTATTTTCGTTAATAATATTAGAATTTAAATGACTAACATTGAAACATTAAATTAACATTAAATTTCGTTAAGATATTGGAAAATGTTTTTTTTTTTAATTTTTTCTCATTTCTATAAACACCATTTACATAATTGGTATTCGCCATAGCAAATTTGCCAAATGAGATGTGAAAAATGAGGATATAAGAAATTCCGCATTGGAAATAAAATAAATTTTATTTTAGTGCGGTTACACTTCGCGATTTTTCATGTTAGTATAACTGACACAAACATTTTTCAAAAATCCTATATCTCACACTTTTTTTTGTGGGAGCTAGGAACGGGGTTTTCCCCACCAATTTCAAAAAATTTAGTGAAAGTTGAGAAAGTGTATTAGCGCTATTTCTTTTGCTTCCTTATATATATATATAATATACATATATATATTTAAAAAAAGAACAATTGAAATTGCAAAAAATACATTGCGAATGATACTAAAAATACCTATTATGCTTAAGTTGTGCATTTTTTATTTTATATTATTTACTTTTTTGTACTTGTATTTAAAAAAGTAAGTTTAATATTTTAATTGCATAACAATTTGGAGTAAATAGGTAAAAAAATAGATAAGTAATTAAAATAATGGCCAGATAAAATATGAGTCCACAAGTCTGGGTTCTTCTATCACATGTCAGGATTGCTGATCATTTGGAGACCTGCCCTATTATGACAACTTCCTTGTTATAGATTTAATCAAGGTTTTTAGTTTATATGTGCATATAATGCGTTTTACCTTTATACAGATATATGAATTTATAGTATACAATATTTCCAAAATTTTAAAAATTTCTGGAATCTGGGATCTTAATAATGTATATGCGTATTAGCTTTAAATAAAGTCTTAAGGATATTACTTTTGAAAAACAACTAATTAAAGTCAGGGAATGTTATGAATATAGCAAACCAATGACAACTTAATTTTGACTTTTCGAATAATTTGAATTCTCCAAACTTTTCGCACTACCCTCCATTATTAACATGCCAGTGAATGTCAGTTGAGTAAAACATGAATCTATTGTTTGTTTGTTTTTCTTTTTCTGACAGACCATTAATCGATACACAAAGAATACATTTGGTTTATACAATATAATTAAATGATTTTTAAAATATCATTACAATTAAGTTCAAGTAAACATGGCCAATAAAGGGAATGAAGAAGAAAAACACAACATAATGTTTTGCGGTCTGAGGGATAACAATTATTGTATTTACAATATCCGGCCATCAACAACCAATGGCCGGTCTGATGTATGGTCATTTGAACAGCATGATGCGATTGTTATACATACATGTATACAAAAGTATGCGTGTTTGCTTTAATGTGCAAAGTAATGTTTTATAATTTTCTTCATATAAAAATTAAATCGGATTAAACACGTCATACATACTTTAAGGACATGTGTTTTTTTTTCGGTTGTTGTTAAGGATTAACTTTTCGTTTAAGTTTTTATTGACATGTGGTCAAAAATATGGAAAAGGTGAATATGGTCTATTAGGTTGAGTTGTGACAGTTCATAATACTTATTTTTAATTTTTTTTAGTTAATTCCATAATAAATAATAATAAATTGTAAATTTAACTTACATAATAAGGCGGCTGTATTGGTCAACTGGGCGCTGCCAGGATTATTGGCAGCATTTGTCAATGAGGGTTGAGTCATAGCGGCTAGAGCCGCTAAATTTTGCATGGTCATTGGAGGTAGTAATCCTGCGGCTGCTGCAGCAGCCGTACAAGCTGCATTATCCGCAGTATTTGTTTGTGCACCCAAACCTGGAAAATAAAACAAATCTAAAATGTATATAAAAAAAAAAATCAAAATCAATAAATCTATATCAATGTTGTCGAAGGGGAAGTATACCAAGCTTGTTAGCTAAAAGATAAAAAATGTCTAAGAGATATTTCTAAAAAAAATCTATCGTAGCTGAATTGTTGAATTGTTTTTTAATAAATCTTATACTATGTTCACAAAATATGAGGGTTTTGCCTACGGAAAGTGAACTTTTCTTTTAAATGGAACATTAAAATCTTTAAAACGCGATTTATTTTAGAATATTATAGTGTGCTTTTAACCCTGGACGGTTACTGTTCGTCGAATCGACGAAGCTCATTTACTCTTTATCATATAAACCAAAAAAGGGGCCAAATTCGTATCGAATTTTAAGACTGAAAAAGAATTTTTATTTTTATATTTTAATTTTTTCTCTATTTTTTAATAAAATGCTTTTTGTTTATTTTTTACTTTAAAAATCGTTCAGCTAGAAATTTTTAAAAAAAATTGTTCGTCGATTTGACGAAATTGTCTTTAATGTACTAAAATGAAGAGTAACCTTCCAGGGTTAAATAGAATCAAAATGACCCATAAAAATGGCAAAAGCAGGGCTGACAATTTCTAGGAAAAGCTTTATCGTGATATTTTATAGAGAACATGCTAACAGAAATTTTAGCTGCGAGAAATATATTCTCGGGGTTTTTCGAACTTATTCTATAAACTTTGGGCAAAAAATATACTTTAAAATATCTTGGAAGGATCAGCGAAAAACTTTTTGAAGATATCATAAAAATAACACTATCCAACATATCCACTGGCACGATCTATATTTCTTAAAAATATTGTGCTCGACCTCCTTCGTGTAGGATATATAAGCAGAACAACTTTCTCACAGTAAAGAGGATAACCCTTACTTTTAAGTACTCATTCCGCGCAAAATTTATATTTGGATTTTTAACCGAAATCGTGCTTTATATAGTCCAGCAAATATTACACCTTTTTCCTAAAATACATTTCCTCATAAGCAATTTTCAGCAAAAATTGAGAATGGCAAGAAACAGTTTATTGCTACACACGGAAAACAAATTCATTATGACTACCGAAGTTATTGCCAACCGAATTACGATAAAGCTAGTAAACGCATTTTGGGTTCATTGCGATAATAATTTCGTTGCATTAAGAATAAATGATCACAATAGAGTCTATTAATTTGCTGAAAATACAGTTGTTAAACTTCCGAACAAATCAGTTGCTGAATATTAGTTTTGTGTGCATTCCATTTGAGAAAATAATTCGTTTCAAAATTTCTCTGATAAATGGAAACAGAAACACAACGTAGCAAAAGAGTTTCTCATTCTTAAGATCACAGAGAGAAAATATTAGTTAAAACCAAATTTTCCTCAAAAATTCCCTATAATTATTTATCCTGAATCATATAGATAGGCGAAACATAAAATTTTAAAAATGTATCTTTTTTGTAATAAAAGATACTTTTATGAAACGCTATTTGAATAAAAAGGACTTTGTAATAAAAACAGGTTTTTAAAAAACTAGTATAGCCCAGCACTCGAAATTCAAGAGCAAATTCTAGCAGATATTATTTTTTTATCCAATTTTTGTCTTCCGATGTTTTTTAATCTATATATATAAATCTATGTATATAAAATTTATGAATATTTAAATGAACCTAAACGTATGTTAATCAATTTTAGCGATTCACATCAATAGGGTGTAACGAATTATTATAAATATTTTATTTTATTTAATAAAATATATTTTTAAGACAGATTAAGTATAAATTTTATCATTATCAGATTCTTCTCTGTATGAACTATAACTATGTAAAGTTTTACACACTTCCGTGCCCTCATATTGCTTAAAAAGGGACTAAAAATTTACCTTCACGTATTAATGTATAGATTCATTATAAGTAGTTTTTTAATACAACGTACTTTTTTAGTAAAAGATACCTTTCTAATAAAAGTTACTTCTTTAATAATACCTTTTTAACGACAGGTTCTTTTTAGTGAATTGGATTTTTGTAATAAAAAGTAATTTTTTAAGATAAGGTAAACTTTTGGTAGTTTTTTATTAAACGGTGCAATGTAATTTTGTAAGAAAATATACTTATTTCAGAAAAGGTACTTTTTTAAGAAAATGGACTTTTCAAGAAACGGCACTATTTTAAGAAAATTTACTTTTTTAGGAAAAGTATTTCTTTAATAAATGGTATTTTTTAATGAAAGTTACTTTGTATTTTTTTATCAAAGGTACTTTTATAATTAAGAATACTTTTTAATAAAAGACACTTTTTTAAGAAAATGCCATTTTATAACAAAAGGTAATTTTCAATAAAAACTACGTTCCTAATAAAAGATACTTTTTATAATAAATTGTAATAAAAGGTACTTTTTGTGATAAAGGATACGTTTTGTAATAAAAGGTACTTTTTGTAATAAAAATTACGTTTTGTAATAAAAGGTACTTTTTGTAATAAAAGGTACTTTTTTAATAAAAGGTACTTTTTTTAATAAAAGGTACCTTTTGTAATAAAAGGTACTTTTTGTTAAAGAAAATACTTTTTGTAATAAAAGGTTCTTTTTGTTATAAAAAGTACTTTTTGTAATAAAAGGTACTTTTTGTAATAAAAGGTACTTTTTGTAATAAAAGGTACTTTTTGTAATACAAGGTACTTTTTGTAATACAAGGTACTTTCGTAATAAAACGTACTTTATTAAAATGTACAATTTGTAATAAAAGGAACTTTTTTATTAACGGTTATTTCTGTAATAAAATAAACTTATTATATGAAAGGTACTTTTTTAATATAACGTACTTTGTAAGAAAATATTATTTTAAAATAAAAGGCACATATTGATATAAAAGGTACTTTTTGTAATAAAAGGTACATTTTGTAATAAAAGGTACTTTTTGTAATAAAAGTTACTTATTGTAATACAATGTACTTTTTGCAATAAAAGGTACTTTTTGTATTAGCGGCTATTTTTTAATAAAATAAACTTCTTATATGAAAGGTACTTTTTTAATATAACATACTTTGTAAGAAGACATTATTTTATAATAAAAGGGGCTTTTTAATAAAAAATACTTTCTTAATAATATGTACTTTTGAGAAGAGGAATTTTTTTAACAAAAGGTACTTTTTTAGCAAAAGGTACTTTTTAACAAAGGGTAATTTTTGAATAAAATGTAATTTCTAATAATAATAAACTTTCTTAACAAAAGGTACTTTTTTAATTAAAGCTACCTTTTTAATAGTTTATAATTTTTTTAATAAAATGTGCTTTTTTCATAAAATATATTTTTTTAAAAACAAGTACTTTTGAAAAAGAAGAGTTTTTATTTAAAAAACTAACTTTTTTTAGAAAAGGTAATATTTAAAAACAAAGTAACTCTTTATTAAAATTCACTTTAATAAATTACCTTTTTTATTAAAGATAATAGAGTGTGCTTTTTTAATAAGAGGAACATTTTTATTAAGGCATTTTTAATGCACTTTTTTTTAATAAAAATCACATTTTTTCCAAAAGATACCTTCTTAAAAAAAGTAAATTTCTTGAGAGGTGTTTTTTTTTTTTTTTTGTAAAGTGTACTTTTTTAATAAAAGCTATTTTTTTAAGGCAATACACCTCTTTATGAAAAAATGTTTTTCTTTTTTTTTTAATAACATTTTTAGGAAGATGTAAACTTTTTTAGAAAAAGCGATTTTTATTAAAAAGTTACCTTATTTTTTAATAAAATTTATTTTTTTATAAAGAAAATTTACTTTTTTAGAAAAGGTACTTTTTAAGAAATGGTACATGTTTTAAGAGAAGCTACTTCCTAAAGAGAAGATATTTTTAGCAAAGGTAATTTTTAGCAAAAAGTAATTTTTAAATAAAAGTTATTTTTGAAATAAAAACTACCTGTTTAAGAAGGAGTACTTTTTTTTAATAAACTGTGTGTTTTTGATAAAAGTTACGTATTTACTAAAGGTGCTTTTTGATAGAAGGTATCTTCTTAATAAAAGGCATTCTTTTAATAAAAGGTACTTTTTTGAAAAGGGTTTTTTAAACAGAAAAAGGTATTTTCTAAAGAACGTGCACTTTTTTTTAATGAAATGTACTTTTTTTATAAAATCTGCTTTTTCAGTGAAAGGAACTTTTTGCATAAAAGGTACTTTTGCATAAAAAGTAATTTTTTTAAATATACTTAATAATAAAAATACTTTTTTAACAAAAGTTTTTTAATCTACAATATTAATAGGCCAGGCGATTTTTTGTGACCGATGTTTTCTTCTACCTTTTTATCTCGATTTTGACCAAACGTTTTTATTTAAAAGGTATTTCTTATTAGCCGTTTTGCAGGTTTACAGATTTTAAATTTTTTTACTTTATTTTGATAAAATTGCACTTAAATTTGGTACTAACACATACATAAAATTTTACTTATGCTACTTGTGTTTTATTAAATTTGGTAAAATGTTTGTTAATGTGTTTGTTATCTAAATTCACAATAATAATAATCAATAAAAGTGTTAGTTTGTGAATTGGCTAAGTTGAAAAATAAAGCTGCCTAGAAATTGCACTCGAATTTCGAACGCTGGAACCTGCTAGTTTTAAATAATAGGTAATTTGTTAAGTTAATTTTTTAAGAAAAATTTCCTTTTTTACAGGGACCGTAATAATTGTTCCTTTTTTTTTATAAAAGTCAGATGATAACTGTTAATTTGTGACTTTTTTTCGAGCAAATATAACAGTTATTATTTGATTTTGATTTTGATTATTTTGGGCAAGAATTATAGTTATTTCTCGATTTTTATGTTTTGATTTTTATTTCTAAAACAAATATTTGATTTTTATTTTTTTAAGCAAAAATTATTGTTTGATTTTTATTTGTTGAGCAAAAATAAAAGTTAATATTTTTATGGTTTCTACAGTATGATTTATATAAGAAGAATATGGTATACTTGAACCAGATTTCCGACATTTACTTTCATATGCTTTTTTTGTTTTAAAATTTCAAAATAACTATTATTTTCGTTTCCTGCTTTTTTAAGACGAGGTACGTACGCTCCCACGAAAAGTTAATTTTTTAAGACAAGGAACACTTTTTAGAAAATATACCTTTTTATATTTATTTATACTAGCAGACTCCAGCCCTCGAAATTCGAGTGCACATTCTAGGAAATCTTATATTTTTTTCATTCAATAAAGGTATTCTTATCAATTTTAGAAAATTCACAATTCAAAACTTTTTAAATATTATTATTTATTGGTTTATTTCCAAGATTATTTTTCAATTCAATACAATTATTATTGTGAATGAAGAAAACAAAGTTATGTTTTTTACAACCACATTAACAAATTTAATAAATACACACGTAGCAATGTATAATTTTTTTGTATGTGTTAGTAGCTAGTAGTAGTAACTTTAAATGCATTTTACTCGAAAAAAATTTAAAATTTAAAAATCTGTAAATCGGATGGACAGCTAAATAGAAATACCTTTCAAATAGTATACGTTTGGTCAAAATCTGGCTAAAACTGTTTAACAAAACATCGGTCACAAGAAATTGCCTTGCCTATTAATATTAAAGATATTAAGATGATAAAAGATAACAGTCAATCATATTTAATTATTATTATTTTATTTATTTTTTTTTTTTTTGAGAGATGATATAATAAATTTGAAAAACAATTTGTATTTTTGCCTGATTCCGAGTTATAGATAGCTAGATTAATGAAAAATATTTTGTTGTACTCATAAAATTTCTACTGCATTTTGTTTAAAATTATTTTTGTTTAGCTACAACTTGCATTAATAACAGTTACTTTCGGTACCTGGCCCCAAAATCCTACAAAATTAAGATTATTTTACATATTTGAAACTTTTTTAAGGTAATAACATTTATTTGCTTTAATTTTGTTTTTTTTTTTCAAATTTCAATGGACACATTTTGGTTAACTTCCCCTGACAGTCTGTAATCTTCCATATGTATTTTACCTTGTAATATTTGCTGTTGTAAACCAACTGCCTGCAATTGTTGCAACAATTGCAATGATGCTGGTGTTATGGCATCGGCTCCCAGTACAGGACTAGCCTGTTGTGGTTGACTGTGCATCATGGGCGTCGCAACCGTTGTCGCTGTTTGACCCAAGGGAATATTAATATTCGTCGCCAAATTCCAAAGATTCGCCTGGATTTGTTGGAATTTCTTTTGCTCCTTTTCCTTTTGGGTATCGGCAAATTTCACTACCAATGGTGAAGTACAACCCTCCATGGTTTTATTTTGATTTAAAGTCTAAAGCAAAAAAAAAAAACATGAATTATTCGAAAGAAAAAAACGCAGTAGAAAAAGAAAAAAAAATAATATGAAAACACTAAATAAAGAGTCAAGTTACAGAGTGGTGGTGATGGTGTAAAACCGTTAAAAAAATTTAAAGTTTATGGCCATAAATTGTGTTTTTTTTAGGCAATTTCTTAAACTAAAAGTCGGTAACACCAAAACTGTGGCTTAATAGTTTGTTTAGTAGAATTTTTGTGTGTTTCTGTTTTAAAAATATTGTGTTTTTGTCATTTATGAGGTTTATATGAGGTTTATAAAAACGATGAGAAATAATTGGGAGCTTTACTACTTTTATCGCTGATATCGCTGCGTGTTTTGTAGCAAACGTCACAAATGCACACCCTTTACTTTGACCGTTTTGATCACGCAACACTGTACACTCCTCGATGGCACCGTGAACTTCAAACAGTTTACGAACGTCGTTTTCGTGCAATTTCTTATTTAGCATTCCAATAAACAATTTACGTTCTGAAAAGAGAAAAAAAAAATTTAAAAAACATAAATGTATTAATGGTGGTATTTCAATTTATGAAAGAGATATAAATTTAAAATAAAAAAAATATATATGTATATACAATGAATTGGTAGTTTAACTTTCGCTTCAAATTCATATTTCGTAAAGCCAGTAATCCAATTAAGTTTCATTTAACAAAAAATAACATCAACAAACCATCTACCCCAAAAACAATGTTTGTAGTCGAAAAGGTATTGAAAAGCAAGCGAACCCGTTGAGAAAAAAAGTACAAAAAAATATGAACTGAAATAAAGAAACGCATTCATTATTAAATTTAATTCAGTAATGCAGGATAATTTTCTGCAAATTTACGTTCAACAAAAAAAAAAAAAAAAAAAGAAGAAAAAACGAAAAAATATATTTAAATTTTTATGTTAAGCATTCATAAAGTATTTATGAAAATATTTTATGCACAAGTAATCATGTTTGTATGTACAAGTTTAAACATACTTTTTATGACTTTCAACATCTACATGTACTTCAACGAACTGTATTCTTACGTTAACAAAACTGCTCAACGGGAAAAATAAATAAATTAAAAAAAAAAACAAAAAAAAATATTTTAATTTTCACGCCATCATTCTACGGACTCATGGCTGGCAGATTCAAAACATTGCTTACAAAAAAAAAAATTTGCCATAAATATTTAAGAAATTTTCCATTCGCCTGCTCTGTGTTCGATTAAAATATAAAAATACTAAACAAGAGGAGTAGTCAGTATTAAATGGCCTTTATTTAGCATAAACTCGCTCGTAAAGTGTATGGGAAATTAATATATATTTTTTTCATTCATTTTATTCGCACTGTATATTTTTAATCTTAAAATAAGCTAAATCTTTATTGTATAACATTAATTTGCATTTGCTTTTCCAACACCACTTCCATGTTTATTTTCATTCTCACTTATTCCTATATTATTTTAGCTACTACAGCTTTAAGGGATTTCCTTGAAAGCTCGTCTTGTTTAATAATATTTTTTTACATTCTTTAATTTTTTGTTTTAATTTTCTTTATTATTATAAAAAGTTTGTTGAATGTAAAAACAAAAAGAAAAATGCTATTGAGTTTTAACCTTAAAACTGTGAATAATTGTAAAATAATTCATGCATTTAAATGTACTTATATTTTTTGTTTTTGCACAAATGTAGCAAAAATAATATCTGAATGCCATTGTGAAGGTCTCTATCTGAAAACTACGTATGTTTTACTTCTTATATTGCACATAAACTTATGCTTATAAATATTAGGTACACTGAACGAAACGTATAGCAAATATGCTTAATAATAAAGTTAACGATTTTCAAATATTTTTTGACATATTGATGGACAAAAGTTATGGTTTGTTTCACAATATTTCAGGAAAAACCGCGAAAACTTAAGATTCAAGCGAAAAAGAACCGAAATTAGACAACGTTTATGAATATATAATTTCTTTTTAGAAAACATACTTTTTAAGAAAAGTTACTATTTTTAGAAAAGGAACTTTGTGATGAAAAGGTTCTTATTCAAAAAGTACTTAAAAAAAAAAAGGTTACCTTTGTAAGAATATATACTTTCATATAAAAAGGTATTTTTTTTTAATCAGTTTTTTTTTTTTAAGAAAAAGCACTTTTGGGAAAAGGGGTTTATAAGAAAAGTACTTTTTTAAGAATAGGTACTTTTTTGAGAAAATTTACTTTTTTCAGAAAAGGCACTTTTTAAAGAAAAGGTAATTTTTTAAGAAAATGTACTTTTTTAAGAAAAGGTACTTTTTTAAGAAAAGGTACTTTTTTAAAAAAAGCTACTTTTGTAAAAAAATTACTTTTTATAAAAATGTATTTCTTATGAAAATGTACTTTTTTAAGAAAAGGTACTTTTTTAAACAAAGGTAATTTTTTAAGAACATGTAATTTTTTAAGAAAGATTACTTTTACGCAAATTTAGGAAATGTATTTTTTGAGAAAAGTACTTTTTAAGAAAAGGTATTTTTTTTGAGAAAGTATACTTTTAAGAAAAAAATACTTTTCATAAGAATTTATTTTCTACTTAAACATATATTTTTTAAAGGTAGATATTGTTTGATGAAAAATTACTCTTTTATAAAAACTACTTTTAAGAAAAGAAAAGGTACTTTTTTAAGAAAAGGTACTTTTTTTTTAAAAAAATCTACTTTTCTAAAAAAAAATTACTTATCATAAAAATGTGTTTCTTACGAAAGGTACTTTTTTAAGAATAGGTACTTTTTTTAAGAAAAGGTACTTTTTTTAAGAAAAGGTACTTTTTTTAAGAAAAGGTACTTTTTTAAACAAAGGTAATTTTT
This sequence comes from Cordilura impudica, assembly GCA_963682025.1. Lineage (NCBI taxonomy): Eukaryota > Metazoa > Arthropoda > Insecta > Diptera > Scathophagidae > Cordilura > Cordilura impudica. Next base: position 36,078,454 of record OY821518.1, on the reverse strand, counting down.
TAAGAACATGTAATTTTTTAAGAAAGATTACTTTTCACGCAAATTTAGAAAATGTATTTTTTGAGAAAAGTACTTTTTAAGAAAAGGTACTTTTTTAAGAAAGTATACTTTTAAGAAAAAATACTTTTCATAAGAATTTATTTTCTACTAAAACATATATTTTTTAAAAGTAGATATTTTTTGATGAAAAATTACTCTTTTACAAAAACTACTTTTAAAAAAAATTTACTTTTAAGAAAAGTTACTCTTTTTAGAAATGGAACTTTCCGATGAAGAAGTACTTATTTAAGAAAAAGTACTTTAAAAAAAGTACTTTCTAGAAAAAGTACTTCTATTTTGTAAGAAAATTTACTTTATGTAAGAATATATTTCTTATAAAAAGGCACTTTTTTCAAAAGTGTAGATTTTTTTAGAAAAAGCACGCTTTAGAAAATGCGTTTTTAAGAAAAGTAATTTTTTAAGAATAGGTAATTTTTTGAGAAAAAGTGCTTTTTCCAAAAAGGTACTTTAAAAAAAAAACTACTTTTCTAAAAAAATTTCTTTTTAAAAATTTATTTCGTACTTTTTTAAGAAAAGGTACTTTTTTAAGAAAAGGTACTTTTTTAAGAAAAGGTACTTTTTTAAAAAAAGGTACTTTTTTAAGAAAAGGTACTTTTTTAAGAAAAGGTACTTTTTTAAGAACAGGTACTTCTTAAGAAAGATTACTTCTCATACAAATTTAGAAAATGTATATTTTTAAGAAAAGTGCTTTTTAAGAAAAGGTACTTTTTTAAGAAAATTATTTTTTTAAAGAAAAAATACTATTTATATGAATTTATTTTCTACTAAAACATATATTTTTTTAAAATAGATATTTTTTTGATAAAAAATTAGTTTTTTATAAAAAATACTTTTAAAAAAAATTTACTTTTAAGAAATTTAACTTTTAAAGAAAAGGTACTTTTATAAACGTATGCTTTTTGTTATAAAAAAAGTACTTTTTTAAACAATGTGGTTTTTATAAAGAGGTGCTTTATTATTAAATGTTTTTTTTTTTTTTTTTTTTTTTGAAAAGGTACTCTTATTAGAAAAGAAGCTTTTTAAAAAGGTAGTTTTTTCAAATAATGTACTTGTTTAGAAATTCTACTCTATTCAAAAAAAGGTACCTCACTTAAGAAAATGTACTATTTTAAGGAAGAAAATATACATTTACGAAAAGTACTTTTTTAAGTATAAGTACTTTTTAATAAAAATTTAATTTTTCAAGAAAACATGCTTTTTTATTAGGGTACTATTTAGTGAAGAAAATGTACTTTTAAGCAATGTGATTCTTCGAAAAAGGTGCACGTTAAAAACATTACGAATTTGTAAGAAATTGTACTTTTTATACCCTATACCACTATGTGGTCAGGGTATAATTACTTTGTGGTGATATTTGTAACTACCAAAGAGATGTGGCCTTTTGTTATACCGGTCGACTCAGAATTACTTTCTAAGTCGATTTAGCGATGCCCGTCCGTCCGTCCGTCCGTCCGTCCGTCCGTCCATCTGCCTGTGTGTCCATGTAAACCTTTTAACCAAACTACAGGTCACAAATATGAATATATTTTGATGAAATTTGATATATAAGCTTATATTGGCCATATCATGAACACTATTGAAATTGGCAAAAATCGGTGTATGTTTAGACAGACCCCATACAAATGACATCTATGAAATCGACCTAAAATGCCTTATGATCCAAAGTATCATACATATTTCGGTGAAATTGGGTTTGTGTATGTTCATTACACCCATAAATCAGTAGTCCAAAAAATAAAGCCTGTAGGACAATTCTTAGTCACAGCTCCCATATAAAGCTGCTTCCCGATCTTCACTTAAATCTATCAGAAAACAGAAATAGTGCGCAGATTTTTCTCAAATTTGACTTGTATATGTTTTTGCAAAAAAAATAAGTGACCTTACCAAATATGGTCAGGATGGGTTATTTTTTCGAGCTAGTCCCCATATAAATACAGCATCCGATGTAGACTTTTTCATATCCGAAGGCAAAACAATTAAAATGTCACTCAAATTTGGATTATCCTTATTTTCTATATCTAATTAGTTCGACATAAGAGATGGAGTCCCTAAACGTATGGTATGGGATCCAGAACGACTATAATTGATGTTAACTAGAATTTTACACAGTTGTAAAAATTTGTTCGTCTCCTGTAAAATTATGAAATGTACAAAAGGTACTCTTTTAAAAGAATGTACTTTTTTTGAAAAGTTGCTCTCTTTAAAAAAAGTTCTTTCTGGCGAAAGGGTCCTTTTAAAAAAAAAGTACTTTTTCTAAAAATGTGCTCTTCTAAAAAGGTACTTTTGTAAAAATTTACTGTTTATAAAAATTTATTTCTTATGAGAAGGTACTTTTTTAAGAAAAGATACTTTTTTTTAAGAAAAGGTACATTTTAAGAACAGGTACTTATATAAGAAAAGGTACTTTTTTGAAGAAAATGTGCATTTTTAAGAAATATTACTTTTCATACAAATTTCGAAAATATATTTTTTTAAGAAAAGTACTTTTTTTAGAAAATTTACCTTTTTTTAATGGTACTTTCAGAAATAAAACTTTTTTAAGAAAAATACTTTTCATAAAAATTTATTTTCTACAAAAATATTTTTTATAAAAAGATATTTTTATTTAAATAGTTTTTTATAATAAGTACCTTTTTTTAAAATGAACTTCAGAGAAATTTACTTTTTAAGAAATTTCATTTTTTAATGGTATGTTTTTTCAAAATGTACTTATTTAGGAAAATGTTCCTTTAAAATAATATGCTTTTTATAAAGAGTACTCTTTTAAACAAGGTGGTTTTTATGAAAAGGTCCTTTTTATAAAATGTTTTATTTTTGGAAAAGGTACTTTTATAAGAAAATATACTTTTTTAATAAATACCTTTTTAAGAGAATGAATGTACTTTTTTATAAAATCTACTAAAAAACGTACTTTTTAAGAAAAGGTGCTGTTTTAAGGAAGAAACTGTACGTATAGGAAATGTACTGATTTAGGTATATGTACTTCTTTATAAAAATATAATTTTTCAAGGAAAAGTACTTTTTTATAAAATCGGACGTTTTTATTAAATAAGAACATTGTAAGAAGTGCTAATTTTTATTAAAAGGTACTTTTGTGAAAAGTTTACTGTTTTAAGGAACCTTTCTTTTCTGAGAATATGGACTTTCGTAAGAACATATAGTGTCTCAAGAATAATCGTAATATTAAGAAAATTTATTTGAAAGAAAATGTACTTTTTTGAAAATATCTAGGTTTTGTATCAAATATGCTTTTTTAAATATAGTTACTTTTTTAGGAAAATCACTATTTTAAGGAAGAGATATACTTTTAAGAAAAATCACATTTTTAAGAAAAGCTGTTTTAACAAAAGATATTTTTTAAAAAACGTACACATTTAGGAAAATAAACTTTTTTTAAGTAACAGTACTATATTATGAAAATTTATTTTTATAATAAAAATTTTATAAAGGCTCTTTTTTAAAAGAAAACTTACTTTTTTACAAAAGGTGAATTTTTTAGAAAATGTACCTTTTTAGAAAATCTATTTTTTAGAAATGTTCTGAAAAGGTACGTACTATTTCAGTGAAGAAAATATATTTTAAAAAAGGTGCTTTTTCAAAAAAGCTACACATTAAAAAAAAAATACGAATTTGTAAGAAAATTTACTTTTCTTAAAAAAAGGTGGTGGTTTGTAAAATGGTACTCTTTACAAAAAGTTACTTTTGTTGGAAAATGTCCTTTTTAAGGAACCTTATTCCTTAACAAAATGCTGAAGAACTTGTAATAGAATAGAGAAGCTATATATAGAAATAGCTATATTGTTAAAAAAAAAAGGTGCTGTTTCAACAAATCGTACTTTTTAACAATATGTACTTTTTAAAGAAGACGTAATTTTTTAAGAAGAGGCTCTTTAAAAAAAAAATTGCTTTTTTAAAAAAGGTATATTTTTACGAAAACACTTTTTTAAGAGTAACTGCGTTTTTTTAGAAGGTACTTTTTTAAGAAAAGTCACTTTTTTAAAAAAAGTGTACCTCTAAGAATAATTATCTTTTAAAAAAATATGTTTCTTATAAAACCACATTTTTGTAAGGAAATACTTTTTCAAAGAAGGTACATACATATATAGAAAAATTTACCTTTTTAAGAAATCGGACTACTTCATAGAACTGTACTTTTTAAGATAATATACTTTTTTATAAAACAATACTTTTATAAGAAAAGGTATGTTATTTAAAAAAGTTTCTTTTTTAGAAAGGATTTTTTTAGAAAATATAGTTTTTCGTAAATTTGCTATTTTAGGAAAGGCAGATTCTATTGAAAATATATCTTCATGAAGAAAATGTACATAAAAAGGTAATTTTTAAAAGAAGATATATTTAAAAAATATACATATTTAGGTAGTTTTTTTTTTTTTTTTTATAAAAATCTAAATTTTCAAAAAATCGTACTTTCTTTTACAAAAACGTAGTTTTTATACAGTGGTACTTTTTATAATATGTTACTTGTTTTGTGAAAATTTTCTTTTTGAAGGAACCGTACACTTAGGGAAAATATAATTTCTGAAGAACATATAGGAAAGGTGTTTTTTAAGAAAAGTTTCTTATTAAAGAAGAGGTAATTTTTTAAGTTAAGTGCTTTTTTAAGAATAAGTACTTTGTTAGGAAATGTGTTATTATAAAAACGTACTTATTAGGAAAAGGTATTTTTTAAGAAATAGTTCTTTTTAAGAAAAGGAATATTTTTAAGGAACGGTGAGCAGTTTTTTAAGAAGTACTTAAAAAAAAGTTTGTTTATTAAAAAAAGGTACTTTTGAAATGTATTTGTTTGAGAAAATATTCTTTTTTTTAAAGAAAATGTACTTTTTTTTAAGAATAAGCGCTTTTTTAAAAATTATATTTTTAAGAAAACCAGAAGAGCTCAGCTCTTGAAATTGGAGTTGAAATTCTAGGAAGTTTTATTTTTTAATTTAGTAGCTAATTTTATATGAGCCTGAAGGTATGCTAATCAATTTTAGCCAATTAACAATTCAACTTTGAATGAGCATTACTCAAAAAAAAAAAAAAAAATGTTCCAGATGATGCAAATCTGTAAATCTGCTGGACAGCTAAAAAGAAATACCTTTAGAATGAGGTGCATTTGGTCAAAGTCGGTTATTAACTACAATTTTAATATTGGTCACAAAAAATCGCCTTGCCAATTAATATTATATATGAATAATTAAAAAAAAATACATCTGTAGAAAAACGTATTTTTTTAAGAAAATTTAACATTTAAGAACAGGTATTTTCTTAATAATAATTTTTTTTTAAATATTTTTTTAGGAAAAGGTTGATTTTTAAAAAAGATACTTTTGTAAGAAAATGTACTTTCTAAGAAAAGCTACATGTTTAAGATATGTTACTTTTTTAAAAAGTTACGTTTTCAAGAATACTTTCTTAAGAAAATTTGTGTTTTTTTTTTTTAAATACTTTTGAAAGCAGATATACTTTCTAAGAAAGGTACTTTCACAGGGAAAAGTATTTTTAAGGAAAGCTATTTTTTCAAAGGTTTTTTTAAAGAAAAAATCCTTTTTAAAAGTAGTTTTTTAAGAAATTACTCTTTTTGAGAAAAGTTAAAATAACAAAAGTTTCCATACTATGCTTTTTTTAATCATAAAAAAACGTGACTTATTTCTTAAAAATATTACTAACATCCTTGTACACGTTTCATAGAAGTTTTTGAATAGTTTCTAGAACTAACTGATTCTATTTGGCAACCATATGTTTCGCTGAGTGTAGTTTTATAATATTCGTACTTGAGCGTTTGGTGCTGCTGCTGAATTCTCTTCAAAAAAAAAAAAAAAAAAAAACAAAAATCAAGTTTAATGTTAAAAATCTTCATGCATGAATAAAATTTCATTAATCAAAGTTTATAAGATATAAATTACATGAATTAGTACTTGAAAGCATTTGCTCATAAAAGACTTAAGACTTATTTAATTATGTAAAGAAAATAATATGCCAAAAGCAAACACAAATTTACATTGCACAAAGTCTAAGCTAAAATTCGATTAATAAGTAATGAAACAAAAATTTCGCAACATTTCTGAGTACTTCTTTTTGTAAATTAAATCTACTTGATTTATCCAAATAAGCCAATTGAAGGGAAATTATGTAGGTTATTGTGTAAGTAACAAAAATTCTACTATGTAAACATTTTGAAACGTATGTGTGAGGTATAATCAAAACTAAACAACTCCAGAAATTTAGTTCTGATGTTCAATAAATCTGTGGTCACAAGCGATAACCGCCTAAGTCGACTTAAGAACGATTTGAGTTATGTGTGCTATCATATTCTACTAAAAACGCTTTATATTTACGTGAAATCCCCATTTTGTTAACACTGTTACTTAAAAAGTTATTAATGAAAACATACTGACCTAAGTCGTAATAAAGCCCCATTACATTTATATAAACAGTTATTTTTCTCGAAAGAATGATTTTCGCCGATTTGAGCTATGTATGCTATCAATTCTCTAACACTGTTTTTTAGAAAGATATTAATACAAATATTCTGACCTAAGTCGTAATAAAGCCTCATTAGATTTATATAAAAAGCTATTTTTCTCGAAAGCATGATTTTCGAGTTAGGCGGTTATTGCTTATGACAACAGAAATATATCTATAATATTAATAGGTAAGGCGATTTCTTGTGACCGATGATTTGTTCCACATTTGAGAGGTATTTCTTTTAGCTGCTCTTCAGATTTACGGATTTTTAAATTTTTTAATTTTTTTGGAGTAAAATTCATTTAAAGTTGCTACTAACACATACAAGGCTATGTGTGTAAATTTGTTAATTGTTTGTGAGTTTGTTTTCTCCTTTCACAATAATAATTGCGTTGAATTGAAAAATAGTTTTGGACATTAGCCATTCACAATAATAATTTTGTTGAATTAAAACCAATATCGCATTCGATATTAAAAGTTTTGAATTGTGAATAGGCTAAAATTGATATGCATACCTTTAGGGTCTTTATTAAATTAAAAAATAAATTTACCTAGAATCTACATTCGAGGGCTGGGATCTGCTACTTTTATTATGTAGTTTTGTTTTTTAATTAAATATAGTTTTGGTGGTTTCCAGACCATAAAAATATCATTAAAACCTTAAAATATTCGATCAGGAATTTAGTCGATTATGATATCAAATGGTTGGAGCTTTTGCTATTAATTACACTTGACAACAAAAAATAAAAGTGTTTTAATTTTATATCAGTTTGTCATTCCGTGTGTAACGCATCGAAAAATGCATTTATGACCCCATAAAGTCTATATATTATTGATTTTTATAATAAACCGAGTAGATATGGCGATGTCCGTCCGTCTGTCTGTCTGTTCGTCTGTCAACAGATCAATCAATGTCCTTTACAAAATAAACCATTTGCCTGGGCAGACTTGGGATAGTAATATTTTTCATTATTTCGAGAGGATTGGTATTTAAAATGGGACAAATCGGCATCACTGCGGAAAGTTATGACCCGAAATATGGAGACACCTCTAAAAAATATTAAAAATTCAGTAAGGTTGTTGTAATAATTTTGTGTTAAGTTTATTAAATTATTTACTTTTTCAGACATTTTGTTTACATATATTATAAGTAGTGCCATAAGTTTATACTAACAGATCCCTGCCCTCGAAATTTGAGTGAGATTTTGTCAGGTCGGCAAATCATAAATCGGAATTGTATTCCAAAAATTGTATTTAAAATTTAAGTCTTTGAAGAGACATATATAGCTAAATATTTGCGTCAGGCTATTTACTTTTGATCTTATTCTGCCGACGATTCTAAGCGGGCGTAAGCAATTTCTGGTAACGTTTGTTGAAAAGTTCAATGGAGACTGGAAGGAGTAGCTTTAGAGTTTATTTTAGGGAAAAGCTGTATAATTTATTTTATTACTGAATATTATTAAATACATTTCTCTATAAACTATTTTTCCTTGAATACGACCATGAAATTAAAAGTAGTCCGAAAGCATTAAAGTTTTAGATACAGTGTCACAATAATCCGACTCGCACGTTTTGAAATTAAAAAAAAGATAGCTGTCACCCTAATATACATATGTTAGATTGTGTATATCTTTAATTATAATCTGATTGAAATAAATAAATAAAGAAAAATATTTAATTTTATTATGTTTATTATCTCTGCAAATCAAATTTGTGTACATTGCTCCTATTTTATTCTATATATTAATTATTTTAATATAAATTAGTTTTATTAAATAACGAATTTTTGAATTATTCTATTATTTGAACTAATTGAATTTATGTGCAATCATTTTCTGTTTTTATTTCATTTAAAAAATGTGTTTTTATGCAATAAATAACAATGAATCAATTATCTAAAATAAATTATTTTGCTCAATATTTTTATTATTAGTACCTACATTAATAGAATAAATTGTAAAATAATTGGGAATTAGAGCAAATTTTTTATTGTCAAAATGTGTTGGAAAACAATAAATTTTGTTTATTGTAAAATATTGAATTTTTTTTCATGCAAATGACGGTTAACACTTAAATAATATTCCTGGTGACACAGTTTGGCCTGAGGGAAAATTCATAATGCGGTACACCTAGATAATCAAAGAAAACTATTGGCTTTGCTTTCTGAACGATTTTGGCATGATTTTTCTTCGCATTTTGTACGATATTCGCTTGATTGGTCGGTTGTTGTGTTAAAATCGCAAAATTCGCTTCCAGTAGTTTGCAAAAATGAGCGTAGTCACCATTGAATTAATGAGAATATTGACAAGAAAAGCAAGAAAAAAACAAAAATAGTGCTAGCCATCTGAAGAAAAAGTTATTAGCCGAAATCGATAAATTAAACTTTAAAGTTTGAAGTCACGTTTTCATTTGGACACATTATTGTGTACCGACGCAAAGTGGGTTTGAATAGCATGTTTTCTGGGTTCAATTCAAGAAAGCAATGTTCAGATAATCCTAGGAAAAAGAAATATTACCAAATAATGGGTTTTAGAAGGAGAAGTAACTGGCTGAAGTTTGCCTGATAAGCTCATTATTTTTACACGGGGATGTCATTGAAGGTAGCTAGTTGGCTAGGAACTCATTATTTTCACTTTGAAAGTAATGCAGTATGCAAGGAGCTGGCATGAAGTATAAGTAGCTGTATAACACATTATTAGTAACGCCTTATTTTCACTTTAGAAGTAATGCAGTGGGCAGGGGTAGGTCATTATTGGTAATGCAATAATCAATGAGCTGCTATTACGAAGTTTTTCCTGGGATTATTCGCTATTTTTAAGCTAATACTATTAAAATTGGTGCAAAAAACAATTTTCAATTTCCAGGCGCATATGAGATCGACTCTAATTGCCATAATATACAAATTATTATACGGTTATCGGTCAAGTTAGGGTTGTGTATGTTTATTACATCCATTAATCCAAAAAAAACAAGTAAGAAAATTATACCATACGTATAGAGACCCTATCTCTCAGGCCCAACTAACTGGATATAGAAAATAAGCATAAACCAAATTTGAGTGGGATTTTTATTAATTTTTTTGGCTGCAGATATGAAAAAGTTCATATCGGATGCTATATCTATATGGGGACTAGGCCCAAAAATGGACCGACCCTGACCATGTTCGGTAAAGTCTCTCGTATTTTGCAAAAATATATACAAACAAAATTTGAGAAGAATCAGTGCAATATTTTTGTTTTTTGAGTGAATATCGGGAAGCAGCTCTATATGGGGCCTATGACTAAGAGTTGTCCAATAGGGATCATTTTTGGACTACTGATTAATGGATGTAATATATACATACAGACCCAATTTGACTAAGATTTGTATGATAATTTGGAACTTCTGGCAATTTATGTCGATTTCATAGGGGTCATTTGTACGGGGGCTAGGTCTGAACATGGACCGATTCTCACCAGTTTCAATAGCTTTCTCACCATGGACGATAGAAGATCAACTACCAAATTTCATCAAAATATATTCATATTTGCGACCTGCAGTTTGATTACAAGCTTTACATGGACACACAGACGGACGGACGGACAGACGTCGTTAAATCGAATCAGATAGCGACTTTGATTCGATTGTTATAATTAAAAATGGGTGTTGGTCAAATATTTTTGGTTGTTACAAACAGCAGCACAAAGTCATTATACCCAAACCACATAGTGGTAAAGGGTATAAAAACCCTATAGGACTAATTCTTTGTCATAGCCCCCTAATGAATCTGATTCCCAATCTTCACTTAAGTCTATCAAATAAACTAATATCTAATTAGTTAAATCGAAGAGATAGGGTATCTAAACCCATGGTATAGGGTATCATAAAGTTATTCTAGAAGCTAGCAGAAGCTAGCAGATTCCAGCGCTCGAAAGTCGAGTGCAATTTCTAGGCAGCTTTATTTTTCAACTTAGCCAATTCACAAACCAACAATTTTGTGGCTTATTATTATTGTAAATGAAGATTACAAACTCATTAACAAACACATTAACACATTTAATAAAACACAAATCACAAGTCAAAATCGGGATACGGTAGAACAAAAAATTGGTCACAAGAAATCGTTTGTGAATCGATCTGTTTTTGGTTCAGTTGGGCGATTTTTCATCGTGTTGGAAAAAACGTCTTGCCGTATTCCCATCATTTGTTGGTCAACTATTAATCCCATAGTCTCCTTAATCTTTTCAAATTTTTATACCCTATACCACTATGTGGTTTGGGTATAATGACTTTGTGCTGCTTTTTGTACCTACCAAAAATATTTGACCTAGAGCCATCTTTTATTATACCGATCGGCTCAGAATCACTTTCTGAGTCGTTTTAACGATGTCCGTCCGTCCGTCCGTCCGTCCGTTTGTGTGTCTATGTAAACTTTGTAATCAAACTACAGTTCGCAAATATGAATATATTTCGATGAAATTTGGTATATAAGCTTTTACCAGCCAAAGGATCAACGCTGTTGAAATTGGTGAAAATCGGTCCATGTTCAGACCTAGTCCCTATAAAATGACCAATATGAAATCGACATAAATTGCGATAAGATCCAAGTTATCATATAGATCTTGGTAAAATTGGGTTTGTATGTGTTTATTCTATCCATTAATCCGTAGTCCAAAATAATCCCTATTGGACAGTTCTTAGTCATAGGCGCCATATAGAGCTGCTTCCCGATATTCACTGAAATCTATCAAAAAATTAAAAGTATTGCACAGATTTTTCTCCAATTGAGTTTGTATATATTTTTTCAAAATATAAGTGACTTTACCAAATATGGTAAGGATCGTTGAATTTTTCGACCCAGTCCCCAAATAAATCTGGCAACCGATATGAACTTTTTCATATCTGCAGCCAAAAAAAAAAAAAAAAACAAATAACAATGCCACTCAAAATTAGTTAATGCTTATTTTGAATTTCCAATTAGTTGGGCGGAAGAGATAGGGTCTCCAAGCCATGGTATTGGGTACCATGTTGTTGTTATTGTGAACAAAGATAACAAACTCATTAACAAACACATTAACAATTTTAATAAAACACACACATAGCATATGTGTAATTTTATGTATGTGCAAGTAGGAAATTTAAATGCAATTTACAAAATACAGGAAAAAATTTAAGAATCTGTAAATCTGCAAAACGGCTAAAGAGAAATTACTTTCAAATATACGTTTGGTCAAAATCGGGATAAAATGGTAGAACAAAATATCGGTCACAAGAAATCGCCTAGCCTATTAATATTATAGATTTATTTTTGGTTCTTTCGGCCGATTTTTCATAGTGTTGGAAAAAACGTATTCCCATCATTCGTTGGTCAAATATTAATCCCATAATCTCTTTAAATTTTTTCCAATTTTTATACTCTATACCACTATGTGGTTTGGGTATAATGGCTTTGTGCTGCTGTTTGTAGCTACCAAAAATTTTCGACCTCGACCCATCTTTTATTATACCGATAAGCTCAGAATCACTTTATGAGTCGTTTTAACGTTATCCGTCCTTCCGTCCGTCAGTCCGTCTGCAGTTTGTAATCAAACTGCAGGTCGCACTAATGAATATATTTCAATGAAATTTCGTGTATAAGCCTTTATCGGTCATAGAATGAACGCTGTTGAAATTAGTGAAAATCGGCACATGCTCAGACCTAGTCCTCATACAAATGACCCCTATGAAATCGACATAAATTGCCATAAGATCCAATTATCACATAGATCTTAGTCAAATTGAATTTGTATGTGTTTATGGTATCCATTAATCAGTACTCCAAAAATAATCCCTAAAGGACAATTGTTAGTCATAGGCCACAGATATAGCTGCTTCCCGATCTTCACCTAAATCTATCAAAAAAAAAAAATAAAAAAAATATTGCACAGATTTTTCTCAAATTTGGTTTGTGTATATTTTTTCAAAATTCAAGTGACTTTATCAAATATGGTGAGGATCGGTCCATTTTCCAACCTAGTCCCCATATACATAAATATAGCACCCGATATGAACTTTTTCATATCTGCAGCCAAAAAAATTTTTAACAATGCCACTCAAATTTGGTTTTTGCTTATTTTCTATATCCAGATAGTTGGACCGAAGAGATAGGGTTTCTAAACCATGGTATAGGGTATCGTATGGTCCATTTAGACCGACTATAATTTAATTAATTGTTTTTTTTATTTTTTTTTTTTTTTTGTTTCCTTTGCTAGTCTGTTTTCGTAATCAGTTCCATCCTGCCACTTACAAAAAGAAACAACAAAACACAGACAACAGCAGCTGTCGCGAGATAAATATGATTTCTTGGTAATTTGACTGCTGTAGAACTTGCATAAGAAGATGCATATCTTCTTAAAGGCATACAATTTTGCAATGTAATAGTGAGATATACCATCCTTAAAATAGACCACAAACTACGAGACCAATGTACAGGAATAATAACTATATGTCTACTTAAAATGTAAAAATTCTAGTTTTTTTGCACTTCCAATGATAATAACAAAAACTGAAACACTTTTGCATACGATTTTTTAGACAAATGCTAACGAAATACTTGCAAAAAAGACCTGTGCTTTATGGTTCCATAGCAAAGTTGTTTACTTTTAAAACACTTTTTCAAATAAATGCATTTTTACAAGGCGTAATTTTCAGTTTTCAGCTTTTTCTCTACAAGAAATTTCAATAAACTCTAATTTTGAAGTTTCACTATAAACACATCAGAGCACGTTTAGTTTTAACGAAAAGAGATGTAGAATTTTTTCTATAATATTAATAGGGTATTCGGTTTCTTGTGACCTATGTTTTGTTATACCATTCTATCCCGATTTTGACCAAACGTATATTATTTGAAAGGTATTTCTTTAAGGCGGTTCTGCAGATTTAGAGATTTTTAAATTTTTTCCTTTATTTTCAGTAAATTGCATTAAAAGTTGCTACTAACTCTTACATAAAATTATACATATGCTATGTGTGTTTTATTAAATTTGTTAATGTGTTTGTTAAAGAGATTGTCATCTTCATTGACAAGTATAATAAACCATAAAAGTGTTGGTTTTTGAATTGGCTAAGTTGAAAAATAAAGCTGCGTAGAAATTGCACTAATTTCGAGCGCTGGAATTTGCTAATATACGTTAACCGGGTAGCAACAATGCTCACGATATATAAATTTTGTGTTTTTGATTAATCCAAGAAAGCAAGCAATTCTAACGCACTTTATGATGTTATTATCATTTATGTAAAAGAAGCAAAGTTCGGCTTTTTTAAATGTTTCTACTTTTATAAAATTGCTATACATGATTCTATCAGTCGTTGCTGGCTCCTAAAATTGGTGAAAATCCTTTATATACGTGTCCTAAGAGATAAAGTTAAATTTTCCTAAGCTCCAGACTGCTTTCTAATATACATTTGAAGAATTGGGGTTATTGGAACTGTAAAGGAACTGTCTATGAATAATTTCTGCGATAGTTCCTGATACTCACTTTTTTATTTGTACCCAGCATTACATACGGAAGTAATTACAATTTGCGTAAAACTACAAATGTCACTTTCTCAATTCCTTTTACTTTTCTTTACGACTGGATAATTTCACAATAATTTTCGGAAACAACACGTTGTAAATATAAATATATAATAGGGGTCATAACAGGCTTTTTAAATTGGTGAAAATTCGACAAAAAAAAAAAAAAATTCCCTGTGGAATCTATGATATTAATAGGCTAGGGGACTTCTTGTGACCGAAGTTTTATTCTACCTTTTTATCCCGATTTTGACCAAACGTATATTATTTTAAAAGTATTTCCTTTTAGCCGTTTTACAGATTAACAGATTTTTAAATTTTTTCCTTTATTTTGAGTAAATTGCATTTAAAATTGCTACTAACACATACATAAAATCTCTGTGTGTACTCTATGTGTGTTTATTAAATTTGTTAATGTGTTTGTTAATGAGTTTGTTATCTTGATTCACAATAATAATAAACCATAAAAATGTTGGTTTGTGAATTTGCTAAAATGAAGTTGCCTGGAAATTGCACTCGAATTTCGAGCGCTGGAATCTGCTAGTTAACATAAATTGCCTTAAGATCCAGTCTGCTATTTATACATTGATGAACTTTAGTTAATGTTCATTTATTAAATGAATAAATTATAATTTCAGAAATAAATAGTATAAGACCAATTTTGGATAATAGTCCCAGCTTACCGATATTCTTTTAAGTATGTTTTATGACTTACACGTATTCATATATTTTATTAAAATTCGGTTTCTATTTATTCTGGAACAGGTAAGTTCCACTAATTATTATCTTGACAACATAATTTTGGGATAAAGTCCCCATACAACAGGCAAATTCAAAAATCATTAAATGGGTATTGGTTAAATTTGTACGATGTTTATTTTTTATAAATTTCATAGCAGAAAACATTGTCTCAATATTGTAAGTCGTGCCATACATTGACAACATTGTAGTTACAAACATCAGCACCCGCACTACATAGTGGTAGATGGTATTAAAGTAGTTGCACTTAAAGTGCAAACTGATTTTCGCTATATTTTTGTTATAGTCAAACCATGCACTTTAATTGATTTAATCAAAAAGTTGTATAAATATAAATTTACCTCACTGAAATTATTTGTTTCTCCTCTAGGATCCATAAAACGAAAAATAGTAGCTTGCATTTTACTGCACTTACTTTGCTCTAATACACAGCCATACATACATATACAAGTAAATACATACATACATAACAATACATACTTGCATGTTTCATAGCATTTGCTTGCAAACCACACATTTAAATTCATATAACGTTGCAGAATTTTGATTAGATTTTATTGTAGAGAAGAAAACTTTTCTTTATTTCTTTTGTTTTTAATTTTTTGCACTATGTGTAATAAAAATAATAGTAATTGTGGCATATATTCTTATACGAGTAATACTATATTGCAGAAAACCGCAGAATTTTTCAACACCCATTTTGCAACACCAGAGAAAGTCACATGCAATCAAGTTGCTTGAAGTCTATTGCAACGAATAACTAAGGTTATGTATGATTTTAACGTTCGAAACTTCACTTTTCAATATATATGCTATAGAGGAATAAAATGTTTATACACGCGACCTTTGGAAAGTTACTATAAAATTGCAGCCGAAATAGAAAAAAAATTAAAGAAAAAAAAAAAAAGTTGAAAACAACAAAACATGTGTAGCATGAATATATGCATGCATAGACATGTTATATAATCAGAGTGAGCACAAGAAATTTTATTGAAAATTGTTAAATGCAACCGACGGGTGCAACCGAGCATATTTGTGACATAAATATTACACTCTGTATTTACTACACTGTGGCTGGTTTAAAACATTGCACGCGAATGCACATAGATTTTCATTTAGTTGATGTCGAAGCCTTAAGGCAGTTCCTTAAAGGATTTTATTCTTAATTTAATCTGCTTAAGCGCAACTACCGAGATCAATAATAAAATCACATATTGATTGCTCTTATGAATTTTAACTATTTTAAGTTAAGTTTTCCAGAAATTTAAAATCAGTTTCTGTTTTTTAAATTGTAGTTAGGAGAAATCATAATTTCAATCTCTGGAGTCGTAGTATATTCCGGTCTATTTGTTTCATTTTCTAAATATCTACATCGCTACCTAAATTGCGAATGGATGTAGTATGTAATTACACTAGAATAAGTGTCTCGGTTTTTAAAAGAAATAAAAACCCAAAATTCCACAAATTATATAAATTTTTTGATCATTATAGCAAGCGGCGTTGATCCTGTTTTGTCTATTCATCCGTTTTTTGATAGTACAATTAGCTTTAGGTCAAAATATTTGTTGTGCTCCCAAATAAGTATTGAAATAAGAATAGGCTTACAGAAAAATGAAACGCAGTTGTCTTCTCAGCTAATTATCAAAGTGTGGTGCATTGTGAATATCTTCAGTTGGACCAACTAGCTAACAAGGAATATTATTTCGGTGTTATGCGCGATTTTAGAGCATAAGATTCCATGTCATTTGACCGCAGTATTTACCGTTTTACAAAATTAATATTTATTCTGCAAATTTTAATAAAAAAAAATTGGCTCAGATTCTGAAATATTTTCAATACATTATATCAATATGTTAATATTAAAAATATTGAGAAAAATAGAGAAAAGAAAGTACCTTTTACCTTCTGACAAAAGTCCTCTTAAGAATATACTTTTTAAAAAACTAGCTTTAGAAAAAAGATTTAAAAAAAGTACATCTTGAAATGAGTAAATTTTAAAAAAGTCCCTTTTAAGAAGCATCTATTTATATAAGTACTTAATAAAAGAGAACATTTCTGAAAATTACGTTTTAAAAAATTCATGTTAAAAAGTGACTCAAAAAAAGTATTTAAAAAAGTACTTTTTAAAAGAGTTATTTTTAAAAAAGAACACTTTAAACGAACTACCTTCTAACAAAGTTACTAAAAAAAAAAAAATAATTCGTTAAAAAATATGTTAAGTAAATTTAAAAAACCACCTTTTGACCAAATTTCTTTTAAGAAAAAATACATTTAAATGAAGTAGTTTTTTAAAAAAGTGACTTCGAATAAAAGCATTTCTAAACAAATCGTATTTACAGAAAACTTATTAAAAAAAAACCTTTTAAAAATTACTTTTTTCAAAAAATTACCTTTTCCAAAAAAGTACTTTTTACAAAAAAGTACCTTTCACAAAAAAGTACCTTTTACAAAAAAGTACCTTTTACAAAAAGTACCTTTCACAAAACAGTAACTTTTACAAAAAAGTACCTTTTACAAAAAAGCACCTTTTACAAAAAAGTACCTTTAAAAGAAGTATGTTTTAAAAAAGCGATCTTTTGAAAAAAGTACCCAATAAAAGGTACCTATTAAAAATTACCTATAAGAAAATATCTATTAAAAAGTACATTTTAAACGAGTACCTTTCAAAAAGCACCTTTTAAAAAAGTTTCTTGTAAAAAAGTATTTCAAAAAAAGAAACCTGTTATAATAGTAACTTTATGAAACTACTTTTAAAAAATTCCACATGAAAAACGTATCTCTTCAAAAAGAGCCTTTTAAAAAAATACCTTTTAAAAAAATAACCTTTTACAAAAGTACTTTTTAAAAGAATAACCTTGTGCAATCAGTACCTTTCAAAAAAGTTACTGTTGAAAAAGTATCATTTAAAAAAACAGTTTTTTAACAAAAGTACAATTTAAAGAAATGCCTTTAAGGAAAATAAACATTTTAAATGAGTATCTATTAAAAAATACACCATAAAAAAGTACCATTTAAAAAACAGCCCTTTAAAAAAGTGTCGTAAAAAATACACATTAAAAAAGTAACTTTAAGTAAAAGCACCTTTGAAATAAGTAACTTTTAAAAGAAGTACCTTATGAAAAAGGTACTTTTTGGAAAAGTACCATAAAAAAATACCACTATAAAAACAAGCTTTAAAGAAACTATAATTTAAAAATTTATAGCTTAAAAAAGTACGTTTAAAAAAAGTACCTTTTAAAAAATATTTAAAAAAAAAAACTACATTGAACAAAGCAGGTTTGAAAAAAAGTACAATTTAAAAAACTATGTTTTAAAGAAGTAACTTTTAACAAAGTACCTTTTAAAAAAAAATATAATTAAAAAAGTACCTTTAAAAAAAATGCCACTTAAAAAAACAAATTTTTAAAAAATTGCATTTTAACAAAGTACATTTTACGAAAAGTACCAATAACATTTTTTATAAATGAATTTTACCGTATCGTTTCAGTCTCACTCTCAACAATTGTAAATTACACAGTCAAAAAAATTTTTTTGTCATACATTTTTTTCAATATTTTTTTTTTCATGGTTGCCACGAGACAGCATGCACATTTCAGATGGATTGGATCACGGAAAAAGAGTTAAAAATCGATCCAAGCAGACACTACGAGTTAAAATAAAGGGAATAATAAGAAACTGTTTAAAAAAAAAACTTGGGAAAAAACGATCGTCATATTTTGAGAAAAATAACCTTTTAAACAAAGTACCTTCTTGAATAATTATACATACAGCAGATTCCAGCACTCCAAATTCGAGTACAATTTCTAGGCAGCTTTATTTTTCAACTTAATTTTTGTATGTGTTAGTAGCAAATTTAAATGTAATTTGCTCAAAATAAAAGAAAAAATTTAAAAAGCTGTAAATGTGCATAGGGGCTAAAAAGAAATACCTTTCAAATAATGTACGTACGTTCAAAATTGGGATAAAATGGTAGAACAAAACATCGGTCACATGAAATTGCCTAGCCTATTAATATTATAGATATTTAAAAAATGATTTTTTTTTTGTTAGATTTGTAGTAATTTTTCAGACGTATTGCAATTAATACTGTAACTAATATGAGAAGAAGAAAGCATATATTTCAAAAATTCATAACTACACTGTATTCTAATCGGACCGGTTTCTGGCATTTCAGCCTTCATCAGCGATTTATTGCACATTGTGATAATTGTTATGTTATAATGGAATAGATTGTTTTTCTATATGAAAATTTTTTCTACTTAGGGCGGCCGTGAGGTTTGAACCATGAACCTTCACATACACTCGTACTTGCATTTTTTGGTCAGCACTTTAACACACTCACCTACAGTCAGGGCTACGAGAAGTGTGGTTAGAATCAGTTATCATACCACACAGCTTTTACTACGTAATAATTTCAGAGGATACAACTCTATCAAAACAAACAATCATTTTTGAATTTTTTTTTAATATTTTTTCATTTATATTTCTAATTTCCACTATTTTCAGTTTCGTTGCCATATGTATATGATGCACAAACCGTACACCATTTATGGAAACTCCTATGAAACTGAGAATAGTGGAAATTAGAAGTATAAATGCAAAAATATTTACAAAAATAAATAAATAAAAAAATTCAAAAATAACGATTGTTTGTTTGGACTAAAATTTTTCTTATAAAGTACCTTGATGAAAAGAAGTTAAAATAAAATACACAAAAGGCTAGATTTCACATTATCATGGCATGATTTTTTACAATGATGTTTAAAATGGATAAGATAATTACAAAAATTTTAGGTATTTTCGTTCTTTTTTAATTGTAAGCAATTATTAAATGCAATCATCATCATAATATTAATAGGCTAGGCGATTTCTTGTGACCAATGTATTGCTCTACAGTTTTATCCCGATTTTGACCAAACGTATATTATTTAAAAGTTATTTCTTTTTAGCCGTTTTGTAGATTTACAGATTTCTAAATTTTTTCCTTTATTTTGAGTAAATTGCATTTAAAGTTGCTACAAACACATTCAAAAATTATACATATGCTATGTGTGTTTTATTGAATTTGTTAATGAGTTTGTTAATGAGTTTGTTATCTTCATTCACAAGAATAATAAACCATAAAAGTGTTGGCTTGTGAATAGCCTAATTTGAAAAATAAAGCTGCCTAGAAATTGTACTCGAATTTCGAGCGCTGGAATCTGCTAGTAAATATAAATACATACGATTGCATTTTTGCTTTTTTGCATGTACACCACTATGCGGAGGGTATATATAGATTTATGATTCCATTTGTAACGCATCGAAAAATGCATTTCCGAACACTTAAAGTATATATTTTTAATCCTATAACAACTCGAGCCGATATTACGACGCCAAACTGTCCGTCTGTCTGTTCAAATCACACTAATTCAAAAAATAAATAATTTAACTAAGTAAAGTTATGACAGTATTATTTGCCATTACTTAGAGCAGATTGGTGTTGAAAATGAGGCACAACGGTCATCACTGTGCCAAGATATGTCCCAAAAGAATAAGACACCCCTAAAAAAATTTTAAAATTCAGTGTGGTTGTTGTAATAATTTAGTATAAAATTGATCAAATTATCAAATTGTTACTTTTCAAAATATTTTGTTTACATTTGTTTTAAGTCAATATATTAATGAAGCTCTAAAACCGATGTGGAGGGCACCAAGAATTCGGCACAGCCACATTTAGCAATCTTACTTGTTTGTGCTTGTTGTTTTTCAAATGTACAGCAAAAAAGAACAAAAACAGCAAGCAATCAAAAATACGCATGTGTTTCTGATACATTTCCGATATATCTGTTTACATCTATAGATACTAGCAGATTCCAGCCCACGAAATTCGAGTGCAAATTCTAGGAAATTTTATTTTTTCATTTAATAAAGACCCTAAAGTTATGCTAAGCAATTATAGCCAATTCGCAAATCAACACAAAAAACAAACTCGTTTTTCTCGCAAACACATTCACAAATTTAATAAAACACACATATCATATGTAAAATTTTATGTATGTGTTAGTAGCAACTTTAAATACAATTTACTCAAAATGAAGGAAAAAATTTAAAAATCTGTAAATCTGCAAAATGGCTAAAAGGAAATACCTTTCAAATAATATACGTTTGGTCAAAATCGGGATAAAACGGTAGAACAAAACATCGGTCACAAGAAATCGCATAGCCTATTAATATTATAGATTCACACGTTCTGTTACGTATTAATGTTTTTTTTTTACTATTTTTAGTTTCTATACATTTTCATACGTATTCCTAGGCTATTTGGCCCGAAGGCTCCAAATGCAATACCAAGTTGCTGCGGATTTTGAGAAAAATTTTAAGCCTAAGAAGTACGACCTAGGCGACCTATTGCGGACAGACAGACAGACAGACAGACGGACATCGCTAGATCGACTTCTCCTTTTATAAGGATCAAGAATGCGTATTGTTTACGGGGTCTCCGGAATTGATTTCGATGAGTTGCAAATGGATTGACAAACTATATATGCCCCTAAACAGTGGCGCGGAGGGTATAAAAATAAAAGAAAACTATGTGCTCTACAAACATTTAAGTAAACAAAAACAAGTAAGAAAATTATAGTCGGTCTAGACCGACTATACGATACCCTATACCATGCTTTTAGAGACCCTATCTCTTATTCCCAACTAATTGGATATAGAAAATAAGCATGAACCAAGTTTGAATGGCATCTTTATTAATTTTTTTGGCTGCAGATATGAAAAACTTCATATCGGATGCTATGTCTATATGGGGACTAGGTCCAAAAATGGACCGATCCTGACCATGGTTGGTAAATTCTCTTGCATTTTGCGAAAATATATACAAACAAAATTTGAGAAGAATCAGTGCAATAATTCTGTTTTTTGATAGATTTAAGTGAAGATCGGGGAGCAGCTCTATATGGGGCCTATGACTAAGAGTTGCCCCATAGACATCGTTTTTGGACTATTTAATTATGGATGTAATAAACACATACAAACCCAATTTGAGTAAAATCTATACAACAATTTGGATCTTATGGCAATTTATGTCGATTTTATAAGGGTCATTTGTATGGGGGCTAGGTCTGAACCGGCACCGATTTTCACCAGTTTCAACAGCTTTCATCCTGTGGCCGATAAAAGCTTATATACAAAATTTCATCAAAATATATTCATATTTGCGACCTGCAGTTTGATTACAAGCTTTACATGGACACACAGACGGACGGACGGACGGACGGACATCGTTAAATCGACTCAAAAAGTGATTCTGATTCGATCGGTATAATAAAAGATGGGTCTAGGTCAAATATTTTTGGTTGTTACAAACAGCAGCACAAAGTCATTATACCCAAACCACATAGTGGTATAGGGTATACAAATTGTAGGTCATTGGTCGTAAAATTGATCTCCTAACGTAGTGCATCGCAACACACTTCCGAGTGGCGCGGAGGGTATAAAAATAAAAGAAAACTATGTGCTCTACAAACATTTAAGTAAACAAAAAAAAAAAAAAGATCATTAGTCGTAAAATTGATCTCCTATCGTAGTGCATCGCAACACACTTCCGAGTTCCCATTAGTTGCACTGACAGATTTACAATAATACAACTGACATAACCATATATTTCAGCTTTAAATAACCTATATTAATGTATCAAAATTATTTTCTTGATTTTGGCTGCTATCTATTTATTAATACGTGAAGGTAAAATTTTAGTTCCCTTTTTAGGTAATATGCGGGCACGGAGGAGTGTGAAAATTGCTATAGTTATAGCTCATATGGAAAAGAAGCTGCGAATGATAAAATTTAGTTTAAGCTGGCTTAAAAATATATTAAATTAAATGAAATAAAATATTTATATATGATATCCCTGTGTTGAATTGTGAATTGCTAAAATTGATTAACATACAGTTAGGCTCATTTAAATATTCATAAATTTTTATATATATATGTATATAGATTAAAAAAAATTAGAAAGTCAAAAATTGAATGAAAAAATAATATTTCCTATAATTTGCACTCGAGTTTCGAGTGCTGGGCTATACTAGTATAAGGTAATTAATTCACATTTCATAAAAAATATATTTTTAAAATAAAATAGAAACACAAATTCAATTGGTACCTACAAATTATAGACTAATTAAAAAATTTCGTATTTAATAAAACTAATTCACTGTATATTATTTAGAATCAAACGACTGCATTCAATAAATATTTTCAATAAAAAAAATATTATACAATTTCCTTTTGTTTTTTTTTTAGAAATTTTTTCCCAAGTTTTGATATACGATTTTATGTAAAAAATAGATTTTTTTCCGATTTTAAATTATGTTGTTGCTAAAAAAAATTATTCAGCACAGTTGAGCTGAATACTTTTAATTGTTGTTTAAGTGAATAGTGCCCCTTTACAGTTCAGCTGACGACATATAGGTACATAGTTTGTTGTTAACAACACCACAAGCTGAGGAAGGTTTTTGTGCTAATGCTCTCAGTCCTTATTTAATATGTTACATAACAATGCCTGCTATTGGCATTCAATATTGACGGCATTTTTGATTACCACCATTATGGGGCGCATAAAACAGAATTTCGAAAACAGTCGGTGGCATTTAGTAAATTGGTATGTGTTGCCTCACTACTGTTTTGTAAATTGATATCATGTTAGTGCCGAAAAACAAAATCTGTTAAACAACAATATTACTGTGGTGTAGAAATTGTATGAATATTCTATAACACGGAAAAATACAAAAAAAAAAAAAAAAAAATTGTTTTGCTATAGACATATGCAATATGTAGAAGCTATCAAAATAGTTGAAGTGTAATTGAATAACTGCCCCAAAACAACTCACTGCATTCACTAGTGTTTAACAGTTTTCAAACAAATTAGATATTGTTCTTGATAATTTTATTTTCCACTAAAGTTTTTATAAAAATAATAGAATATTTAATTTAAAAATTGTTTTATAGAACGTTATCTCATCAGTCTTTAGCAAATAAATTCCCAACAAAAATAAATAATCATATTAATTTGAACACGGCATTACATTCCTTTTTATAAAATAAGCCCAAAAGAAAAAGTTGCAATTAATTTGCAGCCAAATTTGAACAGCATTTTGTGTTAAATAATTTATAATAATTTTTTGTATAAAAAAAATATAGAATAAAAATTTGTAAGCCTTATTAAATTCATTGGTATTAAATAAATTTTCATAAAAATTGAACTTTTGAAATGTATATTCAATGAATTTTTGTCACTATCCTTTATATATCTAAAACGACTTGTTTAACATTTCTGCTACATGACACTAAATTTATAAATTAAAGTATAGAATTAAGTAAAAATTTAAGAAAATTAAAAATCATTTATTTCATTTGACCTCAAATTAAAACACTTTTGCGCAGCCCACCCTCTAGCATTTTAAATCCAGTCATAAATTCTACTTGTATGTGCCTGAGTCAAATTGCAGTACTTGGTACCACTATTCTATATTACACTCTTTTGTTCTTATATAGAAAACCATTTACAAAAGGTATTTAGAAATTTTATGCATATAACGAACATTTTGCTTAAACTTTCACTCATTCGTAATGTTCCAGTGGCCCCATTTAAAACAGTTTAATGTCCTATTAGAACAGCAACAACACCAGCAACGGTAACAACAGCCATAGACAGTTAGCGGCAAAAAATACACCTTAATTTTCCTATGCTTCCTACTTTTTATTCAATTATTTTTACACTGGTTCCGTCAATAAAATAAATTTCAAAATGTAACTTAAAATTTTTAAACGTTGGATTTTAACATCGTTTAAAATCTAAATGTATGTCGTAAAATCATGTATTTATTATCATGTCAAGGTCATATCTATATATTAATTCATGAAGGTAAATTTTTCGTTCCCTTTTTAAGCAATATGCGGGCACGGAGGAGTGTGAAAATTGACACAATTGTAGCTCATATGGAGGAGAAGCTGAGAATAATAAAATTTATGTTAAATATGTCTTAAAAATATATTAAATTAAATAAAATAAAATATTTCTAATAATTCGTTACACCCTTATAATGGGAAGGATTTAAATTTTATATCACATCCATGTGTTGCGTTGTGAATTGCTTAAATTGATTAGCATATCTTTAGGCTCATTTAAATATTCATAAATTTTTAAATTGAATGAAAAAATAATACTTTCTAGAAATTTCACTCGAATTACGAGTGCTAGGCTATACTTGTTTATTTTAATAAGTAGAAAATGTAATTCGACTAAATTGTTACAATATCCTTATTATTTTTGTGAAGTAAAGTTAATCTAAATATAATGAAATTCCAGATGGAAATTAAATCAAAATTCCATTAAAAAATAATAATGTTAATAAAAGAAAACATTCTGATGCCTGGAGAGATCATTAATCCAAAAAAACTCGGGCGCCTATATGCGTAAATAGCCTGGCGAAATCCACAAATTCTGCTACGAATGGCTCCCTCATCCACCATATTCACAAAGATTTAACCACCTGCAACTACTCCTAGTTCCAAATTTTAAATATAGCTCGGCGGAAGGAGACTTAGCTACAATGATGAGATAATCGCTGCCACAAATTCCCATGTCACTCTTAAAGCGAAAAATTAAGTATGATACCCCGAACGATTTTTATACCCTATACCACAATGTGGTATTATTAAAAAATAATAATATTAATAAAAGAAAACTCTCTGATGCCTGGGGACATCATTAATCAAAAAAAAACTCGGGCGCCTATATGCGTAAATAGCCTGGCGAAATTCCACAAATTCTGCTACGAATGGCTCCCTCATCCACCATATTCACAAAGATTTAACCACCTGCAACTACTCCTAGTTCCGAATTTTAAATATAGCTCGGCGGAAGGAGACTTAGCTACAATGATGAGATAATCGCTGACACAAATTCCCATGTCAATCTTAAAGCGAAAAATTAAGTATGATACCCCGAACGATTTTCATACCCTATACCACAATGTGGTCAGGCTGTAATGGCTTTGCACTGATGTTTGTGTAACAACCAAAAATATTTGACCTAGACCCATCTGTTATTATACCAATCGATTCAGAATCGCTTTCTGAGTCGCTTTGGCTATGTCCGTCCATCTGTGTGTCCATATAAAGTTTTAATCAAACTAGAGGTCGCAAATATGAATATATTTGGATGAAATTTAGAATATGAGGATGAACGCTTTTGAAACTGGTGAAAATGGCTTCATGTTCAGACCTAGTTCCCGTACAAATGACCCCTACAAAATCGACTTAAATTTTCACAATATCCAAATTATGATATAGTACTCAGGCAAATTGTGCTTGTGTATGTTTATTATATCCATTAATCAGTAATCCTAATATGGACCCTAGTCATTGCACTTATGAAGGCTATGACACAGAGATCTTAGAATTTTGAATAACACTGATAACAAGAGCTACGTAGAGAAATTATGTTCTTTCATTGAAATCTTGGGACCGATTTAACCGATTTTTATGGTATAAAAAATCAACCTACACAGGATGTCAATAAATCACTTACATTAAAAACGACCAACTTGGCTTATCCACTAAGGGCGTAATCTTAATTTCCACAGAGGGAAATTAGGGTGGCCCTTAATAAAAAAAAGAGTTCAAGCTCTCGGTCTTACCCCTCGAAATATGGGAATAGCAAAAAACTGAGAAATACAAAGTTTCGGGTCAATCAAAAAAATTTAGAAGTGCCTCAACGCGACTGAAAATTTCAAGTGTGTTTATATGGGGAAAATTTGACTTCTTTTCCGATTTTACGAAAATTTTGTTCTACAGTTTAATGCTTTCGACAAGTTGTTATATGACTCGATATAACTGCTAAACTATATTTTCAAAAAGCTATATTACTTCAAAATAGAATAAATACTCGCCAAGAAATAACGAATACCTCAGACCATTCTTGTGCTAGGTCAGGAAATGTGATGAACAGTTTTTCAAAAATTTTTTAACAAATTGGTTAAAGCCATTATTTTTTTTCGTCTTTATACCTATAAGTACTCAGATATGAAGTATTTGCTTTATTATCACGTTGCTAACCTATTGCGAAATGAGACAAAAATGCAAAATTTTTTGATAAAATTTTGAAAACTCCTTTTCAAGTTTTAAAAAATTTTCTTAAACAAAATTTCAAAAATGCACCTGACACTTTAAAGTTTTGTTAAGCGTATGCAAGGGATTAACGGTGTGAATTTTTAAGTAAATTTCTCTTCCAGATTTTTTTTTACAAAGATTTTTTTTTGGCGGATTTCGAGAAAAAAATGTTTTTTGTGAAATATTCAGCAAATGCACTCTTTCTTAATACTTTGTACCAAAAATTTATCAGTTTTCTACTTTTAAATATAATATTTTATACTAATAGCCTAGGGTTTCTGAAACCGATATTATTCCCCCATTAACCCTTTTGGGCTTGCGGTCACATATGACCCCCTACTTGCCGAGGCCAATCTTTGAATTTTGGCATATTTAAAAAAATTAATTGTTTTAGTAAACTAGACATATAATTGTGCTACATTTTACTGATTTTTATGATTTGATGGTAATGATGGTTTTATAATTTCACGTCATTAACCCATTTGGCCTTGGCGCCACAAATGCGCCCAAGCTACTATTGGACGATTAAGTTAAAGAACTCAAATATTTTGCAAATACTGTTGAATTTTAGATCATATTAACCCTAGGTGCACAAAAGAGTGAGCTTTCGTAAAATATAACACAATTTTATTTCCCAACCCATAGTAAGGGTTTTATCTAGTTTACTAGAACAAATAATTTTTTTTAATATCCCAAAATTCAAAGTTTGGCCTCGGCGAGAAATTGGTTAAAACCTTTAACATGGAAGACTTGCATATTGCGTTATATTTTAAGCATAACATCTTAAAACTCAACAGCACTTTGATTTTTATATTTAATTTTTTTGAATAAATTGTCTTTCGATAGCTTGGGGTCATATGCGACCCCAAGTCCAAAATTGTTAATGGGTCATTTTATTTTTTTCAGAAACCCTAGGCTATTAAGACAAAATATAACATTTAAAAGTAGAAAACTGTTAAATTTTTGATACAAAGTTTTGAAGAAGAGTACATTTACTAAATATTTCACAAAAAACTAATTTTTCTCGAAATCCGCCAAAATAATTTTTTGTAAAAAAAATTCTGGCAGAGGAATTTATTTCAAAAATTACACAGTTGATCTATTACATATACTAAACAAAACTTTATAGTGCCAGATACATTTCTTGAAATTTTGATCAAGAAAATTTTTTCAAACTTAAAAAAGGAGTTTTCAAAATTTAATCAAAAACATTTTTCCATCTTTGGTCTCATTTCGCAATAAGTTAGCAACGTGGTAATAAAACAATACTTCATATCTGAGTTCTTATAGGTATAGAAACCAAAAAAAAAAAAAAATTATAGCTTTAATCAATTTGTTAAAGTTGAAAAAATGTTCATCACATTTCATGACCTAGAGTTTTATGGCACAAAAGTGATCTGGGGCATTTGTTTTTTTCTTGGCCAGTTTTTATTCGATTTTGAAGTTGTATAGCTTTTTTAAAAGATAATTTAGCACTCATATCGATTCTTGTCGCAAAAATTAAACTGTAGAACGAAATTTTTGTAAAATATGAAAAAAGTCAAATTTTCCCCATATAAACACTCCTGAAATTTTCAGTCGTGTTGAGGCACCTCTGAATTTTTTTTTTTTGAGTCAAAACTTTAGATTTCTTTTTTTTTCCTATTTGCATTTGTCTTCCCCTCTTTCCCCCTCCATATAGTGAAGGACCCTCCATATAGTGAAGGACTACCCTAAGGGACATCCTACATCAACCCCACTTGTTATAACTATTCAGAATATATAGATATGTATATATTTTATGGGATCCAAACTTTTTTTGTTATTATAAACGGAATGAAAAAGTGATGTATTCCCTCTGCACATTGGTATGAAGGATATACATGATTGTGGTTAAAATCATATAAATATGCTTAAAAATTACTTTTTTTTCACTCTGCTTTGCAAATGACAAACAAATTTGGGAAACAAAGCTGTCTCAGTTCCAAAAACCAAATATGCAATTAATGTAAACTCTTAAACTTAAAAATAAAATTAAAATAATTTTTTAATGAAATTTTAAATATGTTGAAAATAGATTTTTTATTAATACAAAATAATGTGTAAATGGTGTTTTGTTGCAGTTCCTATTGCAAATACAGTCACTACACACACACACAGTAGTGGTGGAAGCCAGTATTAACGTCATCGTCAGCTCCCGGTTGCTGCTTAGTCGCCATATAATATCCTAACACCATAGGTTTTGCAAACCATATATTTTTGTGGTACATTTGAAAATATGGGAGTGGGAGTGGGCGTGTGTGTGTTTGTGTAGGTGTGTCAGCGATTGAGTGTGTATTACCTTTTAACGTGTTGAGATGTTGGTTTAAATGGTTTAAATTGCTCTATTTTATGCAAATTAAACTAACAGCAAGAGATACACTAACCTCAAACTCTATATTGAACATATGTAAATACTCGTTCGTACTCCTAAAATTTTGCTTTAAGTTTTGTTTGTGTGAACAGGAATATTTTAATCCAGTTCGTAGAATATTCAATTTTTATATAGAATATCATTTTTCGAAGTTTCTGCGAATGAGTTTCAAATGGAATAAAATAATTAAAAGTATTGCTTTATAAAAAAATAAATTGACATTAATGGATATTGCTGCAATTGTTTTCAGACTTCTTTAATTTAAAATTAAATCTGCAATGGAGATAATTGTTTGACAAAAAAAAAAAAAATTGTATAATATAAATAGGAATGAAAGTTCAGCTTTTTTGTAAAGAAAAAGAAAACTTATTTGTGTGAATTAAAATGTTTTGAAAAGGAAACTAAAATTTTGAGGCAAAAAAAAATATTTTCCAAAGAATTTTGTGGTTTGTTAATATTTTGTGAAAAAATTACATTCACTTGTTTTACCAGAAACTATAAAAGCATGCATAAATAGAGCGTTTTGCATTATAATTTTTTTTTAAAGAAAATATATCGATAAATTAAAAAAAATATTTTTGTTAAAAAATATTTTAGCAAGAAAACTGAATTATGAATTTTGGAAAGTGAAAAATTATTTTGAGCTCAAAATAAGACCAAAAAAATTTTATGTGTGAAACTGCAGTAAATTATATGATAAATCGTTGGAAAAAATAGGAAATAGTAATGAAATAATGGCAACTTTTTTAGACTCTAAAAGAGCATTTGAAACTATAGGCAGAGAAATAGTGTTTAAAAAAATTTATATGTACGGAATTCAGAACACTGAGCTAAACTATGTTTAACAAATATAAAAAATATTACAAAAGTTAATGATATAAAATCTAATGCAATTGAAAATGATTTTGGTGTTCCACAGGGATAAATATTGGTTGCACTATTATTTAGTGTATATATAAATAACATGCCAAACATACAAGAAAAATGTGAAATTATTTTATGTATATGCGGATGATATCCTGATATACACCGAAGGAGATAACGAATGCCAATATCAAATCAATATGACGAAGGATATAAAAAATATTAATGTATGGTTAACAAGTAAGAAATTATAGTTGGTCAAGACCGACTATCCGATACCCTCTATCATGGTTTAGAGACCCTATCTCTTCGGTCCAACTAATTCGATATAGAAAATAAGCATAAACCAAATTTGAGTTGCATTGTTATTAATTTATTTGGCTGCAGATATGAAAAAGTTCATATCGGATGTTATTTTTATATGGGGACTAGGTCGAAAAATGGACCGATCATGACCATATTTGGTAAGTATCTTATATTTTGAAAAAATAAATACAAACCAAATTTGAAAAAAATCTGTGCAATATTTTTGTTTTTTGATAGATATAAGTGAAGATCGGGAAGCAGCTCTATATGGGGCCTATGACTAAGAATTGTCCTATAGGCACTATTTTTGGATTACTCATTAATGGATATAATAAACACATACAAACCCAATTTGACTGAGATCTATATGATAATTTGGATCTTATGGCAATTTATTTCGACTTCATAGGGGTCATTTGTACGGGACTAGGTCAGAACATGAACCGCATTGCACCAATTTCAATAGCGTTCATCGTAATGACGACCAAAGCTTATATACGAAATTTCATCGAAATATATTCATATTTGCGATGTGTAGTTTGACTACAAGGTTTACATGGACAGACGGACGGACGGACATCGCTAAATCGACCCAGAAAGTGATTCTGAGCTGATCGGTATAATAAAAGATGGGTCTAGGTCAAATATTTTTGGTAATTACAAACAGTAGCACAAAGTCATTATACCCAAACCAAATGGTGGTATACGGTACCTATAATATTAATAGGCTAGGTGATTTCTTGTTACCGATGTTTTATCCCGAATTTGACCAAACGTATATTGTTTGAAAGGTATTTCTTTTTAGCTGTTCACCAGATTTACAGATTTTTAATTTTTTTTTTCTTTGTTTTGAGTAAATTGCATTTAAAATTGTTACTAATACATACATAAATTTGTACATATGCTATGTGTGTTTTTATACCCTATACCACTATGTGGTTTGGGTATAATGACTTTGTGCTGCTGTTTGTAACAACCAAAAATATTTGACCTACACCCATCTTTAATTATACCGATCGAATCAGAATCACTATCTGATTCGATTTAACGATGTCCGTCCGTCCGTCCGTCCGTCTGTGTGTCCTTGTAAAGCTTGTAATCAAACTGCAGGTCGCAAATATGAATATATTTTGACAAAATTTAGTACTTATTCTTTTATCGGCCATGGGATGAACGCTATTGAAATGGGTGAGAATCGGTCCATGTTCAGACCTAGCCCCCATACAAATGACCCCTATGAAATCACAATATATTGCCATAAGATCGCAAATTATCATACAAATCTTAGTCAAATTGGGTTTGTATGTATATATTACATCCTTTAATCAGTAGTCCAAGAATAATCCCTATTGGAAAACTCTTAGTCATAGGCCCCATATAGAGCTGCTTCCCGATCTTCACTTAAATCTATCAAAAAACAAAAATATTGCACTGATTCTTCTCAAATTTTGTTTGTATATATTTTTGAAAAGTACAAGAGACTTTACCAAACATGGTCAGGATCGGTCCGTTTTAGGGGGCCTAGCCCCCATATAGGTATAGCATCCGATATGAACTTTTTCATATCTGCAGCCGAAAAAATTAATAACAATCCCACTCAAATTTGGTTTATGCTTATTTTCTATAACCAGTTAGTCGGTGTTGGCCGACTATAATTTTCTTACTTGTTATTTAATTTGTTAGTGTGTTTATTAATGAGTTGGCTTTCTTCATTCACAATAATAATAAATCAAAAAGTGTTGGTTTGTGAATTGGCTAAGTTTAAAAATAAAGTTGCCTAGAAATTGCACTCGAATTTCGAGCGCTGGAATCTGCTAGTAAAATGAATAAACTAAAACTAAATTAACAAAAGTCAAAAATGATTGAAGTAAATATTACTGGTAATGTTGTAAAGTTTATAATAAACGGAGAAGTAATAGAAAAAGTGAGAAAAATCAAAGATAAAGAACTAAATTTCAATGATCAAATAGAGTGTATTTGTAAAAAAAATCGGTAAAAAATTGGTTGTTTCAAAAGAATTAGAAATACAGTATCAACAACAACAGCCGCAAACACATACAACACTATTATAAAACCACATTTTGAATATGGTTCAACATGTTGTAAAGCAATGCAATTGGACAGACTAGATAAATTGCAGAATAAGGCAATGAGGACAATTCTAATATGCAAAAGATACGAACCAATAGCTTTAATCTTGAAATCACGCTCATTCAAAAAAAAAAAAAATAAATTACCTACCTGAGTAAATTTAGAATTTTGCGTATCAATATTTCGAACAGGCCGGTATTAAAAATGGGATAAATCGGGCGTCACTCTACCAAAACATATCCTAAGATATGGAAAAGCCTCTAATAATGCTAAAAATGCAGTGCGTTTGTTAAAATAACTTAGAATTTAGTTTACCAAATTGTTTCCTTTTGCTATTCTATTGACATTTGTTGTATGTAAGGCTATAAGTGTAGATATCAATGTAAACGAAAAATCGAGGTGCGGGATAAAAAAGCTTCAGCATAGCCAAATTTAGCACCTTTGCTTCTGTACTTTGCATTGATATCTCGGTAGCTATTAAACCGATTGCGATCGTTTTGAATAGCAACCAACTCAGGATGACAGTAAATCTTTCCCGATAAAAGCGATACACTCAACTTGTCCGCTAAGGTTGTGATCTAGCTTTCCTCGGACGGACAGACCGACAACACTCTATCAACTCAACTTGTTATAAATATTACGAATATGTAGGTATATATTTTATTAGGTTCATATTTGTTTTCTAATTATGACCAATGGAATGACAAACATATATGTACCGTCTGCATAAAATAAAAAATTAATTTTTATGTTGAATAAGAGT